>JAKWJA010002500.1:40313256-40665756 GCA_027704765.1 Solanum habrochaites | reverse complement strand
TAAATTTTGTACCTTACTAAAAAACCGATCCTTGTTTACCAACCACACGTTGTCTAACCAAATCCAATTCTCTCTCGATACGTTCCTAAAAAAATTGATTTAGGCGATTCTTCCCCCCACAAACGAAGAGATCTTGGTGGAATTGCCACATATGAAATTGAGCATAATTTTGCAATGAAATAGCCCACTTGTTTCTGGATAAGAGATGGGAAACATGCTTGATATCATTTGGTTGAATAGTTGAGCAAGCCCCTTGTTGTTTGAAGAAACCCTCCACTTCAATTGGTATTTTTTCACGAAAATCAGACATGAGATAAGAAATCCAGTGTTTCACTAAGATTTCAAATAGAGGTCCCGAATTCAAGTTGATTCTATTTTGACTCTTCCTCAGAGAAAGACGATCAAACAATTCCCAATGATTGTCCCTGCGGATCGGATCATCCATATAATATACAAAAAGAAACTCCAGATATTTGAGATCTTTCTCGTTGAATAAGATCCTAATTCCAGCGAACGTTTCTTTAGATATTTTACAGTTAAAATCCCTCTTTTTTCCGATCTTGTTCTCCACCAATGCAAACCCAGTTAGATTCAGGCATGCTATACTTTTTATTTATTAGGAGAACCCAAGTACTCTCTTTCATTCGGGATGTCTATGCTCTCATAATAAAGAAGAGTTAAGATACCTCTTTAATATCGGGGGAAAGATGACCCAAACTGATAATATATTTGACAACCTTATTTCCCCTTGGCCTTAGATGAGTCAAAGGGGGGGTTTGCAAAATACCTCCTGAAAAGAATAAATGAACTTCAATTATTTTATTACAATAGAGGGGATCACATTCCCTTTTAGATCTCCTCGAAAAAGGAGAAAGGAAGACTCATTTCTATTGTCTGAAAATATGCGAACAAATTACCCGATGAATAATAGGTACCCACACCCTAGGCAGAGTTAGTAAGTCGTGTAATCGGGGACCATTTCGCGCGGTTCGGGGGGCACTTGAGTCAGCCGCCGGCGCCCAATAGTCTCTTGACCCCCATACTATTTTTGGGACAATTTCCCCTTCGTACTACATATAAATTAGATTTTTGATGAATTCGAGTTTGCTGCTCTTACTTTGACTTTGACTTGAAAGAGTAGGTTTTTTCATTTGTTGTTGCAAAGTCAAGACCCATTGGGGAATCTATTCTAGACCCGACTGCCGGACATAAATCTATCTTACTCTTCCTTGGTCTCTTCCACGGATCAGTGGATATGAAATAGAATGAATTCAAGGACAAATTCGCCGGTATTACTGTGATCTAGACCCTGGAAGGGCCAGACAATAATCAGAAAGAGTAACTTTTCTCTTAGGTGAAAGGGTGCACTCTAAAGCTAGTGTGACAGCTTGTATAATCTATATGCTAATTCTATTAATATGATACTTTACATAGACTTATAGTGTTGGTGAAGGATCATGTTTCTTAAATTGTTAGTGTTGGTTTAAACTAGCTCACAAGGTGATGTAATGCCTTACACGTTTAAGCATGTGTATTGCAAGTTAACTCTGACGGAAAGTATTTAAGTAGATATAGTAAGGTGCTAATTGAGCTTAAAGTTAAAATTTAAGTACTAAGTTGATGAACAAGGGATTAACATTCAGAAATTGAAATAAAATAATTAAGTTGTTTGCTTGGCTTAATGTGAGCTAGAAGATGCATCACCTACTTAAGCTTTAATATAATTAAATGGCCAAGTTTGACGGACCAGATTTAGTCTTATATTAATGAGCTTTCACTTGAAGGACAAACCTATTAAATGAAATTAATATTTGAAAGAAATCCCAGCAGCCAAATCTGTCAAGGCCCAATATGGACAAAGCCCAAGTGAAGGCAACTACGTGCGTCACCTAGTTTGACCTTCTAAGCTACTTGATGTGCACAAGTAGGTGCATCACCTACTTGACAAATTAGTGTCTGAATATGGACCCAAAAAAAGGAGATTCTAGAGGTTATTTTTGTGGTCAATAAAACTATATGTATATCCAATATGAGCAGATACTCTCCACCCATTTTAACACCAAAAAAATAAATTTAGCTCCAGCTCTCTCTCTCTCTTTTCTCTCAAGGATTAAACCAGCAGCCTTAAAGTTTTCTAGGGTCTTGAAGAAACCCTTATATTTGCAAAACAATGTAGGTGAAAACTCATGGTTTTATCTTAGTTCGCCCATGGATGATTAGGAAAACATGTTATTAATACTCTTATATAACTACATAGGATGAATATTTCCAGAAACTCTTGTTCACTTCCTTAGTTATTAAAATACCTTTCTTTCTTCTTTGGTTCAAGTGTGAAAGGGAAGCTAAAGTTCTAAAAGAATTCAAGTTATAAGGAGAAGTTGCAGAAATCGAGGTAAGGTAACTGCTCCATTTTTGTCTTCATTATGTACGAGTTTGAGTGAGGAATTAGTGGTGTGATTTCATGAAGAAGTTAACGGGGTGGTGAGTTCAATACTTGGTTGTATGATAAAGAATATTTGGGGTTGTTCTATGAATATTAGTGTTGGCGCAAAGTGGTTGAATTTGGGACAAGGATGTATAATGTATGTGATTGACAGAGAATGAGGGTGTGGTGATACACAGTATGCTAAGGGATGTATGGTCTCATTATCAGTCCAAGTTAGCTACTGTTTTACAAGGCTCACCATGTGATAGCTGCTAATTTTAGTTAACCATGACTTAAATTGTAGATTAAAACAAATAAGGCGAGGCTTAATCGTGATAGTTTATCAGTCAGAGGATAAAGTATGTAAGGCTATTCGATTCTATATCCCTTTGGAATTAAATGTGACACCTGCAATTAATATCAATGAAGTGAATCTCATAAGTTCTATTCCTCGAAAAGTAAACATAGAGGCACAGTACTATCTCCAAATAGCTAACAATATTTCCCCCTCTCCGTAGTGTATAGAACTACTTTATTATTTGTTCACTATTTTATAATTGTGTAATTATCCCCCATCTACTAGTATAGAAATGATAATTGCAAAAGAAATTATGTGAATCCTCATCATTGTTGTTTGAAGTCAATTGTGTCATTAATCCCTTAGAGTAATGTATTGATGTTACGTAGCTCCTTATGTCATTAATATTTTCTTGAAGTATTATTTTCTTGTCTTCCATTACTGGTTCGTACTTCCATATCTCCAAAATGATTATGACACCAAAATAACATATCTAAAGAGTTATGAACTTATAAACAGCAATCTCAAAGATTAAAAAATCTAAGTGAAGAATCTATATAATTACGGGTGGCAGCCCAAGGTGAAAGCCTAGCATAAGTCGATCCCAACTAATACATAAGGTTGGCAGCTAAGGAGCGAAAGACTATCATGGGCCGATCACTATTGGTATAGAGGGGTGGTAGCTCAGGGGCGAAATACTAGCATGGCCCGACCCCAAGTTATGTAATTATGAGGAGCGCATCCCAGTGGTTAATACGCCTAGCATGGGTCATCCTTTTCTACCACTGATCAGCTGATCACTTGTATCACATGTCCTATAAATATTATAACATACAGAAAATTAAAGAAAAGAATGTAACTTACTTGATCCCACGAGAGTAAGCAAAGGTGGTCTTCTCTTCTAATCTATGCACTAATATGTTGCTATTTGATTTCATTTGAGCTCTTGTATTACATATGATATTGCCTTACATTTTAAGTAGATTTTTGGTACTGACGTCCCTCGCGAGGGATGATGCATTCATGTTGCAGGCACACATACTCCAACTAGTAGACCTCCTTAGTAGGAGCACACAAATTCTTCTACTTTTGGGTGAGCTCCAAGTTGATTCGTAGCTTTATTGAGTCTTTGGTAAATTAATTTTTGTATTTTATTGTATTTAAGGGTAAGGCGGGGTCTGTCCCAACCTACTCTAGTCTTCTATCTTTTAGAGTCTATGTAGACGTTACGTACATGGTTCAGTTGTGTCTTACGGAGTTGTGGCATCATAGGCCAAGTATTGTATATAACTTTTGGACCTACTTATGTTGTTTTGTATCGTTATATCGTAGGTGAACTTGCCATAATTATTATAGTTATATGCACAATAGAGCAGGTTTCAGGTTGGTTCTCTTGGGATTTTAAGGCATCGGGTGCATGTCCGTCTTAATAGGTTTTAAGGCATGACAAAAAGTGGTATCAGAGCAGGTTATCCTAGGGAATCTACAAAGTCGTGTCTGTGCAGAATCTTGTTTATGGATGCGTTGTGCACCACATCTATAAACAGGAGGCTACAAGAAATGTATCAGTTGTGTCATTTCTTATATCGTGCGATAGAACCAGTGTTGTAGGTGAATCATATCTAATTTTTCAATTATTTTAATATAGAAAAGATGTCAGTAACGAGAAGGAGTAAAAATACTGGTAAACGAGTAGATGTGGCTTCCCAAGAACCACCACCAAGTCAAGATGTTCATAGTGGGGCAAATGAGGAGTCTCTATTGCAGACTTCCCTGACACCTCCTTATCCTAAAGAACTAAGGAGGGAAATAAACCTCATGAACCCCCTATTAATGCTACCGAGCACGATTTGAGAAATGCAGTCCAATTATTGACTTGTATAGTTGTTGGTCATAGCCAAAGACAAGAAGGTCTAGTTTCAAGTACTAGTGGTGTAGATAGATCAGCTAGAACACGGATACATGATTTTCTTAACTTGTATCCTCCATGATTTACCGGGTCAGATCCTTATGAAGATCTGCAAGACTTTATAGATCAAATCAAATGCACTTTGGATATTATGCATGTAAGTGGTGAAAAAGAACTTGATCTAGTTGCATACATATTAAAGGGTGTGTCTATATTGTGGTATGAAGTTTGGAAGAAATCTAGGGGAACAAATTCACCTTCAGCTACGTGGAAAGAGTTCAAAGAGTCATTGCTTGTTCATTTTCCTCCATTGGAGATCCGAGAGGCCCGTGCGGATTAGTTTTTTAATCTCCACCAAGGAAATATAAGTGTAAGAGAGTATAGTATCAAATTTAATTCCTTGGCCCGGTATGCTCCTAATGTAGTAGCTTCTATTCAGGATATAGTTCATCGATTTGTGGATAGATTGGATTCATATCTGGTTAGTGATTGTACAATTGCTTCATTGAATAAAGAAATGGATATAGCAAGGATGCAGGCTTTTGGACAAAAGTTAGAGGATCAATGGCAAAGAAGAAGGACGCAAGAGTCGGAAATAGGGCATTCTAAGAGGGAAAGATCCATGGGGCAGTTTACACCATCCCAAGGTGAGTTTAGGCCTCGATTTTCTAACAGACCACCTAGGTCGTAATCTTTCTAATCTACAACTAGTTATCCACCATGATTCCAAGGGTTTAGGGGAAATCATTTTGTGCAAAGAAGTGAAAGCCAAGGCTCATAAATAGCGAGTCATCAAGAGCAGAGAAGTACGAGCCAATCAAGGCCTCCACGACATCCTTGTAGACAGTGTTGGAAGAATCATCTAGGTGCATGTAGGTTTGGGACAGATGCTTGTTTATTCTGTGGCACACCAGGGCATAGGATGAGAAACTACACTATAGGGGAGTGGGTAGCGTTGCACAACCAACTAGATCAGTTGTTGCGTGGACCTCATCAACCCATTCTTTAGGTAGGGGAATACAGATGCCTACATGTCATGGTAGAGGATCTAGGGGAGAATCTAGTTGTAGTGGAGGTCAGAATTGCATATATGCACTAGGGGATCGAAAAAATTCAAGAGCCTCGCCAGATGTGGTTACAATTACATTGTCCATCTTTTCACGTATTGTAGATGCATTAATTAATCCGGGGTCTACACTATCATATGTTACACCATGGATTGCTTCAAAGTTAAAAAGAACACCAGAATTATTAGTGAAGCCATTTGAAGTATCTACACCAATCGATGAGTCTATTATAGGTAGAAGGGTTTATCGTAATTGCATTGTAAATACTTGTGGTCGTGATGCATTGGCTGACCTTGTTGAGCTAGACATGGTAGATTTTGATGTTATGATGGGTATGGATTGGTTAGCTTCTTTTTATGCCATGGTAGATTGCCGAATTAAGATAGTGCATTTCCAATTTCCAAAAGAGGTAGTTCTCAAATGGAAAAGTAATATTGGGGCACCAAGAGGTAAATTTATTTCTTATCTTAAGGCAAAGAAGATGATGTCCAAAGGATTCATGTTCAATTTGGTTAGAGTGAAAAATATAGATGCGGAGCCACCAACCCTTGAATCAATTCCTATGGTAAAAGAATTTCCAGATGTGTTTCCCGATGATATTCGAGGTTCACCTCCAGAACGAGAAGTAAAGTACGATATTGATGTGTTTCCATATACTAAACCTATCCCAATTCCTTTATATAGAATGGCTCCAACAGAATTACGAGAGTTCAAGGAGCAATTAAAAGACGTATTATAAAAAGGATTCATAAGCCCTAGTATGTCCCTATGGGGAGCACCAATTTTATTTGTATGCAAAAAATATAGCTCGTTAAGAATGTGTGTCGACTACCGGCATTTGAATAAGGTAACTATTAAGAACAAATATCCCCTCCCTAGAATTGTTGATTTGTCTGATCAATTACAAGGTGCTAGGGGTTTTTTAAAGATCGACCTGAGGTCAGGTTATCACCAAGTGAGGCTGAAGGACAAAGATATACCCAAGACAACTTTTCGAATATGGTATGGTCATTTTTAGTTGTTAGTCATGTACTTCGGGCTAACAAATGCACCAGCAACTTTTATGGATTTGATTAATATGATGTTCAAGCCATTTTTTGATGTGTTAGTGATAGTGTTCATAGATGACATTTGGTGTATTCAAGATCGAAAGATGATCATGCTAATCACTTTTGTATGTTTTAAGAATTCTCCGTGATCGTAAATTGTATGAAAGGTTCTCTAAATGTGAGTTCTGGTTGAAATATGAGGCATTCCTATGTCATATTGTATCCGAATAAGGAATAAGGGTTGATAACCAGAAAATAGAAGCCATGACAAACTGCCCAAGACCTACAACGCCTACGGAGATCCGTACTTTTCTTTGATTGGTACGTTATTATAGAAGGTTTGTTGAAGGATTCTCTTCCATGGCTGCAACCTTAACAAGCTAACACACAAAGAAACCAAGTTTTAGTGGAGCCATGTGTGTGAAAGAATCTTCCAAGAGGTGAAGAGTAAATTAACTTCTACATATGTGTTGGTACTTCCGGAAGGTACAGAAGGATATGTAGCATATTGTGATGCTTAGGGAGTGGGATTAGGTTGTGTATTGATGCAAAATGGTAAAGTCATAGCTTATGGCTCAAGGCAGATGCGGCCACATAAGAAAATTATCCAACCCGTGATCAAGAGCTAGCATCATTTGTGTTTGCTTTTAAGATATGGCGCCACTGCTTGTATAGAGTTCATGTTGAGATATACACTGATCACAAAATTTTGCAATATAGATTTAAGCAAAAGAACTTAAATCTGAGGCAGCGAAGGTGGCTAGAGTTATTAAAAGATTATGACATTGACATCTTCTATCAATTCTGTAAAGATAATGTAGTTGTTCATGCTTCAAGAAGTAAAATAATGGCAAGCACTATCGGAAGTTTGTGGAAAGACAAGGAATGACTAAGGATTTGTGCCAACTAGTGAACTTCGGTGTTCGCCTTCTTGAATCTCAAGACGAAGGGTATTAAAGGAAGTAAAACAGAAGCAGTACACAGATCCAATACTTTTATACCTAAAAAAAATGTACTACATAGTATGATAAAGGAATTTGAGCTTAATAAAGACGGAGTACTTCGATGTCAAAACAGATTGTCTTTACCTAATATAGATGAACTAAGAAAGAGGATCATGATGGAAGCACATAAGTCAAGATACTCTATTCATCCGGGGTCAACTAAAATGTATCATGACTAGAGAGAAATGTATTGGTGGAGGGACATAAAGAAGAACATTGCAAAATTCGTGGCTCAATGTCTAAATTGTCAACATGTAAAAGTAGAATAACCAAAGCCCGGAGGTTACATGCAATGTATAGAACATCCAATTTTGAAATGGGACTTGATCAACATAGATTTTGTCACTGGTTACCCTCGCTCATTTCGAAAGTTTGACTCCATATGGGTAATAGTTGATAGACTTACCAAAGCAGTGCACTTTTTGCCAGTGAAGACTACTTATACAACAAAAGAGTATGCAAGGTTGTACATTAAAGAGATAGTTCGACTACATGGAGTGCCAATCTCAATAGTACCTAATAGATGATCTCAATTCACTACAAATATTTGGAAGTCGTTTCAAAAGAGTTTGGGAACATAAGTGAATTAAGTACAACTTTTCATCCTCTAATGGATATCCAGGCAAAACGTACCATTCAGACACTTGAGGGTATGCTGCGAGGTTGTATATTAGATTTCAAGGGAAGCAGGGATTATCACCTACCACTTATTGAATTTTCTTATAAAAATAGCTACCATTCGAGCATTAAAATGGCACCTTATGAATCTTTATATGGTCAAAATTGTACCAATTAGCTTGTTCAAAACAGGTAAGATTGCCTCATTTGGGCTAGATCTTGTTCATGAAGGTATGGAAAAAGTCAAAGTTATACTGTAGCTACTAGAAATAGCTCAAAGTTGACATAAATCATATGTAGATAATAGAAGGAGAGGAATAGAATTTTCTATTGGGGATTGGGTGTTCTTGAAGGTGTCTCCGATGAAAGGGGTAATGATGTTTGGTAAAGTGGTAAAGTTGAGTCCACATTATATATGGCCATATAAGATTATGCAAAAAAAATTCCAAGTAGCCTATGAGTTAGAGCTGCCACAAGAGCTTTCATCAGTTTATTTGATGTTTCATGTATCAATGATACGAAAATAAGTAGGTGACCCATCTTGTATTACTCCTAATGAAGATGTATTGGTGACGGGAGATCTCACTTATGAAGAAGTACCCATTACTATTCCAGATCGACAAATTAGGGAGTTCAGAAATAAAGAATTAGCTTTTGTAAAAGTTTTATGGAGAAACCAACAAGTAGAAGAAGTTACATGAGAAGAGGAAAGATCAAAATGTTAGTGGAGGCGTTGAAAAGTAAGTATATGTTTATATGTTCAATGTGATTAATAGTAGTACTTACTAAGGCTTCAACTTGTTTGAGCTGGACAACATTGCTAACATTCGAGGAAGATTTTTTTAAGGGGGGAAGGATGTGACCGCCTGTATTATGTATATCCTAGTTCTATTCATATGATACTTGACATAGAATTATAGTGTAGGTGAGTGATCATGTTTCTTATATGGTTAGTGTTGGCATAAACTAGCTCAAAGGTGATGTAACGCCTTGCACGTTTAAGCATGTGTATTGCAAGTTAACTCTGACGAAAAGTATTCAAGTAGATATAGTAAGGTGGTAATTGATCTTAAAGTTAGAAGTTAAGTACTAAGTTGAAGAACAAGGAATTATCATTCAGAAATTGAAATAAAATAATTGAGCTGCTTGCCTGGCTTAATTTAAGCTAGCAGCTGCATCACCTACTTCAGCTATAATACAGTTAAAGGGACAAGTTTGATGGACCATATTTACACTTATATTAATGAGTTGTCGCTTCAAGACCAAACCCATCAAATCAATTTAAAATTTGAAAGAAACCACAGCAGTCAAATCTGCCAAGTTCCAATATGGATAAAGCCCAAGTGAAGGCAACTAGGTGCATCACCTAGTTTGACCTTTTGAGCTGCTTGATGTTCGCAAGAAGGTGCATCACCTACTTGACCAATCAGTAGCTGAAAATGGACCCCAAAAAAAAGGTTCTAGAGGATATTTTTGTGGTCAATAAAACTATATATATATCCAATATGAGAAGATATTATTCACCCATTTTAACATATAAAAATAAAATTTAACTCCAACTCTCTCTCTCTCTTCTTTGTTTCAAGGATTAAACCAGCAGCCTTAAAACTCATGGTTTTAGCTTAATTCTCACATGGATGATTAATAAAGCATGTTATTCATACTCTAATATAATTACATTGGCAGAATATACCCCTTAGCTACTGCTCAATTCCTTATTTATTAAAATACATTTTTTGTTCTTTGGTTCAAGTGAAAAGGGAAGCTGAAGTTCTAAAAGAATTCAAATTACAAAGAGAAGTTGCAGAAATTGAGGTAAGGTGACTGTTCCATTTTTGTCATCCTTATGTATGAGTTCGAGTGAGGAATTAGTGGTGTGCTTTCATGATGAACTTAAGGGGGGGTGAGTTCAATACTTGGTTGTATGATATAGAATATTTGGAGTTGTTCTATGTATATTACTGTTGGCGCAGATTGGTTGATCTTGGGAAAATGATGTATAATGTATGTGATGGACAGAGAATGTGTGTGTGGTGATACACATTATGTTAAGGGCTGTATGGGCTCATTATTAGTCAAAGTTAGCTACTATTTTATAAGGCTCATGGTGTGATAGCTGCTAATTTTAGTTTACCATGACTTAAATTGTAGATTTAAACCAGAAAGGGGAGGTTGAATCGTGATAGTATATTAGTCTGAGGATAAAGTATGTAAGGCTATTCGATACTATATCCCCTTAGCATGAAATATGACACCTGCAATTAATATCAATTAAATGAATCTCATGAGTTATATTCCTTGAAAAGGAAACATAGTGCAGTGTACTATCTAAAAATAGCTAACAATATTTCCCCCTCTCCGTAGTGCATAGAACTACTTTATTATTTGTTCACTATTTTATACTTGTGTTATTATCCCCCATCAACTTGTATAGAAATGGTAATTGCAAAAGCAAGTGTGTGAATCCTCCTCTTTGTTGTTTGAAGTCAATTGTGTCATTAATCCCTTAAAGTAGTGTGTTGATTTTACATAGCTCCTTATGTCATTGTTATTTCCTTGAAGTATTATTTTCATGTCTTTAATTACTGGTCCGTACTTCCATATCTCCAAAATGATTATGACACCAAAATAATATCTCAAATGATTTATGAACTGATAAACAACAATCTCAAAGATTAAAAAATCTAAGTGAATAAATCTATATAATTACGGGTGGCAGCCCAAGGCAAAAGCCTAGCATGGGTCGATCCCAACTGGTACATAATGGTGGCAGCTCTGGGGTGAAAGCCTATCATGGGACGATCCCTATTGGTATAAAAGGGTGGTAGTTCAGGGGCGAAAGCCTAACATAGGTCGACCCCGAGTTGTGTAATTATGAGGACCGCATCCCAGTGTTAATACGCCTAGCATGGGTCATCCTCTTCTACCACTGATCAGCTGATCACTTGTATCACATGCCGTACAAAGATTATAACATACAAAAAAGTAACGAAAAGAATGTAACTTACTTGATCCCACAATAGTAAGCAAAGGTGGTCTTCTCTCCTAATCTATGTACTCATATGTTGCTATTTGATTTCATTTGAGATCTTGTATTACATATGCTATAACCTTAGATATTCAGTATATTTTTTCGTATGGATGTCCCTCACAGGAGATGCTGCATTTCATGCTGTAGGCAAAGGTACTCCAGCTAGTAGATCTCTTTAGTAGGAACACATGAATTCTGCTACTTTTGGGTGAGCTCCAAGTTGATTCGGAGCTTTATTGAGCGTCTGGTAATTCATTTTGGTATTGTATCGAAGTTAAGGGTAAGGTGGGTATGTCCCGACCTACTCTAGTCTTCTATCTTTTACAGGCTTTGTAGACGTATGTACATGGTTTAGTTTTATCTTATGGAGTTGTGGCCTCAACGGCCAAGTCTTGTATATAACTTTTGGACCTACTTATGTTGTTCTGTATCGTTGCATCCTAGGTGAACTTTCAACAATTGATATAGTTATATTCACAGTAAGAGCAGGTTGCAACTCTTTTTCACGATATAGGTGTAATTTCATTAATTTAGTATTCGTAAGGTAAAGCGTTGCGGTTCTCTCCATCCGATCGATAGTAAGAGCCAATACCTTCATGTACCTTTACTATTCGTTCTTAAGGGGCACCGAAGAACTTTCTTTCATCCCAGAACATCAACTGATCCTTAAATGACTAATCCCTGGCTATGAAAGATAGGGCCGCTTGGCCAACTAGAAAAAAGACATCTTCTCTTCTCATCCACTTCACGCGGCCGTTCATTTTCTACCGAGGTAGGGGTTATTTTGAAGAAAAATCCATCATTGAAAGGCTAGAGGCCAGATCGCTTACTCAAAAATTTCTTCTTCTCCAAATGGGACCCTTTACTAGTAAGGGCGCATGGAACCGGGGAGGCGGATGAGACTCTATTTATAGGCTTCAGGTCGAGCCCCCTCCCTTCAATAATGTTGAAGGATCATGAATGATATATAGCACAATAACTTGACTTAGTAGTCAGTCTCTTAGTGTCGACCTCGTATGTTCTCAGTCTTAAATTTCCCATTTCTTTCTAAGTAAGGCGCATCCCTTTTCTTGCTCCTGCGCATTAAGGACAATACCACTAGATGCACTCAGAAAAAGCTTCTTTTTCACACCCTTGAACATTGGGTATCTTCTTCTGGCCCCTTGGGGGCAAGTGAGAGCACTAGATCGAATACACAGGATTGTCCATGTTTTTTACCTTAGCTCTACTTCTCTATTTTTCCTTTTTACGATTGTTTGCTTCCAAAGGCTTACGCGGGACAGCAGTTCCATTCATCATCATAAAAGAGGAACGAAGATTCCCGATTGGGAGGCCTTGCCGCATGCTTCGTTTCCATTATCGCAATTCTATTCATAATTTCTTCCTTCACCATCAGAAAGATGGACAGATACGAGAGAAGACAAAATAGAGGACAAGCTCAGAAGAAGAATCTGAATCTAGGGAAATAGATGCTCATTGAATGAAAATCCATGCTTTTCCAAACACAGAAAATAGACGAAATTCTAGGATTCCACCTGGAGACAGATACTTTTATGCATATCTTTCCTTCATTCTTCTGAGTTTCTACCTCCCTTTAGATTTGTAAGTAAAAGTTGATTTCTATTATATAACTAGGCCCAAGTTACGGCGGGCTCTTTTCATTCTGAAATTTTTTATACATGTTTTATTCTTATTCAGTTTTGTATATAAGATCTATCATCACGTCTTTGATAAGATTCTACTTTATTTCCTGTTTGGAATTGTTCCATCCGAGATCCTACTCCTGGACCACTGTATAAATCAACCTGACCATGAATGGGTAGAATTCGTACGACAAGGCCTACAAACCCAGGGACTTTCACCCAGGGAGTACGAGGTCATGGTGCGTAATTTCCTAGAAACAGAACTTTGTTTTCAACTCATGACCATATTTCATCTCTCTATCAACTAATTTATTTTGGTCGGAGGATCACCAATTCTTCCTTTATCCACAAGACCTTCATTCCATATAAAGGGTAAACCTTGAACCCTTTGAATTCATTAAGTAGTCTCTATGCCATGGCTTGAAAAGCTTGTGTGGGGATAGAGAAGAATCCCCATTCTATGGGGAAGTCAAAAGGACATAGGCAGATCATTCCTAGGGCTATTTAAAACAAAAGCACCTAGCCCAATTGAAAATGCACCATCACCGAGAAATAGTTGAGTTATGGATTTCTTGAGAGGAGGAACGGTTTTCTAAGCGAACAAAACGCCACTCTAAGATAAAACTTTTTCTTCTCGATAGGGAAGACCCATAACATTATTTTTTTCGTTGTTTCAAGTTTTGATTCCTATAGTGATTCAGTTGTCATTTGTGTAATGATTCAGTTCTAATACATAATCAATCCAATTAGTTTTTTTCATTACTAAAATGAATCAAATCCTATCAAATATTTGTATTCCTACTTTGAATTACGCATATATATCCTATGAATTTCATTTTGCACTGGAAACTATTCTAGGAGAAGTTCGAATTCGTTCTGCTCGGGTATTGATTGGATTGATTTGACATGGTTTATGCATTACTTTTTCCTGAAAGAGTTAATATATGTATTAGTTAAACCCTTTCTTACCCTTCCTTTGGATTCGTATTTGTTTCTACATAATCAACGGAGGCCTTCCCGATATATTTTGCAACGTCTCCAATAGAATGCTCTTACTTCGTCTTTCCCTTAATAAGTCATTAAATTTGGTGCTTTTTGATCCACAGTTTCTATGGGAAACAAAGGATGAAATACAATTGATTCCTCCATTTTAGTAGTCCTTGCTTCTTATTTTTCGTTCTCCTAACTCCTCCCTGGGTAGTTACCAATGTTTTGCACTTTCCATACTTTATGGGTGCAACATCACCAAATTCGCTCGTGATCAAGTTACAACCTAAGATCTATGACCATATTATGTTAACTGTTTGTAATTCCTTCATTCCATCCGTATTCTCCCAGATACTTGTAATTGTGATCCGTTTGCCAGAACTAAGGGATCTTTCTGTAGAAACCTCCATGCAGAATCATCATTTTTTATGGTTTTCCTACTTCCCACAGCTACTCTTTCCACACCTCCATATATCTGGTGCCAAATTGTTGCCCCTTTCCTTATTTTTTTTATAATAGAGTTGGTTATCTTTGTGGCATCGATTGTACAAGTTCGTGAAGAGGGATAGACGATTGGAATGAGGGAAAGTGGCTCGATCGACAAAAAAGAAGAGTAGCCTCCCTAGATCCTAGCCAAGTCATTATCAATGAATTCCTGATAAATTCTCAACCAACATATGCGATTCATTCCCTTAAAGATTATAACACACAAGAAGACTCCTTACCGCTCCATGGGGAGCGGGATGAGTGATACATCTAGCGAGCGCCGGTGAAGAACACAAGCAAGTCTGGAGCTCGAGTATTGATATATTCCATCAAGAGAAAGGAGGCAGTCTGGTAAGGAGGCTAGCAACATAGGGGGCAAACTAAAAAACTCAGCTTTTTGGAGCGGACCAATCTTCTGTGCCCCCCCCCCCCCTTCTATTAATAATCCTGCGAGAAGCGCGAAGAGCTAAGCCATTAATGTCGTGGCGAAGGTTAGACCTCATAAAGTCAGCAAATCTAAGGTTTTTTATGTTTTATATACTTTCGATCGAGCGAGAACTTATAAGGAAGGCCTTCATTGCCCTTTCAAAAAAGTTTTTAAAAAAAAGCGCTAGAGAAGAGAGAAAGTTGCAGAATTGCTCCTATAGATCTCATGGAATAAGGCAGAATTTCTAACTAAACTTTCCACCTCCTGCTTTCATAGAAAAAAGAAATTAGGAGATGAAATCCCGATTACATTATATGCAGGATAAAATTTGATTTGAAAAACCAAGCCAGAGAAAAGAGGCGTTGAGATAACACCTTTCATCCTAATCTCATCTACTGAAAAAAGGGAACCCCTTGATCGCTTGAAGAGATTTTAAGGCAGAATTGGCATAATTATTACCGTGAGGATTGAGATGCAAAAAGGGATTATCCTCCTGTGGGCTGGAATATAAGATTTATGCAGTCCATAGAAAAAGCAAAACAAAAAAGTATTCTGAAGCCAAATGCGCTTGGATGGGTAGTTGAATACGGGGATAAACCCTTTTTTATCCTTTATATTTAATGTAATCAATCATTTTTAGTTCATGAGAACAAAGAGTAATAGAGATGTGATAATTTTTTCTTGCTCAATCGACTGACCGTCCTTTTAGAAGTATTATTGGGGGGAGTCGATAAGCTAATTCCTGTAGATGTATATTTGCCAGGTTGTCCACCTAAACCGGAAGCGGTTATAGATGCTATAACAAAACTTCGTAAGAAAATATCTCGAGAACTCTATGAAGATCGAATTAGGTCTCAACGAGCGAATCGGTGTTTTACTACCAACCACAAGTTTCATGTTCGACGCAGTATTCATACGGGAAATTATGATCAAAGAGTTCTTTATCAACCACCATCTACTTCAGAGATCCCTACGGAAATCTTTTTCAAATACAAAAATTCAGTATCTTCCGCCGAATTAGTGAATTAGACGGGATTCCTTTGTCCAGAATACGAAGTGGTGGGTCAATTTTCATAAATTTCATCGTAAATGTGAAATACTTATACAAATAAAAATGCGGGAGAGATAAAAAAGATGCAGGGTCGTTTGTCTGCTTGGCTAGTCAAGCATGGGCTAATTCATAGATCTTTGGGCTTTGATTACCAAGGAATAGAGACTTTACAAATAAAGCCCGAGGATTGGCACTCCATGAGCAAAAGCTCCTGTCATGATGAATCCTGCGATATATTGGTGGTGGGTATATAATGCAGCTTGAGTAGTAAAGTCTTGCGCTATGAATGCATAAGCAGGTAAAGAGTACATGTGTTGAGCTACCAAAGAAGTAATAACCCCTAAAGAAGCTAGAGCAAGGCCTAATTGAAAATGAAGCGAATTGTTGATTGTGTCATAAAGACCCTTATGTCCACGCCCCAATCGTCCCCCCGGAGGAATATGTGCATCTAAAAGATCTTTCATACTGTGCCCAATCCCGAAATTGGTTCTATACATATGACCAGCAACAAGAAAAATAAATGCAATAGCTAAATGGTGATGGGCAATATCAGTCAGCCATAAACTTTGCGTTTGTGGGTGGAATCCCCCGAGAAGAGTTAGAATGGCCGTTCCCGCCCCTTCGGCGGTACCAAATAAATGACTACTTGAATCGGGGTTTTGAGCATAAAGATTCCATTGACCTGTAAAAAGTGGGCCTAACCCTATACTCCTATGTTTTTTGATAGTATAACTGATTATATGATGTTCTTTTCTCTCTTGGAGTAAGACAAATATGTTTGAAAGGTGCATAGCGGTGAAGTCAAGAGATTTTGAAATTTCTCTTTCCTGTGCTATCAAGAATAAGGAATATCCACCAATGGAAATGAAACTAGTAAAGTAAGATGCTGGAACTATTCCTTTCTTCTTGTATTTGCTCTTCCCCCCATCCTCCCATCCCCTCTTCGCTCAACTCTGATACCCGAATCTCCTTTTGTTTGAAGTTTATTGGACATGAATGAACCCGAACAGACGTACCCGCCGCTTCTGCTTTCTGCCATATGGGTTCAGTTTCATAATGTTATTACCGGACTCCATTTATTGAATTTGGTCTAGCTATATTACAAGCTTCTGTTTTTACGATCAACATCTAATTATAGTAGACAACCTACTTTCTTAATAAAGAGAAGTTGGGGACATAGTAAACCTCCTACTATAAGAGCGATTCCCTGGGACCGGAAGGGGAAAGATTGAATCTTGAAAGACTGAGCCCCCGGCTAGCAAGATCGGGAGGGTTAGTGTCCTCTTAAGAAGGAATACCCAACTTCTGGGGTCAGCTTCGATCACGAGGAGAGAAGAGCGGACCATTGAAAGTCTCAATTCCTATCCGCCCAAGGTAGAGAGTTCGATTTCAAATCCAACGATTTATTGACCTACGAATCTGCTATTACGCAACTCAACCCTTCTCCGCAAGCTCTTTCAGTTGTTGGATGCGCAAAACAACCTATTCCCCTTTACGACGACTCGGTGACCTTTGACACGTTACACCTGGTTGCACGTAATCTTGACTTTCGCCCTTCACTCGTGCAGTTGGACTGACTAGTGACTTTAAATTCAACCTTGAGACCGAGCCCTGCCTCTCACCTTTCGGTTCATTGCAAGGAAAGACTAAAAAGAAAAAAGGAAGCTTTCGGCGGACACAAGCCCTCGGGACTTGACACTTGGACACCGGGAAGCTTGCCCCAGGGTCCTTCGTTTGGAACTGCCCTTTTCCTTTCCAAAGTGGAATTCCTCCTTGCTTTCCCCTTTGACCTGTGCCAAACTCCACTTTTGCTGTTGCCAGGTGGAATGATTCATTCAACCTCGGTATCGGCAACCAAGACACCCTTCTCTGTCGAATGAATCTTCAAATCATCATCTTCAAACCACGACTCCGATCACGGTTTCCAGTTGACTTTATCTCAGGTGACAGGGGCAGGAGAACACTTCACAAAATGCGCTTTGACAGCGAGCGAGATCTTTGAAATTCAATCAGAACAGCACTGGGTGGGTAAGATATAGGATTCTTGTCTGAGTCGCGTGGATCACAAAATGGATCTATGATTTCAAGTCCACTCGTTGATTTCGAGAAAACCGAATCAATTGGCTTTTTTCCCAGCGATGCCTCCAACTCGAGATTTTGATTCATAGAACTGGCCATCAAATGTATATTCATCCATCTATCAGCTGCGTCTTCTTTAGTGAATGAAAGAGGGACTCGTTTCATAGGTAGCAAGGATAGGAAGAAGGGGTTCAATGAAGGCTGCTGTTGAGGTTTTTATTCCAACTAGCGAGGAAAGGCCTCGTTTTGGTCCTGTAGAATGAATGTGAAAAGCAGAATCCTCAGAATCGTATGATTCAGATACCTGACGAAATGAACAGATAAAAGATCGGGATAGCCGGGATGACCTATTTCAAGATCAGATGATCCACCTCTTTGTCCGCTTGGGAGGGCTAACTCGGATAGGTCAGATACGAGGGAAAGAGCCCATAAAAGAGAGAACGGATAGGTCAGATACATCCTCCTTTGATATTCTAATATGGGAGAACTGAAAGACTGACCCATTCGGTGAATTTCGCGGTCACCCTGACTAAACCAACTTGAATATGAACTACCATTCATATCAATTCTTACCGAAATAGGATTTACTTTTCGTTCCATACGTGCTTTGACTTTACTTCTTTCCCTTTTTTCTTCCTGGTCCAATATTTGTTCTGGAAGGTTTTCGTTTTTGTGTAGACTAAAACTCTCCAAACTTATCAACCTTTCCTTTAGTAATCTCACAACGAATAAGAGTTTTTCAATTGTAAATTTTTACGGAGCAATCAATGAATTCCAGTGAAATAGAGGATCTATGTGACCAAATTTTCCTGTTAAAAAGAAGATATTTGTTCTTCTTCATTCTCAAGAGGAATGCATCAACAAAACTACCATTCAACATAGATCGTCGTGGTTTGAACGAATTTCTTCGCTTCAATTCCGCCCCTAAAGATAGCTCCTACTCCTACTCCTACTCCTTCTCCTTAAGGATAGGATCCTCCTTGGTCCTTTTTACTAAACACTCTCGGACGCGCAAGAGGACTGGCTATCTTTCTCTTTATACACAATATCTTGGAAGGAAAATAAAAAGATCTATTGTGGACTTATGTTGGCATGGTATTTGAGTTACATGAAGGTCATTTTTGAAACAGATTTTGAATATTGTTTGCATGTTGTGATTCATTTGATTACCCGAATCAACCATCAAGAAACAATGATCCAAAGTTGCAAAGAATCTTGTTCAAAGGATTGGCAGTGCTTTGTAAAGCATAAGCAGAGAGAAGAGGTAAGATCGCGGCAGAATGGTTGGCACTGTATCTCTAAGTATTGTGGGTTATCAACAATTTTTGACCGTTGACTGGGGACAAATGATACTACAAAGAAGAAAGAAAAAGAAAACTTTATGTAAATGCATACATGCTCATTCTAAACTCATTCATGTTAAATCAGGAATTGATCAAGATTACTTGGACAAGATTTATCCGGATCGCAACTTAACAATGGGAAATCGAGACCTCACCGTTTGTGGGAGAAGTAGAGAGATCAATATGATTTCTACTGACTTAAGGAAGTCTTCCCCCCACAGAAAGGAGTGGGAGGGGTGAGCACATCCCACCCACAGAGGTCAAGCCCTTCACCGGCTTAAACGTGCCATAAATGGGATTTTAGTGGACTAAAAAAGAAACTTTGATATCATATATATCCCGTTAAGAGGAGGATAAACAAAAGCTTATGATCAGCCATCATAGAGATGGCACAGCGGAAGGAAGGAAACGTAGGTCTCTTGAGCGACCGATCAAGAAATGCAAAGATAAGGTGAATGGTTAGTGATGTGTGCATAGAACAAAAAAAGTTCCTTCTCAGTCTTTTGAATCCCAGGGATTGCCTCATTGAAGAGGCCAGTCCCTCAAAAATCCATCTCAATTGGTATCCTTCAAATGTGAATATAGGCCTTATTGAAGCATAAAAGTGAAATAAGAATAATGAGAGGCTTTTGTCCGTTGATGGTCATCTTACCTTTCTCCTACGCTACGCTCTCAACTTGATAAATTGCTTTGTCCTTATTTATTGAAGAGGTGCCCTGTGGAACATGTTTCATGGAATTGAAATCTGTATTCCATATTTCTTTTATTATTGATTGAATAAAACTTATGTAGTCGATCATGAAAGGAAGATCCTCGCAAAATATGGAGCGCTCTCTACTCGGAATATTCATTATTTAGTCAGACTCAGCTTTAGCCTGCTTTTTGAATGAATCCTATCTGACTTATCTCCATCTATTTAGTCAATGTAAGGATTATTTTTTGTCAAAGTCTAATGAGCGATATGGAGTCAGTAAGTGATGTCATTAATCCACAAATATTAAGAGAATAGTGCAAAGGCAATCTTTCGTTGAAAGATTTCAATGCATACCAATACATTCTCTCCGCTTACACACTTTGTATTCATCTATCTTACTTCTGATTAAGCAGCCCTGGAATCACTTCACTTGGGCGACTGCATAACATCATCAAAGCAAGTCCAAGACCATGCAAAATGCCTAATTTATGGAGCCCTTCTTACTCCAAATTGTAGTTGTTTGTACATTTTTTTAAAAAGGAATTTTTTTTGACAGCGGTATTCAGGATGTATGCATCAAGAATGTACAATTATCGTAAGATTTGCATCACCTATGTGTCAAATTTTGATATCTCACTTATTTAGATACGACAAGATAATCATCAATGTTCGTGAATCTCAACAGGAATACCTCACTGCGCTGGTACCGGTTATGATCCACATTCAGCGAAGAATTTCTTGTCTTTGTCCACTTAATGCATTATAAATTGCAAGGAGAAATGCAAGAAAAGTGGAATTCTATAGGTTTAGCTAAGACGATTTCAGAAGTTAGAAACTTATTCCTTTATCGTTTGGTGCGAGCTCAACTTTAGTTATACATTGCCCGAAAAGAGTGGTTTGCACCCAAGCCGCTCTTCAACCATGATATAACGTGGTTTCACGATATTATTAATACTTTTTCCTTAAGTTTAATGTGTCCAAAAGCCTTTTTGTGCTAAAGTTATTTTTTTTAAAAGTTCTATTTATTTTGCAGGAAATCTGTCCAAAGACGAATGCGGAGATTTTAGCGAAGAGAAAATGCAGAAGAGATACACCTACGGAGCTGTGAGGTCTGTCCTGTTGTGATGGTCCGTACGTGGCAGCGGTTAGTGCAGCTGCTGAAGGAAGAGGGAAGTCTGGACCAATTCTGGGGTTACGAAGCGTGTGACGGCCGTGGTGTTATGACGGTCGTACTGCAGGTTCCCGTCATGATGTTCAGAGAGTATCCAGTTACCATATTCCAGAGTGACGGTTTTGGCACGAAGGACCCTCGAAGGACCGTTGTGCTATGCCGGTCGTCATATTGGCGCGAGGGTACTGAAGAGAGCAGCAGAAAGAAAGTGCATAAGTATGGGACGACGAATCCATGATGTCCGTCGGACCACGACGGATCCGTCGCGACCTGGTCGTCGACCTAGCCGCGTTTTGACAAATTATAGAAATAGAGTACTTGTTTAAGTAGTTTTTATTTCTATAATAGATTCAAAAAACCTCTTTTTTAGTTAGACTCTGGATCATGTTAGACTCCGTATGGGTAGAGCAAGCAATTAGTAGACAATGTATTTTTAGCTTTGAGAATCATTAGACTTTTGTGAGATGTGATTACTGTGAGATTCTTGCAAGTGATTATTGGTTGAGTAATTCAAGCAAACTTTTGGATTTTATTCTTTCTCATTGAAAGTAAGATATGAATCTTATTTAATATTATTTGAATATTGTGATTATGAATATGAGTAAACTAAACTCCATAACTAGGGTTGTGGGAACCTAGGCAAAAATAAGAATAAACCTAACTAAAAATAACGTTCAGAATAGTTCTTGCAGGTATCAATAAATTCTTTCGCTTGAAGTATTTTTAACGATGGCCAGTTAGAACTAGTAATGCTACTGTGTACCAAGGAGGTAATTAATGGAACAGAATTATCAAATAGATTTAGTGGATACTATCTTAATCGGCTCGTATTGATTGGTATGAGGTAAACTTCGTCAAATATTGAATACGTGCTTAATATGAGGTAAGATAAGGGTTAGGATAGCAAACACGTAGACGGACCAAGGGGCGGATTGAGTTTCTAGAGGCCGGACCAAGGATTTAGAAATACATACACTTATCACTTTGCATGCAGATACTAGGGAAAGAATGTTATAGGTGATTATCAAGTTATGAACCTGTGGGAAACGTAACCCTAGTACCTTGATAATTGATTAAAATCAACAATTCAAAGTGTTAAGTGCTCTTTCAATTGCGTTAGTTATTTATTCATTAGAATACGAAACCCCCCCCCGTTTTTTATTGTTTTTATTTCCAGGAAGTCATTGACTGACAATAGTAATCATAGATTGAAGTTAAGTCTAAACTCTTTCCTAGTGGGAACGATACAACCTCACTATTTGTTATTTAATTGAAACTGACCGCTTACTTTATTTAAGAAGTAGTTGAGCGTATCAAATTTTGGCCGTCGTGCGGGGATATGCTTTTAGATTCACTTGAACGTATTACTATAGTTTAGTTTATATTTCTGATTTTACTTTGTGTTTTGTTTTTGATTTTTCAGAACCATCCCTGTAAGCCAAATACTGAGAGGAAGAGAAACCTTGTTTCCTACGATCACGATTGAGCGTACCACTGCCAATATGGAATCAAAACTTCGGAATAATATGATGATGATACAACAGAACAGCCCAGCTCCGATTTATGTTTTGGTCATGTTGTTACCCGATGCCCCTGGGTGTACACCAACAAAGGGGGAAAATCCCTCTCCACGGCCCCAGGCATACTACAGAGGCGTATGATTAACATAGCAGGGGGACTCCGAGGGCCACTGGTTTGCCTCCCTTACCCATAGGCCATACTTTTGTGGTAACTAGTTAGCCTGAGAAATGCTCACGACAGAGGTTTGTTTTCCAAGGGCTACCTTCTGAGGATCCACATGCCCATATAGCTAAGGTAAGGGCGTGTGTAAAAGCTGTGTAGGGAGGCCTGATTTGGCATTTTGATTGTTTAAGACGGCTAGAGTGTTTCCTATCTCACTGACGGAAGAGGTGACTATATGGTTCAATAAGCTCCCATACAACTCAATTTCACTTGAAACCCAAACTAAGGGATGTTTTCTTAGCACGCTATTATCCGCGTATCCAAGAAAATAAACCACAAACCAGAGTGAAGAACTGTGTGGTACATACCAGGAGGTCAGTTAGTATTCTGGGATAGATTCACCTCATTCTTGAGAAGTGTTCCAATCGTAGATCGATGTTGGTCACTGAAGGACTACTTCTATCGGGGACAAGATGATAATAAATAAAGCGGGTGTTGGACACTATAGCAGGGGTGGATATATGGGGAATGTCCGTATGCTGAGATTGCGAAAAAATTAGAGAAAATCTCCCGGAATAATAAAGCTGGAGTACTAGGACGTCTGATACCGGAGAAATACCTTCGCAGTACAGTCCAGTCACAAACTAGCCTCATTGAGATTCGTGAAGAAATAGCCTCAAATGAGACTTGAGCTTGGGTTGGTCTAAACTATCACTGGGTTGCAGAAAAGTAAATGCAGTTAAATACTTTCCCAAACCACAATTCCTACGATGAATGATATTATGCGGAGGACTTCTATGAGAAATGAGAAGACGGGGGGTTCCGATCGAGCACAAGGTCAAATCAGGATAATTGGCGCCAAGGTCAAGGGAAACAAGGTCGGAACTATTGGTAACTATAACGTGAGGGTCATTATGTACGAGATGGAAACTACAACCGCGACAAACACTTCAACAGGGGTAAACTACGATAACAGAATGTAGGAATGCCCATGTCCCTCCTCAAAATCGTGGAAGTTACCCCTAGGGAGGTGTAGGATAGTAGGCGCGAGTGAGGAATGTTGCACAAAATGATGAGGAGGTTCGATGCTAGGATGAGCAAGAAGAGTTGGGGTGACTTAGATAGTATTGGGCAAAACGTTTTGATACAATGCAATATCGATTAAACAGTTTCGAATTGCAAATGGCCCAATTATTGCGATAGTGAAACACACGGCAAACGGGCCTCTCCTAGCAAACCACCGTCCAAAATCCAAACAATGATGCGCACGTCTGGCAATCACTACTCGGGGTGGTAAGCAAACCAATTGGGACCCACCTATGCCGTCTAATGAGGAAAGGTGAGAAAGGATGATGAAAGGTGGTAAAGGGTAGTGGTATCGCAGAAGCGAGCACTGGAAAGATACAGAAAGTCCCTGAAGGTACTTCCATGTCGAGACCACCACACCCTTCCCTCAGTATTAGTGAAAAAGACCGAGGATGGTACAATCTCGGCGTTTTATAACATGTGAAGCAGCTTTCTATCAATGTCCCTTGGTAGAAGCTCTTCGAAGATGCCGATTATGCCATTTATGAAGATTATGGTACAAAGAAAAGACGGTCACTGTCGAGGAGATGATAGACGCAGCTTGTAGTGTATGCTACAAGATCTCTCATGCAAAAGAAAGACGATGCGGGTGCGTTCACTATTCTTGTAAGTCGGGTCATTACATTTTGCAAAACGCCTTATGTTATCTGGGGGCAAGCTAAAATCCTCATGCCCCTATTAATTTACAAGAAGTTGGGTTTGGGTGATGGCCCAAACCCCACTGTGATGCGGTACTGAGGCTGAGCGAACAGTAAATCCTATTGCAGGGATACTCAGATGTGCTGTAAAAGTGGGTCATTCATAGTTTGGGATTTGTTATTCTTGATTGTAGCCGAGTGTGAAGTGCATATTTCGTGAGGAGGCAATTCCTTGCTACAGGTAGAGCCTTAGTGATATGTAAAAGGGGCAGAGGAAATTCGGTTGAACAATGAAAAAAGCGGCTTCAAACGTTCGTAGGATCCAGGACGCAGGGTTTGTGAGCTCCAATCGGTACCGACATATCCCACAAAGAAAAAATGAAGAAGGAGAATGAAGAAAAAAGTACAAAACATCGAGTTTATGGTTGGAGGATTTGGTGCTTTTAGACAGATTCCGGGTTTGCCTTGTCTTCCGGCAGTCAGTCCAAACAGACTGGCCCTTACTTGATCACCCAAGTTTCCTCATGGGAAGTGAGTTAAAAACACCAAAGAGGAGTGCGGTTTAGGTGAATAGATAACGATAAAACTACTAGTTTTTGCATATGCATCGTGAAGAATGATAGAGGCATACCATCTTGATGAAGGCTGAGTAATCAAGTTTTTGTCCCAGTCGTGCCGCAGTTAAATCAGGGCTTGTGGGGAGGCACCCAATTTACTCATATCTTTTTTCTTTCTTTTTCTTGTAATGGTAGCATTTCTATAATGGGTTTTAAATTTGCAGGCACATCACCAGGAAATTATGCAGAAAATCACCCTTTTTTTTTACCTTTTTATGCAACAATCAACAACGGACAAATGCGACGACCTCATACACTCGAGTACTCTTGCACAAACGTTCTTAGTTGTAAGAGAACCTGTATACTAAGGGTCTCTCACACACCCGTTTATAGGGTCCTCCAATGGACATCTACGACGGACCGTCATACTCTCGACGGTCCATCCTGCATAACCGTCATGATGGTCAGAGACCCCTCTCTTAAAGGTCTACATTTTTTAAGTTTTCCACGACGAATATCGACGACAGACCGTCATAATCACAACAGTCCGTGCTGATTGTCGGCGTTTTGCGCCACATGTTTGCTTCACCAACCACTCTAGCATTTAAATTTTTATGCATTGGGGACAATTGCATTTTTTTTGGTGGTGGGGGTAAAGGGCAGTAAGTAGTTAGGTGACGCTGAGTAGCCAATTCACTAATCCTCTGTTGGGCGTTTTCTTGGCCATGTTCTTTTTCCAAAAGACTAGTACTTTTATTTGAACCGGCATGTCTATATCTTTGACATAGTTTAATTTGAGCTGATGGCTCAAATGATATCCTGCTAATGGAAATGATGCATTTTTTTTTTTAAAGTATAGTTAATGATAAAGGTGTGGCTCTAAGCATGACATAGAGGTCACCAGTGCCTACCCTAAATCTAAAATTGAACTAGGGGTCTGTTAATCTAGTAGAATGATGAGATGTCAAGTGAGTGTGAGGAAGATTAAATAGTACCATTATCTGTACTGAGCTAGAACTTTGCCTGGTTAGTCCTGCTAAAAGTAAAGATGTAATAGCCATTTGGAAAGGATCATAGGACCTTATTCAATATCGCCCATTTTTAGCCTAAATAAAGAGACCAAATGAAATTTATCCTTCTTGACAAAATGATCTCGCTTACTTAGGCTTTCTTTTCCCCAACTGTTCCTTTCAGAATAATGTGTTGGCCGTGGTTCCTCCTTGGACATGTGCACCTCAACTTATGCCAAAATTATAAGTTGATGGTGGCTAATGCAGTAAAAAACCTTCGTTATGCCCTGACCCAACTTTGGGTATTGTGTACCGTGACTCATGGCAAAGCCATGAGTTGAGGATGGATATTATGAGGAATGCTCTAAATTGTGGGGTTGATAGAACAAAGAGAGAGAAAGAAGAAAAGTAAAGTTACTCAGAATTAGTGAAGAAAAGTAAAGACACCAGAAAAATATATAAGAAATACAAGTAGAAATAAGAAGAGTTCACTTACCACAAATGAGAACAAGAGAAAATAGCAAGGTGAAAGAATAATGATAAACTGGGGGGTTTGGGCGAGATAAAACGATAGAAGGGGTAGAGATTTGGCCGATAGGTCAAGGAGGGCAAAAGTCACTAAAGTAAATCTCAATATACCTAACCTGAACCCTGAGCCATATGTTAGAAGCTAAGAAAAGTCCAATCGGTCCTAAGGTTGTATAGCGACTTAAGGCAGTGAAATAAGGCAAGTTTATGGCAGATTATGAATAGTGTGACTTTTTCTGAGAGCGAGTGTTGAAAATTATCCGTTATACTCAAACTAATCATTGTGTTAACAAATGAGGATTTGGTTTTAAAGTGAGGCCTAGTTGCCAATACCGGAATTCTTAGCACCTCAGTGAGAAATTGAAGAGGATAGGTGTTATGCATGGTTAGTCTGGTTTCGCCTTTTCTGATCCCACATAATTCAAGCTAATCGGGGATAGTATGCATAGATTGATGAGATTATCGGGATTGATGCAAATGGAGTGCAAGGAGCAAACATGGATACTATATACTAAGATTTTGTATTGAGGTCATAGTTGTCTCTTGAGGGACAAACAAGATTAAGTTGAGGGTTGTTGATATAAACCCGTGGTTCACTGTATTATTAATACTTTTTCCTTAAGTTTAGTGTGTCCAAAGCCTTTTTGTGCTAATTTTTATATAATTTTCTCTTTATTTGTGCATGACAATCTATCCAAAGACTACTGCGGAGAATTTTGAGCGAAGAATGTTAGAAATCGTACCACCTACGGATCTTGGACGGTCGTCTTGCTTGTGGACGGGTCCGTAGTGGTAGCGTAGTGCAGCTGCTGAAGGAACATGGGTTATTCTGAACCCATGTGGGGTTACAATCTTGTGACGGTCCGTCGTTCTATTAATGGTCCGTCCTGCAGGTTCCTGTCTGAAGTTCAGAGAATAATCCAGTACCATATTCCCAACAGTTGAAGTGTTTTTGGAATTAAGACCCTCAGACGGGATGTTGTGCCTATTGACGTTGTCATACTTGCTGTCGAGGGTAATGGAGAGAGCATTCAGAATAATTTGCATAAGTATGGGACAACGGCGTCCCATGACGTCCTGTGACCACAAAACGATCCGTGCGAGGTCCGTCGACCCGGCCCATTTTGACAGCTGTTCATGAATAAGTCCGTGTAATTAGTTTTTATTTTCTATAAATATTTCAAAACCTCTTTTTTAGTTTAGACTCTAGATCATTGTTAGACTCCGTATTGTTAGACTCATATTAGTATACTATACTGTATTGTTAGACTTTTGAGAATCATTCAACTTTTTGTGAGATTGTTGATTACTTTGAGATTCTTGCAAAGTGATATGGTTATTAATATCAATCAAACTTTCGGATTTTACTCGTTCTCCATGGAAGTAGTACATGAATTCTTATTTAAATGTATTTGATGGTGATTAGGACTAGATTATTAAACTCCATAACTATGGTTGTGGGAACCATAGGCACAATAATTAGATAAAACCTAACTAAAATAACGCGTTCTAGAATAGTGTCCTTAATAATTCTTTCCTTAGAAGTCTTTTTTAACGGATGGCCACGTTAGCACTCACCTTAATGCACTCTTGCCACGGACAAATGAGGTATATAATAGGAAAGAATTATCAACATAGATTTTAGTGTATACTATCTAATAGGCCTAGTATTGATATTGGTACGTAGGTATAACGTATGTCCAAATCTCAAATCCGTGCTTAATATGAGGTAAAGATCAGGGTTAGTATCGCACACACTAGCCGTAACCAAGGTGCGGTTGAGATTTCTAGATTCCCGACCCGGAGAAAGTACATAACTTCACTCCACTTTGCATGCAAATACGAGAAGAATTGTTTATAGTTAGAATTATCAAGTTATGCCATGTGGGGAACACTTAACCCTAGTACTTGGCATTAAATGTGATTAAAAATTAATCCCACAGTCAAAGTTGTTTAAGTGTCTCTTTCAATTGCCGTTAGTTCTTTTGCATTCATTTAGAAATAGAACCCCTCCTTGTTTATTGTTTTTTATTTTCCAAGGATATCATTGACTGAACAATAGAATACTAGATTGAAGTTAAGTCTATACTATTTTCCTCCTCGTGGAACATCCCACCTCACTAGTTGGGTTATTTACTTGACACGACCACTTTACTTCTTATTTGAGAAGTAAGTTTGAGCGTATCAAACAACATGCGGCAGAATTTCCAAATATATTTAGTATGAAGATGTTGGCACAAGAAGGAGAACTCTCATTATATATCAATCTTTTGCTCTTGTTGCTATTGACTTGATTACATTGTCTCATTCAGCAGTGTTTTCTCATGGAGGAAAGAAAGATGGGACAAATCATGCGGGTAAGTGCCCAAGAAAGTTCATACAATCTATTTCCACTACTGTCACCCCCTAAATAATTGCTAATTAAGGTGATAGTTCGGCGGCAATTTGAAGAAAGACATCGGTTTATCAAAGTGCCCCTAATGCTGAGGATGTTTGACACAATCTGGTTGGTTGCATTTTCATATGAAAACATAAAAGATTTCTTTGGATCATTGTTCCATTACTTAGCTTTTTTGCAAGTTCATTTAGAAGGCTGAAAATTGACCATTAAAAACAAAATAATAGGCCATAAAAGAGTTCTCGCTTCGAGTTGCTTTTTAATAAGCATAAAACAACGCGAAGAGTCTAATTACTGCTTTTTGTTTCACTTTATAGGGTAGGGTCACTGTGCCTATGTGGGTCATAGAAAAAAAATACATCAATCCTAACAAGCGAGCCATGCTTCTTTGAAATTTGCTAGAATTGTCATCACCTATGGTTGATTATGAAAAAAAAAAAACTGGAAACAAGAGACCTAGTTTTTTTTTTCCAGTTTCTGATTCCAAAATGTATGCATCTATTGTTCTTGTTATATTAGTGTATAATATTTTCAAAGAGTTCACGCTGAAGCAGACAGATATCCGTCGATATTCCTAGTTCAGCATGTTTCGAAAAAAAATTCTAAAATCTATTTCTTTTGTTCTACTTTAATTTAATTGGTGTATAATATTCTTTAGTTATAGCTTTATTATTTTTATTGTCGATAATATTTTATTATATCTTGTAACTACTTTGAGTGAAAAATCAACGATCATTTTACGAAAAATACATAAATTATGGACATCTTAATGGACCTCCTCACACTAAATTTAGGCAAACAAAGTAATAAACAAGTTAAAAAATCTAAAAATCATATTAAATTAATTAATTTTCTAAATTATATCTATATCACATTAATTAAAATTTAAAAAATATACAGATATTGGGTCTGTGCAGCACGGCCACCTAAAATACATCTTAGAGTAAAGGAGATGAACAGTTCAAAGAGAATTTTATAAGGGGAATATGCTAGACTGAAGAATTTATCCTTAGAGAAATGAGAAACCTCGCTTTTCCCTCAAAAGAATTAGTTTAATTTGAACTTAGGAATACAGTTGATAAACTCATCCCACAATTGTAGTTCCTAGCTAGTTTTACTGTGACAAATGCAAAAACATAGTACAACATCAAAGATAGTATAGAAAGATGTCTTCTGATACAAATATTGTTCAATTAATGAGATGAGTAAACGAATGATTATGAGAAGCGAAAAGTGGTGAATATAATGAATAAGAGGAACATAGTAAGTAGTAGTACATTTTACGGACAATGAGGTAGTTTTGCATAAAAGAAATATGTTGTCACAATTGAATTGGGAAAACATTATAATACTCTGTGCTCTCAAATAGGCGTGGATCCATTTATCTCTTGTTTTCCAGTAGAGGCTCGTCAATGCTCCCTTGTATCCTTCTTGATGAGCTGGAAACGTCCTCACTCGACTTCTTAGGTGCCTGTCCTTGTTTACTTTGGCCTCCCTGTCGAATCCACAAGAGGAGTTAAAACTACTATTTTACTAGCTTTATGGTTGAATCAAGTGCAGTCGAGAATGTCTTAACAATATCAAATTGTGCAATTCAAGAAATAATAATAGAGACTCTTCAAGAATTTTTCATCATCTATCAGGGGAGTCCTATTCTATTAATGTGTACTTACAGCTGCCTTTTGAGCTGTCAACCTCCGGATTGAAGGTGCTCGTGCTACTGATGAAGCAGCAGCTGCTGCAGCCACACGTATCCTGTAAACATTGGAAAGAACATTAACATATGCTCTTCAACATCAATAATACTAATCAGGTTAAACTAAGGTTCCCAATTCTCAAGCACCTGTTATGTACATCAACATACTCATCGGTCTCATCCACAATTTCCTCCTGCACCAATGTCAAGTTTCTAAAATGTAAGTTATAGCCAAGTGTACATGGACAGAGTTAGAAATTAAGAAAAAAACTACCTGTAACAGTTCTTCAAATACATCTTCCAAGGTGATAATACCGATTACTTCAGCATCCTCAATATCATCTGATGAATGCGGCACACTTTTTGTCACTGCATCACCTGACGCTGATACTGCTGGCAGTATAGCGTTGTCAATATCAACGACGACATTATCTGATTTCCCATTCTTTTTCGTCAGAAGAGTAGTTTCTATAGAATTTTCACTGTTGGCTTCAGGTTTCAGTAAGGGAGGCTTTTTGCTTTTCCCTTTGGCCTTCACCACTGCAGCCATATGACTGCTACCTTTTTGAAACTCGTTAAGTATGTCGTATAGAGGCATATCAGCAGGAACACTGACGACACAATGCGGTTAGGATATAAATATAACTGTAGTTCGTAGTATATGTAGATGCAAAACATTAATACCGTGGAATTCTGCGAATAGAAACTGCACTAACTGGTGTCTCTGTCTCGGCCCTTACAGTAAGAAGACTTTTCACCTAAAATCATTTTGAAAATTGAATAATCAGGGAATAAGATTTAAAAGTAGCTGTGACTATGAGAATTCAGAGGTCACCAGTAGAAGTCCAATAACATTCTTTGGATTTGCAGAGTAGACAGGAACACGACTATGACCCCGTGCAAGAATTTTTCCCATTGCTTCCCTTCAATGAGAAAAAGAAATTGTGTAACTTGAGTAATAATAACATATATATGTTGAGAAGTAAAAAGAAGTTACCAGTCAAGCTTTGAATTGACATCCAATGAAAATGTTGACTCGATGGGTGTCATAGCCTCCTCAGCAGTCTAACTGGATCCCCGGTAGGTTGTTTTTGTGTGTGTAGAAGAAGATGTCAGGTGGAGAATCCACTATTGACATGAGTACCTTCTCAGTCAAATCGAGTGCTCCGCTAATGATTGTTGTCTCATCATGTGTGAGATCACCTCCCTTGCCAGCCTGAAACAAACTTGCTATTTACAAATACTCACTTCCCAAAGGAAAATACACACGCACACACACTAACCTCTCGACTGTGGATTGAAACAAGGGCTTTCAACTGAGCTCTTCTAAATAGTACTTCATTATGTCCCAATACACAGTCTAGGATCTGCAGACACACAATGAACATGGACACCATATTTTACTCTAATAAACTCCACGGCCACTCAATTGTAAAATACTACACTCATTACCTTTCCGATGGGGTAAGCAATAGGATAGCATAGGAACATCAAAATACGAACAAGCCAAACAAAGTTAGAACCTACTGCAAGTCCATATCTTGTGCATATTGCTTGAGGAATAACCAACCTGGAAAAAACACAAACATGTTATACATATATATTATCATCTATATATATATATATCTATATATAGATAGATCGATAGATAGATGATATCTAGATCGATATGTGTGTCTGTATGTGTCTCTCACGCTTTCACAATGGTGGAAATTCCCGAAATCTATCCAATTTACCTCTCCAAAAAACAAAACGAAAGTTACTGATAGTATAATGGCGAGATATTGGTTGAAAAGCTTATCCAGGTATAGAGGCAGGGCCTGAAAAAGAAATATTCGAGAAATTACTATATATTAAGAGAGCATAAAGTAAATGAAACAGAGAGAGTTTACCTCCATTGCAGCAGCATTACAAAGAAGTAGTGTGACAAGAAGCTGATGTTGCTTCTGAACAACAGGAAGGATTGTAGCTGAAAAATATAAAAAATTAGTATTTGTTTAACAATGTATATTCATTTTATATATGCGTACCTGCTTGGTTTTTCTCAGAGCGGGTGCCACTTCGTTGAAGGATCTCAAGTTCAACGAGACCCAAAGACATGAGACCCAATGTTAATCCGGACATAATTCCAGCAAAGAGTACTAAGAGACATGAGATCCCAGCGTAGACGAACCATGATACTGTCCCAAATGCTATTTCTGCCTCCAGAGCAGCTGGGACAGCTCCGTTCCTCATTGCCATTCGAACCACTGCAACTGAATTCAACGGATGCATTCTTCTGATCTCCTTCTCCTTCTCCTCCTCAAGGTTAGCTACACTCGTTAATAGGGGAGGAGATGCTCAAAACACAACTACAAAATGTCCACAACACCGTTACTCTTACTTTCGTGTTCCTTCCACAAATTACCTAAAAATCTGTTTCTCTTCCTTTTTTTCTGTCAAGTCAAGACTATGTCACACAACTATATATTTGATTCATTTGCTTTTTGCTTTTTTTCACTTAGTTACCATACTTCTAACAAAAATAAATACATACTTAATATATCGGTTTTGGATCCATAATATATAAAGGAAAAATAATTATTGATTTTACTAATATTTCTTATTTCTTATAATTTATAGCAATACTACGATAAATATGCAATATGTATTAAAAGTGAATTATACATGACTATAAATATATTATAAGTGTTTTAAAATATATGAATACTTGTTTGTAGAAATATCCTAACAAAGTATACTATAAGTATTAAAAGGTGTGATGAAGTATACGGTTTATATGTTTTTAGATAAATTGTGGCTCTCTGTAATATGTATTAAATTGGTAATTATAATTACTCTAGTAAAAACTACTCTAGTAAAAAAAATATGTTGTTGCTATAAATGATAAATATTTTGTATAGTACAATATATTTTTGTAAGTTTCATGATCTAATAAAGGATGGAAATGGTTCTTAATACATTTCGCAAAAAATATTTAATTTAGTTCTTAGTCACGTAAATAAAGAGATCCATATTTTTGTAGTCAAAATAAATTGAGGCGCTCGACATATATTGTTTTCCATACACAACCTATTTTTTAAGGGGAACTTTCACATATACCCAGTTAAAAATAGCTTAATTCTCTCCATAACTATAGTTTGATAATTACAATTCGTTGTTACACATTATAGGCAGGTGTAAGGGCCCTGACCAAGTTACTCGACCTAGGCAAGATGGTGGCAAAGGGTTGGCATGAATGACTTTATCAAGGGTCAAAGTACTGGTGGAATCAATCATGTGTTGTGTGAGCAAAGTGTTGGCATGGTCTAACGTACAAAATAATGTTGGAAAGGCAGTGTCAAAACATGAAATGGATGTTGGAAAGGCAACAGGCCATGACATGGCTTGAACACTGACCGACATTGATTATGGATGAAGTTTGCATGCGAAAAACACACGGTCTGGTCAACTAGGGACAATCGAGCTGAGCTAAATTGAAGCATAGTCAAATGTGAATAAAACGCAGCAAGAAAACAAGGAATGAAATGAGTAGATTAAAATTTAACATGACCAAAGCAAGGCAGCGACAGGCAGAGACATGGCGTCCGTGGTGTGCAGGCATGGAAAATGGGTGGATGGATTCGGATGGACTATGATGAAGCAATGAATATACAATGTATAGACATTGTATTGGAGCCAAAAATATGGAGGGAAAATGCAGCAAAGGACCGAAATTTAGTTAGCCAAGTCACATGTCAAGCACATGTGTGGCGGTTACCTTTTTGTAACTACTTGTGTCCAGATTCATTTGTATCTTGTAATAGCTTTTGAATTCAAAATTTGAAATGTTTTATCAGTTGGGGATGTCAACTGTACTTTAATTTAGTGGGCTAAATATTTGACAAGTGTTAGACATGTGTCACAACACTATGCAATGTAAAATACAAGGCGGCCACATGTTCTATAAATGGACAGTCTTGTATGTTGGATGAATTAGAGGGTCAAAGAGGGAAGATCTAATATTGAATTTCACTAAGACACTTACAAAAAACGTGAGGATTTTAACAAGTGTCTAAGACAGCAATTGACTTGTGATCGTGCCTTAAGTCAAAGTCGAAGTTGAAGTTGAAGTTGGTCAGAATTGTTATTCCAACGAGTGAGTCCTTTGTATTGGGTTTGATTATTAATATAAAGGTTGGGTTTTCCGGTATGTTTATGTGCTCATTTACTTGTTGAAGTTCTGAAAAATAAACTAAGGGAGAAAAAGAAGAAAATGTCCTTGAACATTAGGCAGAATAGGCTGTGAAAAGAGCTGAGTTGAGTGGGACTTGACTTCAATCATGTTGGGCTAACCTCTTGCATGAAATTTAGGTGAAGTAATCTAACCTTGTGACAGCAAGAGAGAGGCAAGCGAGAATAGGAGAGAGTGAGGACAAAAAGTGGGAGAGAGGTGAATTGTAATGCATATTGGTTAGATAATTGTATTATTATACATATGTATTTAATATATGGCAAACGATATTGAAAGAGAGTGAGGAAAGATGCGAGAAAGATTGGGAGAAGGAGAGAGGCGAGTGAGATTGGGAGAGAGACAAGCGACAGAGGGCAAAGAGTGGGAGAGAATTGAATTGTATATGTAAATTGATTAAATAGTTGTATATTATACAGATAACAAATTATATCCAGAATACAAAGAGCTTAATATTACAAAAACCAACAATAAAGGATTAGAAGAATGATAATAATTATTCTAATAGAATATAAATATATTAATACTTAAAATTACTATTGAAATAAACGGCTATAAGAAGAACTGATAAATAATTATGGGCAAAAAAGAAAATAATTAAGGCACAGACAAACTTAGACTAATAACATGATTTTGCAGGAATTTGTGAAAATTTAATAGCACAAAGAAATACTTTTTTATATCTGAAATACAAATAATATTTAGGAATATAACTACTACAACAAAGTTTATAATGAATCAGGAAGAATAATGCAATAGATGAGAAAAATATTTGAAAACCTCTGAAGGATTAAAAATAAGATAATATTTTCTAATCTAGAAGCAATATATAAGAAAGTAGGTACATTTAAGTTTAAATGTTTAGAAAAAGAAACAGTAAAATTAAGAAGATAATTTAACTGCTATGGTAAGGATCGCAAAGAAAATGAAGAAATAGAGCAGAAATGGAAATTGAAAATATAAAACATCAATGCAGGAAGAAGTACAACAAATAAAGAGTAAAACATAAGAATTTTTAGACTAGAAAAAGATTAGCAAATGTTGACAAGAAATGTATGAACTAAAACCAAAAAGAAGAATTAGAAAAGAACTTGGCAAATGAGATAAACAAATTTAAAGAAAATTACATTCGACAAAAGTATCCAAGATACTATAACTAATCTACCAGAAGTAGAATTGATGATATCAACATAATTTAGAAGAACAATACTCAAAATAAAAGCATATACAGACTTTTAGATAATATAGGCAATACAAAAATGTAGAATAAACGGGATATATAGACATGAATGAAACACCTCGTTACTCAGGAAGTAAAAATCAAAAATCTTAAATCCACATATTATAATATAAGTTATGAAAAGTAGATAGAGAAAAGAATTTTATGGGAATCGGAAGTTAAATAAATGGACCCTAACCAACAACTGACAACAAACATAATTTTTTAGATTTCGCCTGTGTACAATATAAATAAAACAATTCATTATGGTGGGATATATAATTAAAATGATTAATACTAACAAGATAGGATGACGGAAACACCAGGATATATAGAATGAACACTTATAGGAACGTAATTATGGTTACAAAATTGTAACGAGAAGAATGTAAAGACTTTAAAATAATCAATATTTAATGGATGAAATAGCTTACAACATCTATGGAAATATTACATAAATATGAAATACTATAAGAAATGAATTTCGTAGTATGACACAGAGTAGAAGAACAAAATAAAGAAAAAGTTATAAATAGAAATTAATGGCAAAATGGCAATATGTAATATGTGTTATATAGATGAATTACAATGCGCATTTAGAAATATTAATTATAAGGAACATATAACATGGAAACAGTAAAGATAAAAAAAAAAAAAAATCATATTTTTTAAAAATTACCAAGAACATTTTAGTTCAAAAATAATAAAATTTGGAATGAAGCAGATTAAAAGATACTTTAGAGGACTAGAATGAATTCTTATAAAGATGGTTTGCCAGAATTATGTGAAAAACATAAAGAAGACATAAAAATGGAAAATTGATTCGTAAAAAATTTTAGCATGTTGACAAAAATAAAGTAGCACCTCAATTTGGCTGCAACATATAAATATTATAAAAGAAATATAATAGGACTAAAAACTATAAACATATAGATCAATATATAAATATAAAAACCAAGAAAGAATTATTATGTAAAAAATTACAAAACTAAAGACCATTTAGACCAAAAAGAAAATTGACGGAATGTACTTGCTATAATTAATTGCTGAAAATTAAAGACATAATAGTTCTAAGATTGTAATTACCTAAAAAAATCCAAAGAAAAACCAGATATCAGAATAATTATGGAAAACGAAACTATACACAAATAGAATAATGTCGATTACGATTTAGAAAATTGAGCCTCAGATTATGAAATTCAGAAAATGCAATAAGCTAATGACATAGAAATTAGAATCAGAGAATGACTTCTAATATCAATGACTTACGCAGATATACAAATCATAAATAAATAGAATTTCAGATGAAGAAACTTTAGAACCAAAAAATAATTATTGATAATATATATTCGAACAAATAAAAAGGAAAATAATAGATCTAATGGTAAAAAACTATTAGAAGTACCAAAAAATAAAAAATGATTTAAAAGACAAAGAAGAATCTTTGTGTAAGCCAAAGAGAACATCTCATAGACTGTATGTATACCCAGGAAAAGGCTAACATACCAATATAAATAGAGAATATTAATAAATAAATACAGTAGATATAAATGCTAAAACCCAATTAAATATGTACCTTTAGGAGGAACTGAAATATTCAAGAAAAGCATGTTAAGAAGGAAGAGATAACACCTATAGAAATTTATTAGCCATATGACAGAATATACAACCTATAAAAAAAGTTATACGTGGCAGTAAAAAACTGTAATTTTCATATACCAAAAATGTAATTTATAATAAGTGTTACTAACTCAGTAGCAATTAATGACAGAACATAGATAATCATGAGTATTATCTTGGAAATGTCATGAATAGAGCTAAGCCACCTGGAATCAAATATTTACAAGCCAGGATGTACAAAAAAATTATGTTTTAAAACAACCAAAAAAGCATAAAATAAACAACAAAAACAAAATAAATAAAAATAAAATGAAAACCCTTTTGAAAAAGAATTTACGTTATAGATAATAATGACTATAGTTTAATAACGAAATTGATCTAGAAGGAGATTTAGAGTAGTACAAGAAAGCTAAGCACATCAAAAAGAATAAGTGATAAGGAAAGATCACAAACATCATAAAAAATGAGTACTTCAAATAGTTTCCAAAAGAATAAATATACAGTTCACCAAAGATTAATAGAAGAAGAAATAAAACACACAATTATTATATAAACGGACTATAAGACCAAGAATATTTATACTCATAAATACTCGACCAAGAAAACTATATTAAAGAGAGTTACTAATGGAAGATAAAATATACTACGGAACACGTCATAGCCCAGAGGTTACCAAAAGTCTTAATAAATATTGAAAAACCACATAACAAAAACAACACTGGGGGTTCACACCACAGATGTAAACAAAAGATGGACCAGAAGCGTAGGAACACAACAAGAAAACAACATAATTGGATTAAAGGCAGTTCCAAATTACACAAAATTAACCAACTCTAAAAGAAGACGACCCTAGAATAGAATTAATTATATTTTTTCTAGATAGTAAAAAATAATCCAAGAAAAAATTATGAATTATTCTATGACAAAGATCCTTTAAAAGGGTGGGGAAAAACATAAAACAGAAGTTAAAATTTAACTGGTTGATGAAAATAGTATAATAACCGCAAACACCATTAATATAATTTTAATGATTTAATAAATTTTTAAAAACATATAAGTGAATTTTAAAAAATGGATATATTACAAGAAAGTAATATAACATACAAGTCCGACATTTATTGTTAATAAATATGTGAACCCAAAAAGAGGAAAAAGTCTAATAAATGGTAAGTGATTATAGAAATTTAAATGCAAACTAAAACATATAATTATCCACTACCAATCAATATTTAAAGAAAGACAAATACAATGAATACTTACTTTAATCTAAATTTGATTGTAATCAGGATTTTAAATCATTACAATTAGAAGAAGAAATCTACAAAAACTTACAGCATCACATTGTACCACCAATCATTTTACGAATGGGATGTATTACCAATTTGGATATAAAAAAACGCACCAGGTAGATTTCAACTTTTTTGATACTATTTGAAACAACTAGAAAATCGTGTAGTATTATCGATGATATATATTATATTCTAAAACACAAGATGACCACATAAGAATACAGAAAAATTTATACGTAGAATACAACACTCCGGAATAAGTTTAAAGCAAAAAGAAAGCAGAATAATGAAAAACAAAAGAATTCCTAGGAATACAAAAGATAAAACGGAATAAAATGTAAACGCATATATACAAAAAATAATACCCTCAAATTAACATTAGTACAAAAAGAAATACAATCCTTTTTAGAATTAGTTACCAGTAAGGGAATATATACCAAAATTAGCAAAAAATTAAAAACCATTACAACAAAAACTAAAGAAAACGTAGAATACCATTTTTGATCAGAAGAGATCAAACACAAATACAAAAGATAAAATTATTATGCACCACCATTACAAATTATTTTTCCGTATGGAATATAAAAATTAATTATATAGTGAAACTGAGCAAGTGAAAAGAGTTTGGAGGAGGGATTGAATAACATATATAATAGTAATATAGAAATATCAACTGAGATCTTATTCAGGCACTATACAAATATGAAAATAAATGAGAAACACTAGGAAAAGAATTGCTTTTCTATATAAAAATGTTTATTATCAATTTGAACCATATAGTGATATATAACAATTTATTGTAAAAACAATAATACACAATAAAATGTTTGGTTAACCGAAGAAAAAAATACAAAGATTCAGTAGACAACAAAAGAATTAGAAATTGGTATTAAATATATTTAAACTTTACATTTACAATTGAAAGTAAAAAGCCTAACAGAATGTGTTGCAGACTACTATCAAGACAAAGCTAACCCATAACTGAGAACAAAAATAAAGATAGCATCGAAGAGCTACCAAAGCCCATTACTCACTTTGTACCAAAGTGACAGACTGAACAATGAGAATCAAAAGCTAAAGACTAATGAAGATAACCTGAAGTCTAAAACTCTATAAGTCATCAGCCATGACTATAAAATGCGGAGCTACGTCGTCGGAGATGATAAATTCCAGAAAAAAGGAGACGATGGGAAACTCCTAAAACCCATAACGTTTTGTTTAAATACACCTGCAAGTACAAGCAGTAATTTGTGAGAAATCAACGAAATACAAACTTCCACCAGTTTATTTATAAAAACCATTTACCCCAAACCAAAAATATATTACCCCACAGAACCACAAACTTCTAGATAACGCAAGTTAGTATCCAGAAGTGGATAAAAAAGATACAATTATATCACAATCTACATTGAAAATATATATAAGATCCAAACCTATTTAAATCTCAACCATATCTATCCAAATCAAGCTCTAAAATAAACCAAGACTATATAACCCCAAAAATTCAGGATAACAATAGACTTGTAGCACACCAAAAACTAGTGCTCAAGCTAGTCAAGACATGTTTATTTCTGGATTACTAATTACATATATACATACGACGAAGAAGAAATTAGTGGAATACCAGAGTTATACAAAGCATTTATTACATATAAAGAGTTTACAAAAGGAACTTTGTTTATCTTAAGTTTTATACGGCTCCAGCATAGATATTGTATGAAGAAATTAAGTCACTGATTCAAGTTTATTAAGATAGATTAACAAAAGAATATGATCAAACCACAAGATAATTGGACATCAGAACGAATACCAAAGATAGAAATACAAGTTTTTATGCCAATAAAAGAATAATTGGTATAACAATTATCATACTGAATTAGCAAATACTATTTAAATGGAACCGCTAATGGAGTATACGCGATCATTTATGATATATTCGAACTCGAGAGCGTTAAGAAGAGCAGATATGGAATGAATTCCAAGCGAGGATTTTGTCACTCTTAAACTATAAGAATAACCTACGACAGAGCATTGAAAAGAAGACTGTATTTCAGAAGAATTAATTGATTAGATATTGCAACTTATTACACAACTATCTAGCATCACAGATGCTCTCAACTGCAATGGAGAAGATAACGTGATAAACAGATGTTGATTTGGAATAAGGATAAAGGATATAAAGATGAACGATGGATACGGCTGAAGAAAGGAGTTATGGCAACAAAGAAAAATGACAAATGTCACGACCCAAAACCGAGCCGCGCTGCAACCCACTTTACTCCGCCTATGTGAGCGAACCAACCAATCTGAAACCTTATCTCTTCAATTTAATATCAACATAAAAGCAATGCGGAAGAACTTAAACTCATAAATAAGTACAATTCAATAACTTCTAAAATTCAACATCTATTATTTCCCCAAAATCTTGAAGTCATCACCAAAGACCATCTATGATCAATTTACAAACTCAGATATTCTAAGAAGCTAAAACAGTCAAAGCTAGTCCTATGCCGAAACTTCAAAGCATCAAGCCATTAGGAACGGGATCCAGTGCCAAGCTAGAAGCATTTAGCTCACCACTGAACATCCGTGTGACGAAGAACTGGCTATATTACTGTTGAGTCGAAGAGAAGGACGCTTTTGCCCTGCATTCCCACAATATACAAGAAGAAAACAAAAAGTAGGGGTCCAGTAAACCACAAACACACGTACTGAGTAGATGTCATCGGCCAACGCAAAATAGAAAGTGCATTATCTCAGATAACATCATAAATCAAGCTAATATTCTTAACATGTGATAGCAACAAGTACAAACATCATTATAGCGCACCGCAACATCTCTGTGAGGACTCAAGCCTCCATACCATCCATCGTTTGGGATACTGTTCTTTATATTGGTATATATCATTTTCAAGATTCATTTACTTATTCCTCTTGTGTCGGTACGTGAACTCCGAATCCTCTACTACTATGGTGTCGGGAACGTGACCATCCGATCCCCTACTATAGTGTCGGAACGTGAACTCCGATCCATATTCAATGTGTCGGTACGTGACACTCCGATCCCCAAATCTAAGTGTCGGTTTCGTGACACCCGTCCCACTAATTCTATGTGTCGGTACGTGACACTCCGATCCCCTAATTCAATGTGTCGGTACGTGACACTCGATCCTCTACACTCTACGTGTCGGTCGTGATACCCGTCCACATTCTATGTTGTTACGTGACACTCCGATCCCCTACATCTACTGTCAGTTGTGACAGTCCCACTAATTCTATGTGTCGGTACGTGACACTCCGATCCCCTACATCTACGTGTCGGTTCGTGACACCCGTCCCACTAATTCTATGTGTCGGTACGTGACACTCCGATCCACTAATCTCATTCTATTAAATTCATCAAGCCTTCTTTTCTACCAAGGCGTCATCATCTCATCACTTTAGTTCATCAAGCCTTCTTTTATATCCAGGCATCATCATTAACAAGATTGGTTTTTATCAAGATTTGGGATCCATAGCCTCATCAGATGTTCATCACACATATATATGTACATCACATCATGCTACACACCATTAGCATAAAGAAGACTCTATATACTACCCACCTCATCATTCGCTATTAAGAGTTTTACTACGATAGTGGTAAAACCATAACCTACCTCCACCAAGACTAGTGATCAAGCAAGATTTCCCAATCCTTGTGTTTTCCTCTTCTCGTAATTATCCTCTTGAAATAAAATTATCGGTCGATCCGCTCTCTCTCTTTCTGTCTTTTTCTTTTCTTATTCAACCCTCTTTCTTTTACCCTAATATCATCTAATTAAGTTTTAAAAGATGGCACTACTAACCACTAATTAACTTAAGGTTACATTCTTTTAAACCTGCAGAGAATTACTTATTAACATTAACCATTACTTTTATAATTAAAGCAGGAAATAGTCCAAAATGCCCCTTAAATAATTAATCAGCATTCGGCCCCGCTTGGGATTACGCGCCCGTGACGGGCCGTCGTTCTGGCGACGGTCCGTCCTGCTGTCCGTCGCAAGGGTCATAGACTTGATTTTAGTAAAAGTCCTTGTGACCGGCCGTCGTGCCTGAGACGGTCCGTCCTGCCATTTCGTCATGGCGGTCGAGAGTCAATTTTTCAGTACCCAAATTTCAGAATTCTAGTGTTCCATGGGAGAGCATCTACGACGTCCGTTGTGACCATGACGGTCCTCGGTGGCACCTTGCCTCTGCCAGTTTTCCAGAATAAAATCGTCTTCTCAAAAACGACAACAGGTCGTTACACAAAAGAAAAAGAGACATAAAGATATAAGACAGGTGGCAGACAAGAGATAGAAATCTTTGAAAGATTAAAAATAAGAGATAAATCCTTTTTACATCATAACTTTTGCCTTTTTGAAGGCCATGTGTATAGCCTTCCATTTGTAAAGTTTTGTTTAAAAAGTCGAAAGTATACAGTAGACGAACTTATGGTCAGGCTTAGGATTTAGTATATATAGATTGCAAATGTAAATGAAAAGGCCAGGCAATGCCAAACTAAAGTTCAAGTTAATACCCTCTCTCAAATAAACAACTCTCTAAAAGATACAAACTAAGAAAACAATGGAAAAAATCATGAATACACAGATATCCTCTGATAGCATTACAAACAAGGGAAAGGTATATTGTTTATTAGATAATTGTCCCCCAGAACTAATTTCATAATATTCCTGAAAATCATATATATGATTGATTAATTTTATGTTGTTATTATATACTAGAATATTTGAATCATGAATTCTTAGTTTTGCTAGTATGGTGACACAGGGAGAAACTTCTAACTATGACATCCCAACATTGGGAAACCGGTCGGCGCGGGATCTTAATAGGGAGTACACAAGGTTTAGGCGCTGATAAGCAATAATTATCCGCTACAGTACGATGCTAGTAGTGACCGAAAAACATGATAACGGTACTCTAGTTTTTAATAACTATATGAATTTACTAGATTATGATATGATATGAAGAATAACGAAGAAAAACCTGCATAATAAAAAATACCATGTTACAATTTACGATGAAATAAGTAGCTATAAACTTTGATTTACATATACTTAAAGATATAAAAATGATGACATAAAAAGATTATATGGAAAATATTTATATCCTTTAAATATTGTTAAATCAATAATGGTATGAAATAAATTTACAAGAATAGATAGAAAGAAAGATTGTTAACGATTTAGGAAATAAATGCAGATTAAATGAATTTGACTATTTAGAATACTGGATAAAAACTAGGAAAATATAAGATTATTAGAACAATTAATACAAGAAAAAATGTAGCTAATTATACAAACTCGAAGTCATCCCACATAATTAATGTATAATGTTAGTCGTGAGTGGTAATTATGGAAAACTATAGCTATGATGAGTAATTAAGTACTATAAGTTTTCTTAATGATACGCTCAAACTATACTTTCCTAAAGAAGTATAAGCGGTCGTATCAAGTAAAGAACCCCAATGTTAGGGTGGGGTCGTTTTCTTGATGGTTATCCGGGGTACAATCAAATTTCTATTGCAACAGAAGATCAAGAGAAAACCACTTTTACTTTTTCTTATGGAACTTTGGCGTTCAAGAGGATGCCATTAGGATTGTGTAATGCACCGGCTACTTTTCAGAGATGTATGATGTCCATATTCTCCGATATGGTTGATGACACCATTGAGGTATATATGGATGATTTTCTATTGTTGGTGACTTGTTTTATCATTGTTTGAATCACTTGTCCGAAGTTATCAAAAGATGTGAAGATTGTAACCTTGTGCTAAATTGGGAAGAATGTTACTTTATGGTGAAAGAGGGTATTTTTTGGGACATCGCATCACAGAGAAGGGTGTAGAGGTTGATCGAGCTAAGATCGAGGTGATAGTGAGACTTCCTCCACCCATCTCTGTAAAAGGTGTGAGGAGTTTCCTTGGACATGCGGGTTTCTATCGGAGGTTCATCAAGGATTTTTAAAAAAGTGCACATCCTCTATGCAAGTTACTTGATAAAGAGTGTAAATTTTATTTTGATGAATCCTGTCTTAATGCTTTTGGTGATTTGAAAGGAGAATTGGTGTCTGCGCCATTATTAATTTCCCATGATTGGGTAAACATTTGTTTTGGGGGTTTTTGTCTGTGTGTTCTAGTGGGGTGCGTTGGTGTAGTTTTGGTCAAAGAAGGTATAAACAAAGCCCTTCAACCCATTTACTATTCCAATAAAGCCCTTAATGAAGCCCAAAAGAACAACATCGTGACTGAACAAGAGCTCCTTGTGGTGGTCTTTTCTTTCGAGAAATTTCGCTCCTATTTGTTTGGCACAAGAGTTATACTTCATATTGATCATTCTTCCTTGAGATATTTTTTATTGAAACAAAGGATGCAAAATCGAGATTGATTAGTTGGGTATTACTGCTGCAAGAATTGGACTTTGAAGTGAAAGATGTAAAAGGGACCGAAAATCAAGTTATCGATCACTTGTCCAGACTAGAGGATGGATCTATGTAAGAATTTGGTGAAGAGGTTGAAATTGATGATACTTTACCTGATGAGCATGTATTTGCCGTTTCTCCAGACTTGATTCCATAATTCGCTGATTTTGTGAATTACTTGGCTAGTGATATCGTCCCATCGGACTTGTCTTTTTATCAAAGGAAAAAGTTCATGCATGATGTGAAAAAATTCTTTTGGGATGAGCCATATTTATATAAGAGTTGTGACAATGGGCTTATTCAGAGTTGCGTGCCGGAAGTAGAGATGTTGAGTGTTTTGGAGGCATACCACTCCTTTCCTATGGGTGGGCATCATAGTGGTACCCGGACAGCCCAAAAAATCATGCAATGTGGCTACTATTGGCCAACCATCAACCAAGATGCTCGAGTTTTTCCGGCATTATAGGGTTCCAAGAGATGAATGTGTTTTCTAGACGTCAAAACTCACCTTTAAATCCCCCTTCTTGTATTGAGTTTTTTGACATGTGTGTTATTGACTTTATGCCCCTTTTGTGAGTTCTCATGGGATGAGCATATTCTCTGTGGAGGTTGATATGTGTCAAAATGGTGGAAGCCCTAGCACTTTCAAATAATGAAGGGAAGAGTTTCCACCACGTTCTTGCAGAAGAACATATTTTTCCAATTTGGCACCCCAAGTGCCTTAGTAGTCTGGGGGATCCATTTCTGCAACAAATTGGTTGAAAGGATTGTTGGAGAAATATAGGGTTCGCCACATTGTTGCGCACACCATACATCCTCAGACTAGTGGGCAAGTTGAGGGTGGTCAATAGAGAAATCAAAGCAGATTCTGGCAAATGGTGAATGTGATAGAACGGATTGGTCAAGGAGGCTTGATGATGCTCTTTGGGCCTACCGGACAACATACAAACTCCATAGGTAGTCCCCATAACCACTTGTATATGGGAAAGCTTGTCATTTTGCCGTTTAAGTTAGATCATAAGGCATGTGGGCAATGAGAAACTGAAATGGATTGGAATTAGGTTGTGGAACAGAGGGGTAAATGGGATGAATGAGCTTGATGAATTTCTCTTAAAGGCATATGAAAGTTCATCCCTTTACAAAGAAAAGATGAAGAAGTACATGACCAAAAGATTGAGAAACGCAAATTTGTGGTTGGGGATTCAGTGCTTTTATTCAACTCTAGGTTACGCTTATTTCCGGGCAAACTCAAATCGAAATGGACTGGTTTATTCTTGATCACCCAAGTTTTCCCTCATGGAGCGGTTGAGATGGAGAATAAGGAGGGTGTAAGGTTCAAGGTGAACGGGCAACAAATCAAAATCTACCTTGGACATGATGAAAGGAGAATGAATTGATCGAGGCATACCATCGTGATAAAGTCTGACTAATCAAGAGTCATGCGTCGTTCCGCAACGTTAAATAAATAGTTGATTGGGAGGTAACCAATATGTATCCTCTAGATAACAATAGTTTTTTCTTTTTCGTGATTTTATAGGCTTAGTTGCATTATTTCTGTTTTTCTCTCTTAATGTCATGTATTAATTTTCATTAAACTAGGTTCTTTGTCTAAAAAGAGTCCAGAAAAGATAAAAATATTAGCTTATTGGATTTTCAATGTGCAGGGACCAAATCCCCCAGAAATCGGCAGAATATTGGTTTGGTGCACTGATCGACGGACCAATCGACGGACCGTCAGCAGGATCCGTAGATCCCAGGTTTGTTTATTTAATTATTTTCTAAGTTAGGGCACATTCAATGGATCAGTCGACAACCATCGACTTACTTATGGTCCATCGATGGGGAATCGTCGGCTCCTCCGATCCAATAATCCGACCTGACCCGACCTGACTGGCTATATATTAAATTTTTAAACTTTTTAGTTACCCACCCTTTCGAAACATTCCCCAAAACCGTTTCCCTCCTTATTTCCCTTCTACTTCTCCACTCCCTTACCCATTAACTCCCATTTCTATCAGTCAGATTCTTCTCTTCCCCAAATCTCCATTAGTTTCCTAAATCCCTTCTCTTCTATAATTTTCCATCTTCATCTGTCTTCTTCTCGGTCGGTTTTCGAGGTCGCTCTTTGGTGTTTCGTATGTGGAGGAATTCATCTCCTCATTCCTTAAACTACAATATACAGGTATATCTTTATGATCTTGTCTATTTACTCTCATTACTTTACATGCTTAATTGATGGAATATGATAGTGTGTCTTGAATTTTGGACACCGTTGCATGCTTAAAATCGTCAAACTGAATTCCTTGTCCGACTTATGGTTTGATAGTATGTGAAACTCTATGTTTTAAACTACGAGAACTCATTCTCTAGGAATGAAGAAATGCTTTGTTAAATGCTACAGGAACTTAATTTTTCTTAGATTTCTCTAAAATTTTTCTTTGGGGGTAAAAATGGTTGCCGAAATTTTGTCCCTGAAAGACAGAATGAGACCCTGTCGACGGACCGTCGGTCCTTCGACGGACCTTCGTTGGGGTTCGTCAACAAAACCTCCCCTGATTTTTCTAAGTGTCTACCCACGGGGGATAGGACGTGGCCATCAACCCATCCACGACGCCATGCTGACCGACTCTATCAACCCCTTATTTCGAAGTTTTCCTAAAACTTTTCTAAGGGTCCATCGATTGACCCCCACTGACGGACCGTGGTTCAGTCGACGATATGTACTGCGGGTCTGTCGTCCTTAACATAAACTATGTTTTTTAAGAATCCAAAAAAGTTTCTAAGGGTCCATCGACGGACCACCACTGATGGACCGTCGTTCTGTCGATGAACAGTCCTTCACTTCCGCCGTCCTTAAAAGAAACTATGTTTTTTAAGAATCCAAAAAATTTTCTAATGGTCCATAGACGGACACCCACTAACGGATTGTCGTTCCGTTGACGGTCTGTCCTGCACTTCCGTCTTCTTTAACAGAACCTTTGTTTCTGCAATGTCTAAATAGATTCTCTAAGTGTCCAACAATGTACCCATACTAACGGACCATCGATGTAGTTCATCACTCAGTTCTGTAGTTCTGCATCACCACTCTATTTGTGTTTCCTCCTCTGTGTTTGATTTTTTTGAGTCTGTTGCATGCTTAAATTTGTACTAATAACCCCTTCTTGCAGGTAAACATAGCACCCAAGCAAGATTTAGTCTACTCTTGAGGACGTTCCAAGTCTATCGCCCCTTCCCGCCAGATGGTGATTGGGTCATCCGACGATGAATGCGACCCCGAATACGTTCCCCCAGGCCACCAGACACTGTCACATGCTGCCAGGACCTCTCGTAGCATGCCCATGAGGGTGGTGTCCAGCGAAGTCACTGCCTTCCAGTTTGATGAGGAGCGCACACTGACCGGCACGTCGTCTAGGTTTGCTGCAGTTTTTGAGGAAACGTCTGGATTTGTGGAGGCTTCCGAGTCTTAGGAAGATTCATCTTCACAGGGGGACAATGCTCCAGCTACGTCGGTCCACTCTGCCTCGTCTGAGGAGGTTGACAGTGCAAATTATACTTTAGCACCCCTGACCGACGTCTCCGCACCGGTTGATGATCAGGCGAACCGATGGTGTGTCGAGGGCCAATATCAGATATACAGAGTTGCGAAGCTTCTCAATAACAAGGGGGTCATGAATCGGACTCTGATAGTCGAGCGGTGAGTTCTTACCGAGAGTCTTCACACGATGCCAGCTATGCATGACCTTTTCACCCGCCATCGGCTAGAGATGAAGGCTAGGAGTTTGGGAAGTTACAACGAAAAGATGGTTTAATAGTTCTACGCCGTTTATGTGGCGACTCTAACGGCTAGTTTGGACAAGCGGACTAACCCCGTCAAATATGCACCACTTGAGCATATTCGTGTCCGTGGCAAGCAGGTGGATATCTCTTTGCCCACCATTCACAGATTTTTATATGGTGCTGACACTGATGCCACCAGGACCCCCCTCACTCCCGAGTTTGACTATCAGCGGAATCTTGTAAAGGACGACCATTTCCAGTGTGTGAGAGTGGTAAGAGAGACCAGCAAGAGGTGGATAGCACAGACATCTCCATGGATGGCGAGGTTGCTGATTAGGTAATGGAGCCCAAATGAGGTATAAAGAAGGCGAACCTCACATTCACGGCCAAATTCTTATGGATCTTGGTCTGTCATTGCCTCTCCACCACTACTGTTGATAATATTGTTACATGGGATAGATTAGTGCTGATAGTTGCCATGGTTGATGGGTTCGAAGTGAATTTTGCATGGCTGTTACAGGAGGTCATTCATGAGAGGGCCTTTAAGGCCACGTCTACTTACTTCTACCATTGCATGATTTTTGAGTTGTGCAAGTCTGCTGGAGTGCCCATGTGGTACATTGATGTGCTCAAGACCCCGACTGGCATAGTTGATATTGGTCTCATCCGGGATGAGGCCAATAAGTTGGCTCCTAATAGAGGGCCTCGAGTAGAGGTGCAACCACTAGGTGAGAGCTTGGCAGCTACAGTAGAACAAGCCCAAGGGGTTGATCAGGGTACGTAAGAGCCTACCGGCACCACCCCGATTGAGTCTATCTTGGGTACCGCTCCACCCCATCTGCAACACTGGTCCCGATTGCTAGGGTCCAGAATATAGAGGTCTTCCAGCACCTTGACGCATTTGAGTTGAGGGTTCTCGCCTGGACAACACCTATTGTAGCTTTGAAAACTCTCCATGATGTTGTGGCCAGTCTGAGAGCAAACATGGATACCATACTGGAGGATCGGGTGCCGGAGCCTTCTGAGGATATAGTGATGGCTACAATGTTCTCCACCACTGCTGCACCATCACCTCAGCCACGTGAGAATACCAAGAGGCACCAATCTAGAAAGGATGATGAGACTCGAGCTAGGAAGAGAGAGTGTCTTTAGTTGAAGGCTGTCAGGAGAGTCTCGATGATTGATGAGGAGGCCCAGAACATGAGGAATCAGGAAGTGGCTGTTGGGGCGTCTAGCTCCAAAATTGCTGATGTTGAGAGGAGCACTACTGAGGGTGCTGTTATTGCTTCAGACACTACTAATGGTGTCCCTACTATAAAGGGAGCGGGTTTCGGGAAACTGAACCCACCATCTTGTTGATCATTGGCACTATGCGCCTCAGGTTTGCTGCACCTACCCCTCAGTTTTATATTTTATGCATTGGAGAAAATTGCATGCTCTTTTGTTGGGGGTGGGGTAAATGGAAAGTGAGTGCTAGAGTGAAGTTTGAATAGCCCAACTCACTATCCTCTCTTTGTGTTTTCTTGCCTGTGTTCTTTTCTCCCAAGAAACTGTTTACTTTACTGTTGAACAAGCACGTTAGTATCTTGTACATAGTATTGATATAAAATCTAAATCATGATGGCTAAATAAAATGATATCCTGATTTAAATAAAATGATTGAATGATTAGGCATAGTGAATGCTGAATGTGTGGCTCTAAGCATGACATAGAGATACACCCTTGCATGACCCTCAATCTTAAGCTCGAACTAAGTGTCTGATAATCTGGTAGGGTAATGAGGTGTTAAGTGAGCCTGAGAAAGTTGAATAGACCACCGTTGGTACTAATCTAGAACTTGCCTGGTTAGTCCTGCCAAAAGAAATCTGTAATAGACAATTAGGAAATGATTAGGTCCTTGTTCAAGATATTTAACCTTTTGCCTAGATAAAATAAAACCGAATGAAATTAATCCCTTCTTGATCCAAATGAACCTTTCTTTTTTACCCAACTTATCTTCTAGGAACAATGTGTTGTCCCTGGTCCCTCCTTGGACATATGCACCTCAGCTTATGCTAAAAGTATAAGTTGAGGCTGGCTAATGTAGAAAATAACCTTATCATGGCCCTGAAACAACCTTGGGTATTGTGTACCTTGAATCATGACAAAGCCTGAGTTTGAGGTGCTTTATGAGGAATCTCCGGAAGTGGGGCTAAAAGAAAAATAGCGGAAAGAAAGAAGAAAAGAAAGTGACTCAAGCAAAGTTGAATCAAGTGACAAATTGCAAAATTCGGAAGTAAACAGAAATAATAAAAAATAAAAAAGAGTCATTACACAAAAGGAGAAAAAAGGAGAAAGGAAATCCAAAAAAGTATACGAAAATAAGAATAAGGCAGAATAAACCGATGAAAAGGTAGGATGTTTAGTTTTCATGTCAGGAGACAACAAGTCAGTAAATCCTCAACTTTACCCTACTTACGCTGAGCCTCAGTCAGTAAGAATCCTATCATTACACAAGAGTCATACTTTGACTTAAAACATTGAAAATAATGCACGCCTAGATGGTAATAAGTATCAATAAGGTGAGAAGTTGTTCTGAGAATGAGTGTTGTAAAAAATAATCCTTAAACTCAAACGGAAATCACTATGTGAAAAAAGAGGATATTGTTTTTAAAGAAAGGGAACTAGTTGCAATACTGGAAAGTTGACACCTTGGTGAGAAGTAAAAGTGGAGGGGTGCCGGTGCGTGGTGAGTTTGTGTCATTGTCTGATCCACATGAGCAAGCCTAATAGTGATATCATGCATGAACATAATGAAAATAATTAGGATTGATAGCCTGATGATTGCAAAATCTAAAATATGGATACTTTTGTACAATGGTTTTTGTGGTGAGTCATAGTGTGTCACTTGAGGACAAACAACGAATTAAGTTGAAGGTGTTGATGTACCGTGGTTTCACGGTAATTTCAATGCTGTTTCCTTAAGTTTACTGTGTGTTTAAGGCCTCTTTGAAGTAGTTTTAATGTATTTTTATTTATGTTTGCAGGAAAAACTATCCAGAATGAAGACGCTGATGATGTGCTGAAAATTACAGAAAAGATGACCTATAGAGCCATCAACGGTCTGTCTACCCATCGACGGTACATAGGTGGTAACCGTCGCCATGAAGATGTTACGCTTCCAAGGCAAGATTGGGAAATTCTGACTAAGTGTGAGGCTACAAAAGTGATGACGTTCTGTCGTTTTATCGACGGACCGTCCTGGTGATTCGTTGGTGTTAACAGAATGTAGGCTCAGTACTTAATTTGAAAAGATTCCAAGTGTGGAGCAACGAAGGCCATCGACGGACCATCGTCCTGTCAAAAGACTATCGTCTTGGCCCATTGATGGTAAATAGAGCTGGAGAAGAAAGCAGCTGAAAATAGAGTTGAAGTATGGACTGACGAAGGTGTTGACAATCCGTCGTTACTTCGACGGTCCGTCGGTCAGGTTATTGATGCGACACGGTTTTTGGACAAATTTTCATTTTTTAGGTTTCCCTTTATGTTTAGAATTCTTTTATTTTAAATAGGATGGGGCTAGACTCTTGGTTATTTTTCTTATTTGTAATATTGGTTGTTCAATATTGGATTTTGGAAAATACTTCAATTTTTTGGAATTGTTTATTAAACTGTTTTCTAAAATTCAAGTGATTTTCTTCAATATCATCAAAGTAAGTACATGAATTCTTGTCAAATTAATATGAATTGTGTAATTATGAACATGGGTACCTAAATCCATAACTAGAGTTGTGGGAACCATGGGTAATTAACAAAGTAAAACTCGCTAAAATAACAATTCTCGAATAGTTTCTTACACGTATTGATAATTCTTTGGTTGAGAAGTCTTTTTAACGAGTGCATACGTTAGACTCTCTTTGTTGCTACTTGCCGGACCAAGAAGATCGATTATAAGTAAAGAATTATCAATTTAGATTTAGTATATTCAATCTAATAGGCTAGTGTCACTTGGTTCAAAGTAATAACTAAGCCATACATCGATTATGATGTTTAATATGAGGTAAAAGGTAAGGTTTAGGAAAGTACACACACGTAGTCGGCCCAAGGTGCGGAGTGAAATTCACTAGTTGTAGGACCAAGGAATTAGGTATACACAACTTACCACTTTGAATGCAACATACTAGGATATAGTTTTTATAGCTAGGGTTACTGCTTACTACCTAGGGGAACACTACCCCTAGTTTCTATCATAATTTTTATCAATATCAAATATTTGAATTGCTACTTGTTTTACTTAGCTTAATTAATTCTTTTGTTACACAAATCCCCCCTTTAATTGTTTGTTTCGAAGGCTTGCTAATAGAATAATCGTAGATTAAAGTTAGGGGGGGGGGGGGGGGGTGGGGGGAAGTCTAAACCATTTTTCTTTGGGATTGACCCCAACCTACATTTGGGGTCCTTTACTTGATACGACACGCTATACTTTCAGTCAGGGAAGTATAGTTTGAGCATATCACTTAACCGCGTAATTTTGCCTCCGTTTTAATCAAAGTTTGGTAGCCTTTTATTAATCAGAAATAGGAAAAATAAAAGAGAGTACACTCATTTGGTCTTATTATTTAAATCCACCAAGTAAAAAAAAAATTTTTTTTTAAAAGATAAAGGACACATGCCCATTCAGAACACCCTCCCCTGTCCGTCTATTAGTCTTAGCTTGTCTAGGGTTTCTTATTTCAGATCCTTCTTTACATTTCCTAAAAACCCTCCCCATTTGAAAAATGTTGTAAACGTGGACCAACCCTAATGAAACATCCCGCTATTTGAAAGATCTTGAATTAAAAAGAATCAATTTTTTTGAAAGAATATAAATTTGAAATTTGGCAAAATTATGTCTAGTATGAGTTATGGGTCAGCTTCAATTGAACATAACTTTCATTTCATGATGATTTAGGTGGAAAATAAGGTATCAAATGGAATATTTTGAAATCATCCTTCCAACGCCACTAAGTTTTCTAATTTTCGAGCTCATATGAGGGAGATATGCTCGTTCGAAGTCGGGCTGTCTGATAAGAAAAATTGCTCAAATTTAAGAAAGGTATTTGATATTTTCCTCACCCAATTATTTCATTTTTAATAATTAATTACGGGTCTAAATTTAATTGGTTCAGTTTATGCACTCAAAATAACGTTAGGTGTTTGAGAGAAGAGAAAGAGGAGAAAGGGCAAGATTTTGTCGCATTCTTGAGATTTTCGTTGCGGATTTCTCAAATGTTTGATCCTTAAGAGGTATGTGAGTTCATATAGCAATTGTTTTCATTCACCCACGTGTTTATTTTTAGCGTAATTTCATTCTAGAAAGTTGAAATTTCGATTATCTTTAATGGTGTTCTTGAAATTGGTTTTCATTCTTGAGTTAGGATGGGATTTTTGAGTTCTTGAAGAAATCATGTCGATTTTAGAGTTGTTTATCAATAGATTCTTGTGTACATCTCTTGTGTATATGAATCTAAAGAGAGATTGAGAAAAAGAATTGAATTTAGACGAATTGGAGTTAGACAACGAGGAAGAAAAAGTGGGACGAATAATAAGTACGAGGTCCATGACTACTTCATAGTGAACTTTTCCTCTCTTCATGCGCAGAGATCGTGGACACCACAGTCTCGAAATTTATTTCACAACCAAATATTAAAACACACATCTACAACGCGGACTTGTTCCCAGACACTATTTTGTTTTACCATTTCTCATGATTAACTATCTAAAAACACTCTTAATTATCATGATATCATTCCTATCACACCTCATAACCTTGAATCCTTAAATTCAAATTCAAGGAAAGTTAAGGGCCAAGTCTAGAGAGTTCTTAGAGTGTTTTTTCAAGTCTTTTACAAATGCTTTTAACTTGTTTTAATAGTTGAGCATTGAGTTGAGTAGGAGTACAAAATGAAGTTCATTTTCTTCAAAAGATTATCTCGGAACTAAGTATTTTCAAAGAGTAAATATTTTCACATTTTAAACAAGAGAGGAAATATCGATTTCCAAGAGAGTTTTTGAGCTAGTATTTGAGTGATTATCTCAAACAACACAAATAGTTATGTTTCTAAACATATGAATTAGTTGCATTTTTGGAGTAGTATTGAGAAACGATTAGGGAACAAGTTGAGTTCAGATAATTCAAGGTCTCCATAAACTTTGTAGCCAACATGGGTAGAAAAGAATCATACTTTTTAGATGATTATTTAGTCTTTTTAGCATATACTAGTGGCTTTAGTTAGTAGTTAGGTTCTATACCCTCGGAAAAGTATAGGACGACCCTGATGATGTGAGGCAAAACCCTGTACCATCACATAACTTATAGTGATGGTTGTCGGTTAGAGAAACTCCAACAAAGATATGTTGTATTCTTATATACATAAAGTTATTTGTATTTTCATATACAAACTGAGTTGGGAGAGTTGACAAAATAGTCACACCTAAAACATATTTGAACATTTAGACACAAGTCTTGAAAAATTAGCTATATGACACTAATATGACATCATCAATTCTCTTTCAAAACTGACAAGTACCACTCTAGAATTTTTAATATTACACTTATTTCATTCCCCCTATATTCCCTCTCCCACCAAGCGCTTCCTGCCCTGGCGTGATCCAACCTAAAAAAAACACCTCCCTTCACTCTTTCCTTCGTTCTTAACCACTTCAGTAAGACGGGTGGCCCCGACCGATACTCTACGTCAGGTGTTCATACGTCCTGTTTTCCGGCTCATGCCCGGCTGCGGGGGCATGGGGCGTTATGTGGGCTCAAGGGTGACACCCTATTGGGATGGTGTAAGGCGTGGCACTCGTCCTTGGGTAGTGATGGTGCGATTGAGGGGGTGTGGAGGGGAGTAATTGGGTTTTTACGGTAATATGTGGTTAGCCGGTTTGATATGCGAGTTGGTGAGAAGATCGCGGTGCCTAAGGCAGAGGAGAGGTGGGGGGTTAATCGCAAGAGAGGCGATTTAGCTTCAGGGGGGTTTTTGGGAAAGTAGAGAGGTTGGGGCGGGTTGATGGCGTGGTGGGACGCAGAGTTGTTGGGTATAGAGCGCCCGTAGATGCGAGGTTGGAGTTTGGGAGGTCAGTGATGAAAGCGGGCCTCGGGGGGGGGACCGGAAAAGGAGGGAAAGTGGGCGGTGTCGCGTTTGTTGTGTTGGGGGATGGGCTGGACATGGAGTTAAAGCGATGGATGGGGGGGGTCTGGTTACGTCTTGGCGCGGGTGGGAGTTTGTGGGTTAGTTCGTTTGGACTGAAGTTGGGGAGGTGTGCGTGGCTCCTGATAGGTATCGGCTGACGAGTTTTTCTAGGTATTCTTGTTTGTGTGGGACGCTATTGATGTGTCCAATAAGTACACTGTGGGGAGAAGGGGTAGGATGAATGGTGGAGGGCTGAAATAGCGGTGGTTCGCGATGTATGAGGAGTGGATCAGATGCGAGATTGAGTAAATAGGCGAAACGAGGGGATGTGGGTGTAAGCTACTCTCTGATGTGGGTGGATGAGGCGCAATGTAGGAGGCGGGCTTGGGCGGCTCAGCTTGGCCGGCTCATTTAGTGCAAGCGTTCCGATGGAACTTAGAGACGTGGCGCGGGTGGGTGAGCAGGTTCACGGGGATGTTAAGCTGGGAAACGGGTTCTGTCACGGGGTGCTGTTATACCGTCAAGAGGTGGTTCCTGAGAGAGCTTTTGGAGGGTAGACCAGAAACGGGGCTGGGGTTGGGTGAGGGAACTTCTGCGCAGTGGTTGTGTGGCCTTCTAACGGGATTGGGGAACTTGCTAGAGTCTCATTCGGTAAATAAGGGTGGGGCTGTGCGGGGCTGTGGGGAGCTTGGGTCTCGAGCGAGGTATATGGTACTATTTTTCGCGGATTTTTCAGGGTCCGTAGCGCTGAGTGGGGGGGAAGTGGTAAGGAAGCGGGGGAGTGTGATTAACGAGGCCCCCCCCCCCACACCTCTTTCAATAATATTTTATTTTTCCCACATTTAATTTAAAATTTTAAAAATATCACAAAAAAATATTTTCAAGCCCAAAAAAAATCTTCCATTTTCAACTGTTTTCACCTACTTTTTCAAATTCCGACAATTTATCTGGCAAAATCTTCATCATCACAATTATAAATCTCCATTCTTTCTTATTGCCTCCATTGTTATTCCATTATTTTTTTTAAAAAAATGTAATAAATATTTTTCCACCTTTTTACTAGCTTGAAATGCTTTCAAATTTCATTTAATAAGTATCTCATCAGTAGATAAAATTCATATTTTAGAGGTCCTAATGATACATTTTTTCTTTGCAGAGCTAGCACAGTAACTATTGCATTCAATTTCATTATTGACGTTTTTGTTTGGAGGTTTTCTTACCAATCTTCGCCAGTTATACACTGACACAGTAATCTAGTATCAATCATTGATTATAATGACAGTAGTTGTAGTAATTGTTATAAATTGTTAATATTGGTGTGTGTGGTAGGAGACTCCAAAATGTTGGATTTGAAAATCATGTGACAGTGGCCATCACATTTTCTCGGAGTGGTTCATACACGACATGGTTTGAATCGTAATTGAGATACAAGAAATTAGATTGCGATCCAAACAAAGTTGTGATTAGATATATAATGAATGAAAGGGGAAATACAACCTCAAACTAATTTTCAAATAGACAAATATAAAACAACATGAATAAGTTGAAAAACTTGCAAGACCAAGCGTTGATGAGGAATTCTTTTGATTATGCTACGTTGAAGAATCCTAGTAAATGGTTCATGGTGAAATATGTATCCCCGGATTGTGATTGTGCCTGGATGCTGCGTGTGGGGAAGTATGATTGCTCGATCATATTTTCATCTATAAATATGTTGGTGATCACACCTGCAACATCAAACATGTCACGCAAAACTATTAAAGAAATATCAATCAAAGTCATTACATCTCATTATGTTCAATGTATCGAAAGTATTGTCCAGACACTAAAGCATTTAGAGAATTTTGTTTTTTCAAAGAATTTTTTTTTCCTTTATAGTTTGGAGCCCTATTATACTATGAGTTTATCTATCCGTAAAGTCGACGTCTACTTCATTGTGTACTCAAAATTAACCAGTGTTATCCTTGTTAAGTTTGAATAATGTATATATGCTATATGAATTATTAGATGTGAATATTCTTTAACCTTTGTCTAAGTTTCACAAAGAACTAAAGAAATGTGTCAAGATGATTTTGAGACTTTCAAGACCAAGTGGAAAATAGTGGTGTGCTATTTGTAATAAGTGTAAAGCAACCTTTTCAAACATAAACATGTTTGGTCAAGGTGGACCGTGGATTAAATGACATTTGTTATCTTGTGTGCCCATTAAATATAAAGAAGCTAAAGCATTAGCCAATAGAAAAAGGGAATTTTCATTAATGAATTATATATTCACCCGGTATGCTCGATGGGGACTTCTAAGAGTCAAGGAACACGAGATCCTTTAACCCCTGAAGTCCAATAACACAACTAAATTAATAAGGATTTAGATCAGGAAATTTAGCTAAAATGGTTCTGTTTGTGGTTTGCCTTGTAGTTTCCTTCAAATTCCGGTTTTGTTGAATGATTTCAACAAACTTATAATCCGGATTATGAGGCTTTTCAGAAATACTGTTAAATCTGATGTTTTTTGAATATCCAGTAAAATTGTCATTTCTTCGTTGTCTATTTAGCATATTAGATAGTAGAGTTTCTATCACTTCGAACATGGGTCTAGTGTTAACGGAAATGATATTTAACTATTACTGCACATTGGATTTTATCATAATTGAATTTGCAAAGAGAAAGATTATAAGTTAAACGCTGTAGAGACAAAAACTGGAGCCTATTTAGCTTCAATATTTTAAGTGTTTTAGATTATTACATGATTATAGAAAAAATAAGTCCCCCCCTGTCGTCATTAGAGAATTCCTCTATAATACAAACTTGCTATGAAATGTTAAAAGTTGATTATGTCCCAATTGACAATAATGTTTTTCATGTTTAGATGTATTGCACATATATTAAATTTTGTTGTACAGATGGTATTTCATTATTTGATTTGGTAGCGTAAAAGTTGATAGTTTGTTACCTTGGATTTTTCATAAACAAGCTACTATAATTAGGGAATTCAATGAGCGTTGTCACTATGTGAATTTGTCACCTAGAAAAATCCAAAACATATAAAAACGGTGATTCCTTTACGAATGCTTTCGGGTGCTATAAATATAGAATACCCATACAAATGGTTGTTGTTAATTCTGATAATGCTGACCCATTAAGATAGAATTTGTGATGAGATTGGAATAAACTAACGAACTATTACAATTTTATAGACTTTTTTTTATGATGCTACTACATGGTTAAGGATTTATTATCCTACTATTTCATTCCGTAATAATAATAATTTTTGCTCTTTCAATTCAATTCTGTAAATATAAAAGATAGATAAATTTAAGTTGCAATTGAAGGTAATGATTGAAACAAATTTAAATTTTTCCTATTCCTCAAATTTTTTAACGGCTACTTTACTTCATCCCGCGTATACTACAAGGTTGCAACGGCCTTGTTACACTTTTTTATTTAAACTTTAGATATTTAACCAAATAAATTCCAAATTGTCAACGGGTGTCTACATAAAAGTAGAAGCAAAATTTTGTTGAAACTATGAGACTTTGAAAATTTTCAAAGAGAAAGTTGTCACACTTCTAAATTTGAGATTGATTTGCACTTCCATTTCATGTTATATGCGAGTTTTCTTGGTTTTAATTCTTACTAACCGTGATGATTTTGAGAATATCTTAATCCAATCTTTACCATACTGGAAATCAAATATGGCAATGATATTTATTAGATGGTGGAGTAGGCAAGCGATGCTTTCCAACTTTGAGTAAAATGGTTCGTGATGTTCTAGCGATTCAAGCTTCAATCAGTTGCATCGGGCTGCTTTCAGTCGACAAGGGGGGGGGGCGGGGGGGTTTCAAATTGGTGATCATAGACATTCATTGGCGTAAGACTTTTGGAAACAACATTTTTATTTAGATACTGTCCCAATGCCGAAGAAGAAAACAATTTGCAAAGTTTAAGTAAAAATACAGCAAGTTGGATCAAAACATTGAATCAGTGATGATGAATTAGAGGCCCAGAATTTCTAACAATTTTGCCAACACCGTAGGATATCACCATCGATATGAGGTGACATTAAATAAATTTTAAAATAAACACAGATATTTTTTAGATTACTTCGAAAACAATTGAAACAAACCCTTCCTAGAACGTGTGATGGCTGCGTAAAATTAGTTACTCATCTATAGCTTGTCCAAAATTACTTTTTACGTATGGAGCTTTTTGAACATACCCCTTCCTCGAAGGTGGGGTTGCGTAGATTAGTTCTCCACTAATTTTGTTAATTGTAGTTGTAACTTCTAGTTCTATTGATTAAATTTGAAGGTTTTTAACTTTTGTTCAAGTTTTTTATACAATTATTGTTTTGCATTTAATTTAATATATACAATTAATATATCTAAAGTACTAAACTAATTTTAGAATACTTAATTTAAAGTTTACAAATTTTCCATTACTTTAAAAAAAAAATATTTAATTACAAATTTATACTTCTCAAATATCAATTTAAAACTTTAAAGTTGAAACTATGAATTTGAAACATGAATCATAAAATTTGAAATTAAACTTGAAATTTGAAATTTATTTTAAATTTTGAATTCAAATTAATTTCAATTTATTAGCTAAAGACGTATAATTTCAATAAAAATATATAAGTATTTAAAAAAAAATGCCCTGTCCCATGTCGACCCGTCCTGTTCCCCCAAATCCCATCCCATGCCGTATATATAGTGGGACGGGATGGGACCTATTTTTGTCCCCCCAATTCCGGTCCTGTGTCAAATCCCCTCTCCCCGTCCCCCGTTCCCCAGTCCCCTTCCCCATCCCCTTGCAAGCCCAAGTTCCTACCTTTGTGTGAGTTATCTTATAATAATAGTCATCACCCCAACATAGATATGACACAATTTGAGGTACTCTATGGAAGGGGATGTAGATCACCTATAGGATGGTTCGAGGCTGGAGATGTGAAATCATTGGGGTATATTTAGTGAAGGAGGCTCAAGATAAGGTGGGGATTATTCGATCTAAGATTCTAGCAACCCAGAGTAGACGAAAGGATCATAAGGTAAGAGACATGGAGTTTCAAAATGGTGAGAATGTTCTTCGTAAGGTATCACCCATGAAAGGGGTGATGAGATTTTCCAAGAAAGGAAAGTTAAATCCGCACTACAATTGCCCCTTTAAGTTCCTCGAATGTGTAGGATCGGTGGCGTATAGATTGACTTTACCTCCTAATTTATCGGTAGTTCATCCGATATTGCTTGTGTCCATGTTGAAAAGATATCATGTTGAAAATGATTACATCATTAAGTGGGACTCAATTTTTTTAGGGAAAAAATACCTTCAATATGAGAAGGAACTGATTGTGATTCTTTATCGTGATGTACATAACTTGAGGACCAAGAATAATAAGTCCGCGAAAGTCAAATGGAAGCATCGTACAGTTGAGGAAGCTACTTGGGAAACCGAGAGGGACATGTGAAACTAGTATCCCTAATTGTCCATCGATACATGTACTACTTTATTCGTTCCTTAGCTTATTTTTTCTAAGTGTCACTCAGGGAAGAGTGATGGGTTAATTGGTATCGGGTGTAATAACCGGGTTCCGTCGTTATAAAAAATCTAACCGGGAAAAATTTGGGTCGGAAAATTTTTCCTAGTATTTGGAATTTTTCCAACCTAGTCCAGATTTGGATGAAATCGAAGTCATTAAGGTGTAAAAAATTTGGTATCAATTATGTGATTTATTTATGATTTTAATCACGCGGGGGATAAATAACTTGTAATGAATCTGTATGACTTTACTGAATTAAATTCGGGTGAGTAGTCCAACTAAAATGATCTTAGTGTGAAGGGGATATTCAAAGTGTCGTTGTTCAGAGGTATGTTGTTAAATGGGGGTCTTGGAATTAATTAAATAGCTCACTGTTTCGTGCACGCCGCTTAGGCGCTAGGTTTTTTCACTCTGATAAGGTCGTTGAAGAGGGGTGAGTGCCAGTGTGGTGGGCCAAAAGGGACTTAAAGTCGTAAATAAATTCCAAAATGTCTTTATTTTTCACTTTTTGACTTTGAGAGCTAAAGAATGACCCCCTATGACTTTTTGACAATTTTTCACCATTCTTGAGGCTAAAGGTAAGCTTTTCACCTCTCGAATCTATTTTTCGATCCATAGAACCTATTTTCTTGGGTTATTATCAATGAGGGAGGGTTCTAAATTGGAAACCAATGTGGGAAAGCCCTACTATGGATACTTGAGATCATGGGTATGATCTAGGGTTGTTAATATTGTTATAAATCTGGGTAAATAGTAATTGTTTATTGATTCCCGCGTTACATTGATTGTTTGCAGACCAAGAATAAATGGAACAAATCTAGAAAAGAAAGATAATTATTCTTAGGGTTTCAAGCTTGTTTCGAGGTAGGTGATGGTTGTGATTCTATAATTGTGTGATGTATGTTTGTTTGCTTCATTATGATACATGTATGTATGTGAATATTGCATTAATGATCAGAGTTATTACAAATGAAATAGATGAATGAATATATGTCATGAATAACTTTTTTATTGTACGACTTAAGAGTATTCTTGTGTTTGTGATTGTGGTGTGTTGAAGAATCGGATTGCCACGTTTCGACGTAGAAATAGGATTAGATAACCACATTCAGGAATAACTTTGTGATTAGGTACCACGTTCTTTTATCATGATATTTTGGGTTTGAGTTCTATGAGAGGATCAACTACATGAAATAATTGTATATTTTGAGAATTGTTGAAATGTACGATGTTCATAAATGTTGATAATATTGTATATGTCGGTATATGCATATGTTTATAATGTCGTTGACTTGCTATGTTACATTTAGTGGGATAGTCGCTTAATCTTACCAATACATTGTGGTTGTGTATTGATTATGCACTTACTCTTATTTTTGTTGAGTACAGGGAACTTCAAGTGACTATTGACAGACCTTGTCTAGAATATCAATGAGCGTTGTGGATTCAAGGGTGAGCTAATTCTTCTGTGTTGCAATGGATTCTCTTTTAATCTCTATCTACATTTTCATACTTAGACTAGTTCGTAGATGCTTCTTATATTTGTGGGATGTACCCATTTTTCCTTTAAGACTTTGGTTTAATATTTAGATGTTTTGGTACATTAACTTTCAGTTTCTAGGTTAATTCGTCCTCATTGGTTTTAGTTGATAGACTTTTGTTAGATTTTATGGGAACTCTATTTATTTCCTTAGTGCGTAACTTGCTTTCGTAACTTAAATGTCTTAGTTTTTAGTTTAGTTGCCTTGTTTGGGCTGTAGTAGTGGTTCTTCCACCTGAGAGTTAGTGTAGGTGTCAATCATGACTGTCAGGATCGTGAAAAATTTTGTATCAGAGTCAAGGTTTGTTGATCTCGATGTACCAAAACGATTCTAGTAGAGTCTCGAGGAATGGTATGCGGACGCCTTTAATTTTTTTCAGGGGCTATAAGAATTAAGAAAATATCTCTATTTTCTCGTGTCTCCTTCGTGCTATAACTTGATTCCACTTTGTATTTTTCTATTCAAATTGGTATCGAACCTCCTTAACTCCTCTGTTTGTAGATTATTAAAACTAGATTAAAAGGTTTTCATATTTTCGCTCCCATCAATGTTATAGTTGAGGTATCTGGAGCGACAAGCCGCGGTTGGGGAAGGGGTACAGGAAGAGCTAGACGAAGAGGCCTTGAAAGAGTAGCACCTATTGGGTATGAAGCTCCTGTTGAGAGTGCTCATGTGAAGAGAGGTAGGAGCATTGGACCCTAAATTAGTGAAACAATGTGGCACAAGTAAGCATTAGTACATGAAACATGCTGTGAATGAGGAAATACACATAAACATAGACATGATAGAATGAATGACTTAAAATGAGTAGGAATGATCAGATTGAAACATTTGAGAACTTGATAAAGAAATTACATGAGAATCATGAAACATAGTCAAATACATTAACGTGAAGGACATATGATCGAAAAGCTTGAAGAAAACATAATAATTTTATTGATTCTTACTTTAATAGAAAATAAGACCATGAGAGCTATATCTAGGAATATGGTATATCCCTCATACCAAAATAAGGAAACTCTAATTTCCAAGGTAGAATTTGTACATATCATCATTTGCTAAAGTGGAACCACTAGCTAGGTCTTCTCAGATAATCCTACGGGACACGTATTTTGACACTAGAGACTGCTAGTAGATACTATCCTATTTGAGCCTCCAAATGAACCCTCTCAGTGCTAAGTCTATATCCCAACGGAATAGATAAAATTTGAATATAAGCTTACCATGGTAGAGGCAATGATCAAAACCAATGCAAATATTTTAATATCAAAACATAGAATAACTCTTAAAACATAATTCAACATAGATAAGAAAATCTTTCACCAATGTGAATCCGAATGTAATAAATACCTTTCACAATCATTATCATAATAATAGTTGAAAAAGTTTCACAATAAACATGATAATTTCCTTACAAAGCATCCTCGGATCATTTACAATAATTTCATAAAAACATGTGTATCTTCATAAATTCATAAGCTCATGAGTTCATCACAGGTTCATAGTGGAAAATCAGAATTTAGGAATGGATCAATCTAATATCCAATAAATATCATATAATAAAATTAAATCATGCATTAGAAGACTTAATTAACATTAAATAATCATAATTTAATGAAACCTGTAAAGATTGATTAGAAACCCTAACTTAAATAATTGAATTTGAGATTGAGAATTGAAAACCTTAGAGGGACCATTGAAGAATAGATTCCATGGGTGAATATCCACATAAATTGATTCTAAAAGCACACAAATAATGGTGAATTGGAGACTTGTAATTGAATCCTAGCTTCTTCTTCCTTAGGTTTTAGGAGGGAATTTTGAAGAATATATTTAGTTAGATATAGGGAAATAGAAGAATGAATTAAAGTGGGTAATTTGGGGATTAAAAGCTCTATATAAGGCTTATGGTAAATGGTAAAACAAAGTAGTTTTTGATTAAAACAATTAGAAAAAAGACCCAAACGCCCTTAATAACTATCAAACTCAACCAATGTTTGGACCTATGAATTTTAGGATTTTCTATGGTCCATACATGATTACTATAGACAAGTTCTGGGACCATGAAATAACCTATCTTTTGAAGGAATACTTGTCACACCCGGGTCCTATACCCTAGATGAGACCGGCGTCGTTAACCTCTCAAAGGTGGCAACCAAGCCTCTTATTTTCTTTCATCACAATCATACAGTTAAATTTAGCGGAACATTTAAAAAAATTTAAATTTACTGAAGTGTACTTAGACTTCATTTAATTCTTGCTTAAGAGTGATATATTAAAGCACAAAATAAACAACCATCTAATAATAGATTGAACAATTAAAATGAAGAATTCATAATATCATTAATAGTTTCCAAACCGGCCTTAATACAAAAGCTAGAACAAATGTTTGAAAGGAAACACTAGGGACAACATCCACTATATATATCTAATCTACTAAAGTTAGAAAATAAAGCTTAGGCATCCTCGAACTAAAGAGGACCTACCAAAGTCTGGAGGTACTAGTCCAAACAGCTTCAACTAATCTTCAATCTTTTTCAAGGACCTGAACCTATAAAAATATTAATTGTATATGCATTAGTATACACTTTTACTAAGTATGGGTGTCTGCACATAAATACATAAGGACTATGCATGATCAAGTAAAGCTCTTCCTATAGTAACATGCCATTTTTGGAAAGTACTTCACTTTCCTAATTCGTTATTTATGAATCATGCCAAGAAAATGACATATTTTCAACCATTTAAAGCACACAACTCATTTTCTATATGACCATTAAACCTTGGAATCATGAACCCAATTTTAGAACAACTTAAGCAAAATTTAATATTTTTGTTCCCCTTAGGCTGAGAGCTTCCTCTCCCGGACTTAGTTTATTTTTCAGTCTTTTCTTCTTTTTGTTGTGTAGTTCAATGATCTCCTTTGATACTATATTTTACTTAAGAGTGCGTAGTCCCATTGCTACAATGAATCAAGTAAGCAATCAATAAGACTAAGGAAATGATTTGACTACCCTACTCACAAGTTATTCTTTTCATTCTTGTTAAATTTGACATGAAGTCTTTATAAGACAATCTTTATTGCCTATGCGAATTATTTGATCATTTTCATAATATTAAGATGTTGGGGAATATATTCATACTCCAATTGATGAGTAATTATGTTTTGCTCCCTTTATTGGCATAAGCCAATAACTTTAAAAACTCCAGTCTTATCAAACGCAAATGATTTGATATACTTATGCTTTCGCTTACTTAGTTCACTTAAAACTTACATTTATTATTCTTTGATCTCATGTTCACTTTGAACATGCTAGGTTTACTTAGGATATTCTTTTAAGACTTCCATTGGGATCTTTCTGTGCAATGACTAAGAATGTCTTACATCATTACTTAGTCTAACCTCACCCTTTGGTCATCTTATCCGAACATCCCTCATCTTCCTAGTTCTTTCTTTCTTTCTTACTATCTTAGAGAAATTTTTAGCATTTAACCGAAATAGATCATTCGAGATAACATGAAATCCAGTGTCTTTTCATAAGTGAAAAGAGGTGGTTCACCGGCCATAGTGAAATCGAATACTTCCTATCTTTCTTAGAAGGATCCACTAGCTAGTAACTTCTACTGGCGACATAGTTCAAAGACTAGGAGAATTTGGAGACCGTTATCCACCTTGGTTGTAGTCTCATGTCATGAGGCTAACATGTGCTTGCAAAAGCTCATTACTAGTCTATCGGTGCTTAGCTCAATTTATTATACTTTACAAATTTTAGAGTTGACTCATACACTATGGAAGATTTCTTCTAGTATGAGGTATGCTTAGCTCAATGCATGACTTGTAATCACTTTCTATACTTGATGAATGTGAACTTAAATCTTACATTATCATTATGGTGTAAATGAAACTTGTCTCATGATTTCTAACCCCCTTTTATGTGAGTATCTTTAACATAATCATTTAGGTTCAAGTGAGACTTGTCTCACTTCCTTTAACACCCCATTCTAGGTAAATTTCATAAATCATAAGCTTTTAGTTCTTTCATTACTCACCTTATCTTTTTCAATGTTATTTTGTAGTCTTGTACCATTCTTTGTGAAAGTTATAAGGACTTATTCAATGTGCTACTATATTCACGAGTTCATTTAGATAAGGTAAGTTGGGACTTATCCCAATCATTAGCATACCCCAGGTTATGAGTTCATTGAGTTACATCTTGTCAAATAGATCATTAACATGTATTTTGCCTTACAAGAAACATCATAATTTACATTGGCCATATAAGATATGTATGACTTACTCATTGGCCAATTCTACATATTTTGAAAATAATATTGTTGGATAATTTATTGGCATAAAGCAAACTTTGAGTAAACACTTGTCATGATATTATCACTAACAAAGTCAACTAACTTCATGTATATACTATAGTAATCTCATGTATATGATACTCTAATCATATGGATTTAACCTATAAGTCTTATTCGACATTATAAAATCACAGAAACCTAGACATAATGATTACTTAGAACCACATGCCAACAACATGCTCAAGATTTGCATTATACATACTACTAGAATCGGAAATAGGGAGAACTAGGGAGTTGAACATTTGACAATTTCATTGTGATAACCCTAGTTTCAGTTTTATTGAATTCAAAATATTTGAAAAGCCTACTGGGAAAGGAATCCAAGAGAGAAAACCCATACCTTAATGTAGAATTGAATCTACGTAGATCACCCTGTACTTTATATGAATATTTTGAAGAATTGCCTTGAAATCGCCTAAGGAGAATTGTGAGTATTTTCTATATCACTATTTTTCAATCGTGGGTTTCTACTGGATAGACCTGATTCTATGTCTTAGGAACTGAATGTTGACTAATTTAACTCAGGGTAAATAACTTAATTAAATATATCAATTAGATTATTACCAAAATGCCACTCCTAAATTGACTAAAAATAGGAGAGTAGTTGACTTAGACAAATTCTTAAAATTTGTTATGTGTCTCGAATTGACCATGAATTTAAATTAATTAAATGAGTTGCTAATTTAATTTATTTAGTTACCTATGGTTATTACTAAAGTTACCCTAAGTCACTAGGACCATAACCAACCCATTTGTACATCCTAGGATAGGTACTACTATATTTCTTTAGTTTGTTACTCGACTGGTGTCACCCAGTTAGGTCTTAGGATTTTGGGAACACTAGTTAGTTCATTTTAGTTAGTCCTAGGTTAGTTAGCTAGTTAGGTAAGTTATTTAGATCCTAGGATTATTTAGGAATCTCGGACCCACGTGGCTTGACCCAACGCGCGTCGGCTCCCTAACCGCCCTAACCGAATCAGTTGGGCTTGGTCGCTTTGTCTCTTGGTCGGTAGCACATGTGCTTCCACATGTGTTGCCGTGCATTTTCCTAGCTTTGCACTCTATAGTTGCACTTGGAATATTCACTTCTTCTCCCAAGGATCCTCACTATGTCCTTGGGTACTACTTAATCTACATGATCATTTTAAATGATTATATGATATGGTACCTAGGCTTGACATTTGGATGCCTTGTACCGAATGTGTGTAAGCTATGAAATCAAAAAATTTAGCTAAGGGTCTTCATTGCAGGGACAATTCCTAAACAAGGTTGGATTGGAGCATTTGAACATCAAAGTATATCTTATGTTACTTGTTAATATATAGAAATTTGCTAACACCCTTAAGCCAATATTCTCAAACATGCCCAATATTACTCAATATTGTGCATTAAAATGCCTATGTACCCCAATACATATTCTTAAAACCTAATAGACTCTTCACTAAACAAGTACATTTTCTGGAATCTTACATTATTCCCCCCTTAGGAACATTCGTCCCCGAATGAAACTACACATCATTTTGAATCAAAGAGGGTATTTTCAAAAAACACATCAACATACTTGAAACTTTACTCTTTGTAAATATCTAATTCACAACATACTATGGATGATGTACATTACTCAAAGCTTATCTGAGGCTTCATATCTGAAATTGAGGAACTTTCTTCTCATTCTCACTCAATGTACATCACAACTCATGCGATACAAAAATCATGTCAACGCTATACAAAAACAGCAACATGAATGCAAGCATGAACTATATTAACTCATATAGTGCAAGTATAAAACACACCATTATAGACTTAATACATCAAAACCGACTAATGCACTAAAATTTAGAGTTTCATAAGAAAAATAAGACTTGGGAAGAGTATATATAACCTCAAGAACTGAACAAGTGAGGGTAATGGGATCTCATGTCGGCCTCTCATGTTTCTCCCTCAACATTGTGGTTCCTCCTTAACACCTTTACGGTGACAACCTCTTTGTTCCTCGGTTGCTTCACTTGGCGATCTAAAATTTCAACTGTAACTTTTCATCATTGAGGTTCTCATCGACTCCTAACCCCTCAACAAGCAGGATAGAGGCTGGATCACCTAGACACTATTTAAGCATCGAAACATCAAACACTGAATTAACAGAAACCAAGTCTTTTGGTAATATCAGGTCATAGGCAACATTCCCTACTAGATGTAAGACGTCATAGGACTTATATTCCTCGTACTCAACTTCCCTTTCTTATAAAATTTCATCACCCCTTTCGTAGGTGATAACTTCAGGTAAACTTGATCTGTTACCTCGAATTCAAGATCCCTCTTCCTGTTATCAGCATAGGATTTTTTTACAACTGTAAGCAGCAGCCAATCTATCCCTGTTCATTCTTACCTTTTGCATAGCCTCATGTTTGATATCAAGGCCAAGGATGGAAGACTCTCCTACCTCAACTACCCAAATGTGGAACTACATATCATGCCATACAATGCTTCAAAAGGTGTCATCCCAATACTGGAATGGTACTTATTATTATAAGAGAACTCAATCAGTGGCAAGTGATCACCCCAACTCCCCTTGAAGTCAATAACACATGCTCTCAGTATGTCTTCAAGAGTCTGAATGGTATGATCTGCTTGTCCATCCATTTGAGGATGAAAAGCAGTACTAAGCTTCACCTATGTACCCAAGCTCTTTTGGAAAGATCTCCAAAAGTGATAAGTGAAGTGGACTCCCCTATTTGAAATGATAGATAAAAGGATCCCATGCCACCTCACTATCTCATCATTATACAACTTGGCATAATCTTCGTTCTTGTAAGTAGAGTTCATAGGAATGAAGTAGGCAGACTTAGTCATTCAGTCAACAATGACCCAAATGGAATCATGCAGTTTCCTAGTCCTGGGCAGACAAACCACAAAGTCCATATTAATAGCCTCCCACTTCAATGTTGGGATCTCAATCGGCTGGGTAAGACCTCCGGGCTTAAGATGTTCGGCCTTAACCTGTTAACAATTGGGGAACTCCTCCACAAAGTTAGAAATATCTCTCTTCATACCTTCCCACCAATAGATCTCCTTGAGATCATGATACATCTTGGTAGAACCTGCATGAGCCTCTGCAATAATATTAGGTCTGAGATTATTAATATTGGGCACACACAATCTGCCCTGGTATTCAAGCACACCATCCCCCCTTAGGGAGAATGATTCATTCAGCTTACTCAACACTGAGTCTTTCAACTCCATGAGTATTTGGTCGAGATGCTTCTTAGATTTAACATCTACAACAAATGAGGATTCAGAACTAGAATGAACTGAAACACCCTCACTTGGTGTATCTACCAGCCGTACACCTAACCTAGCCAATTGGTGTACCTCTTTAACCAGCTCCTTCTTCTCATCATCAATATGAGACACACTTCCCATGCTCAACCGGCTCAAAGCATCGGCCACTACATTGGCCTTACCAGGGTGATACTGGACACCTATGTCATAATCCTTCAGTAGATCTACCATCTTCTCTAACAAAGATTCAATTGTCTCTGTGTAAAAACATACTGAAGACTTTTATGGTCAGTAAATACATCAACATGTACACCATATAAGTAATGTCTCCAAAGTTTTAACTCAAATACCACAATAGGTAACTCAAGATCATGGGTAGGGTAATTTTTCTAGTGGATTTTCAACTATATTGATGCATATGCAATCACCTTGCAATCCTGCATAAGAACACATCCCAAACATACTCGGGAAACATCATAGTACACCACATACCCTTCACCACTCCTCCGCAATGTGAGAACTGGGGTTGAAGTGAGTCTGTTTTTGAGCTCTTGGAATCTCTTTTCATAAGTTTTGGACCACTCAAAATTCACGTTCTCCTTTGTTAAAGCTATCAATAGAGAAACAATAGCGTAAAAGCCCTCAACAAACCTGCAATAGTAATAAGCCAAACCTAAGAAACTCCGGTAGTCTGTAGGAGTGAGGGGTCTCGGCCAGTTCTTACATGACTCAATCTTTTTTTGATAAATATCTACACCCTGGTCAGACACCATATGACCAAGGAAGGTCACTGATCTCAGCTAAAATTCTAATTTGCTGAATTTTACACACAGCTAATGTTCCCTGAGTACTTGCAATATCATTGTCAAATGTTGTTCATTCTCTTCTCTAGTCTTAGAGTATCTGAGAATGTCATCTATGAATACTATGACAAAATAATCAAGGTATGCATGGAATACCCTATTTATAAGGTTCATAAAAACACGACTGGTGCATTAGTGAGACCAAATGACATGACAAGAAATTTGTAATTACCAAACCTAATACGGAAGGAAATCTTAGAAATGTCCTCTTGTATCACTCTAAGGTGGTGATACCCTGATCGCAGATCTATTTTAGAAAAGAAACTTGAACTTTGGAGCTGATCAGACAGGTCATCAATTCTGTGAGAGGTATTGTTCTTATTGGTGACTTTGTTTGGTTGTCGATAATCGATATACAGGCAGAAGGGTTCAATCCTTTATCTTAACGAACACAATGAGTACCCCATGGGGAATGCTCAGTGAAGGAAAGCCCTTATCAAGTAGATCTTAAACTGAATCTTCAACTCTTGGAGGGGTTTTTAAAGTTCAGGCAATAGCCATTTATAGGGAGGAACGGAAATTGGTTTGGGTTGGGATCTAAGTCCAATACCAAAAGCAATTTTGCCATTCAGAGGTGATTCCTGTAAATCCTCCGAAAAGGGACATCGGGAAACTGATTCACTATGGACACAGAGCTTATTGGAAGGAACTCATGTTCTAAGTCTTGACTCTGACTAGTGGTATAAATTCCTTAGATAAACATCTTATGTTTAATATAGGAAACTATTTGGCCTGTTGGATTTGAACTACGCCCTTCCCATTCCATGTCTAACTCATTAGGAAACTAAAACCTTACAACCCTGTTTCGAGAGTCTATGGTAGCATAGTATTTATAGAACCAATCTATACCCAAAATTATATCAAAGTGAAGCATGGTTAATTCTATTAGGTCAGCATAGGTAACTCTATCAAGAACAGTTATTGGGCAATCTCTATATACTCTTTCATTTCTAATGTTGTCTCCGATGGGAGTACTAACTAGAAAAGGTTCATGCAAGATCTCAGGAAGCAAGTCAAATTTACTAGATACAAGAGGAGTAATAAATATACAAGGTAGATCCTTGATCTAACAATGCATACATAGGAAAATAAAAGACATGCAATGTACCAATGACCACATCAGATGACTTATCCTGCTCTTCTTTACCTTTCAAAGAATAGAAAATTTTCCTCTTGGGAGGCTCGGCTGCAGCAGTATGATTAGGTTCAGGATGAGTATTTTCCTTTGCCTTCTTTTTCACATGTGGGCAATCCCTGATCATATGCCCACTCTTGCTGCACCCATAGCAGGCATTAGAACCTGCCATGCACTCACCTCCATTCAAGTGGCCACACTTACCACACAGTTTTCTATCACACTGGGCATTTCTATCATTGCCCTTCTTGGGCCAGATTTGTCCCCTTTGGTATTAGTGAAGGAGTAGGATTACCTGAGTGCTAGTTCCCCTTATTGAACTTAGGCATTTCCTGGACTCCAAACGAACTCCTACCAGTGCTAGAATTAGCCTGATTTGAGGGCTACGCTTCTTGCCTTCTCGATTTCTATTCCCTGAAACTCTACCCCCCTGGTGCATTGTACACAAACTAGAAAGCCATGTTTCATGGAAACATGGATGCCGACATTCCTACTCCAGATCTTCCGAATACACGTCACAAACCTAATCCATCCAACCCCTGTAATAGTCACCAGGGAAAGAAAAAATCTGTTTGGAAAGTTACAAACTTCAAGGAGTATTCCTGGAATGACATACCCTCCATGAGTGGTGACGGTTGATGAACTCTTCAACCTAGCCTCTTTATGCTCTCTGGGAAAGAAAAAAGAACGTTTGTCCCATGAATGCAGTCTTGAGAATTTCCCAAGTGGTGGGGAGTTCTCTTGGTGCTCGACCATCTACCCACATCTTGTACCATACATGACCCACATCCTGGAGGTGGTATGCAGCCAACTCAGCCTTCTCCTCTTCATTAACACCCATAGCACAAACAATCTTGTGGACCTCATCCACAAACTCCTGGGGATCCTTATTGGTTCTGGACCCAAAGTAGACAGGAGGATTCATCCAGGTGAAATATCTCAGTCTACTAGCCATGGTGCTAGCATGTGGGTTCTCTCTAGGAGCACCATCTATACTATCCTGGGCTATGATAGTTTATGCCTGAGTAGTGAGGGCTTGGGCCATCTGAACTAGTGTTGCCCTCAGTTCTGCATCCGTCAACGCAGTTGGGTTGAAAGGCATTTGCACTCCAGTAGCTGGGGCTTGAGGAGGACCTTGGTTTCCCAAGCAGTTGCTTCTCCAACTCTCCTGCCTGCGTTTCTTCTTGAGTTCATTTTTCTACATGCACACACACAAGAAGAAAGTGAGATTCTCAAATGACACAAAATGTCAAATCTCTACATAACACGATAAAGAGTAGAAGAAGGGAATATTCTTAAAATCACTAAGTCTCTAAGTCATGGTTGTGGTGCAGTTCACAACCATAAGCTAGAAACTATGCAACGTGGTTGTTTTGAGCCTTAGTTGCTAGTATTTAACCTATGGATGATACAGTTTTAAGCACACACGGGTCCTAGACCCTAGATGAGACCGGCGTCGTTAACCTCTCAGAGGTCGCAGACAAGACTGTTCTTAGCTTTCATCACAATCATACACTAAAATTTAGCGGAACATTTAAAACTTTTTTAAATTTACTGAAGTGTACTTAGACTTCATATAATCCTTGAATAAGAGTGACATACTAAAAGCTCAAAATATACAACCATCTATTAATAGATTGAACAATTGAAATGAAGAAGTCATCAATCAGTATAGTTGCCAATGGCCTTAATATAAAAGCTGAACAAATGTTTGAAAGAATTGAAAGAAAACACTAGGGGACAAACCATACATGCTATGTCTAATCTAAAAATCTAGAAAATTAAAGGTAGCTCTTCGAACTCAAGAGTACCTTACCAAAGGCAGGAAGGTACTATCTAAACAACTTCAACTAATCTTCAATTCTCAAGGACCTGCCACCTTTAAAAATAGTAATTATATATGGTTGTACAAATTTTTAATAAGTATGGGTTGTATGCCACTTAAAAACATAAAAGACTATGCGTGATCAAGGACCTCTTCCTATAGAAACATGCAATTTTTGGAAAGTGAAGTTACTTCACGTTCTCCTAATTAGTGATTTATGAATCATGCAAAGAAATTGACATATTTTCATGCTTTAAATTAAAGACCCACAAATCATTTTCTATTGATATAAAACCTTGGAATCATGAACCATTTTAGTACCACTTAAGCAAATTTAATGTTTTTATTCCCTTAGGCCGGAGGCTCCCTCTACCAGACTTAGTTTACTGTTCAGTCTTTCTTCTTTTTGTTGGTTAGTTCCATGATCTCCTTTGATCCTTTACTTTAACTCTTAAGAGTGAAATGATTCATTGTAGTAACATTGCAAATGAAATCAAGTAAGCAATCAATAAGGACTAAAGAACTGATTTGACTACCCTACGCCACAAGTATTCTTTCCATCGTGTTAAATGGGCTTATGGAATTCTTTTATGAGACAATCTTTATTGCCTATGGCCATATTGGATCATTTTCATAATAAGATGTGGGGGAGGAATAATTCCTACTCCAATTGATGATCATAGTTTTTACTCCCTTTATTGGCATAGCCAATCACTGTAAAACTTCGTCTTATCAAACACTAAATCATTTGATATACTTTTGATTTACTACTTAGTCACTGTAAAAATACATTCTCTGATGACTCATGGCCACTTTGAACATGCTAGGTTGACGTAGGATATTCTATAAGACTTTCCATTGCGGATCTTTCTGGCAAATGGAATAAGAATCACTTACATCATTAGTAGTCTAAACCTCACCTTTGGGATCTTATCCGGAACACACTCATCTTCCTAGTCTTTTTCTTTCTTGTTCTTTCTTCTTACTTTCGTAGAGAAATCTTTAGAATTAACAGAAATAGATCGATTGAGCTAACATGAAATCCAGTGTTTCCCACATAAAAAGAGGTGGTTTACAGCAAAGTGAAGATGAAAACACTATAGCTTTCTTAGGTGGAATCCACTAGATAGTAACCTATGCTGGAGCACATAGATCAAGAATGAGAATTTGGGAGACCCTTTTCCAACTTGGTGATACTCTCATCTCATGAGGTTACGTGTTCTTGCAAATATTCATTACTAGTCTATCGACGCTTATCAATATTTACTGGACAAACTCTACACTATGGAAAGCTTTCTTTAGTATTGAGGTAATGCTAGCTCAGCAGATGACTTGTAATTCACTTTCTATACTTGATGATGTTGAAACTAAATTTACTTTATAATTACGGTGTAAATAAAAACTTGTCTCACGATTTTCTAACACCTTTTAGTGAGTATGTTTAACAGAATTGTTAGGTTCACGTGAGACTTGTCACACTTCTTTTAACACCCTATTCTAGGTCGATTTCATAAACATAAGCTTGTAGTTCTGTATGATCGCCTTATCTGTTCATTTTTATTGCGTAGTCTTGCACCATGGCTTTGAAAGTTATAAGGGACTATTCAATGTGCTACTATGTTCATGAGTTTATTGATAGGGTATGTTGGGACTGGTTCCCAACATGGGCATACCCTAGGTATGAGTTCATTGGGTTAATTCTTGTCAAGTAAATATTAACATGTATTTAGGACTTTAAAAGAAACATCATAATTACATTGGCCATATAAGATGGTATGACTTAGTAATGGCCAATTCTAGTACATATTTTGGAAATCATTATTTCTGGCAATTTATTGGCATTAAGAAAAACATTCACTAAAACTTTCATGATTTTAGCATAGCCCAAGGCAATTTAATTAATGTATTACTATAGTAATATCATTTTAGAGGATACTCTATTATAAGACTAACCTATAAGTCTCATTCGGACCATTAAGCCAATCACAGAAACCAGACATCATGATTACTTAGAACCCACATTACCAACAATATCTCGAGGCGTTTCATTATACAACTACTAGAATCGGAAATAGTGGGGACTTAGGGAGTGAACATTTGACAATTATTGGAACACCCTAGTGTAGGTTTTCTTGGAATTCAAAATATTTGAAAGCCTATGGGAAGAATCGAGAGAGAAAAAACTCATACCTACGTAGATTCAATCTACGTAGATCCACCCGTACTTAAATGAAAATTTTGAAGAATTAGATTTTCTTGAAATCGCCTTGGAGAATCGAGAGTATTGTCTGTTTTCTCAGTTTGTTCACTGTTTTAGTCTTGGGTTTCTTACTCGATAATGGGAGTCTATGTCTTAGGAACTGAATGTGCTAATTAAACGTAGCTAAATAAATAAATTAAATAAATCAATTAGTAATACCAAAATGCTCTCCTTAAATGAGAAAAATAGGAGAGGCATTTGACTTAGCCAAATCTAAAATTGCAAGGGTATCGGGTTTGACCATGAATTTAAATTAATTAATTAAGTTGATAATTTAATTAATTTAGTGACCTAGGGTTATTACTAAAGTTCCTCTTAGTCACTAGGACATTAACCAACCCCTTTGTACATTCTGGGTTAGGTACTGGATATATCTTTAGTTAGTTACTCGACTAGTGTCACCTAGTTAGGTCTTAGGATTTAGGGCACAGTAGTTAGTTCATTTTAGTTAATCCTAGGTTAGTTAGCTTGTTAGGTAAGTTTGTTAAATCCTAGGATTGGTTAGGAAGATCGCTACTAAGTGGTTTTACCCAACGCGCGTCGGCTCTTTAACCTCCCTAACCGAATTGGTTGGGCTTGGTCGCTTTGTCTCTCTACCGATAGCACATGTGCTTCCACATGTGTTGCCGTGCACTTTTCTAGGTGTGCAATCTGTAGTTGCACTTTGAAAGTTCCCTTCTTGTCCCAAGGATCCTCACTATGTCCGTGTGCCACGTTTAATCACATGATCATGGTAATATATCATGTGTTATGGTACCTAGGTTGAAACTTGGATGTCTCGTAAAGGAATGTGTGAAGCTATGAAATACAAAATTTCGCTAGGGTCTTCAGTTGCCAAGGACAATTCCGTAAACAAGGTTTGATTGGGAGCATTTGAACATCAAAGTATTTCTTATGTTCTTGTTAATACATAGAAATTGGCTAACACCCTTAAGCCAATATTCTCTAACTAGCCCCAATTATTACTCAATATTGGGAATTAAGATGCCTATGTACCCAAATCCATATTCTTAAAACCTAAATAGACTCTTCACTAAACAAGTATATTTTCTAGAATCTTAATAATCTCCCATTAGGAAACATTCGTCCTCTTGAATGAAACTATACATCATTTTGAAAGTCAAACAGGATTCTTTCGAAAAAACCATTTCAACATACTGGAACTTTAACTCTTGGGAATATTTGATTCACAACTTATATGGATTGATGCACATCACTCAAGCCTTTTCTGGAGTTTAAACGACATTGAGGAATTCCTTCTCAACTCACTTAACTCAAGAACATCAGCAACTCATGCGACCCAACCCCCACAATCAGGTCAAATGCTATACAAAAACAGCAAATGAATGTTAGAATGAAACCTCTATCACTCAGTAGTGCAAGTATAAAACACAGTTATAAACTGAAAACATCAAAATCGACTAATTCACTAAAATTTATAGTTTCATAAAAAAAATCAGACTTAGGAAGAGTATATCTAACCAAAAGAACTGAACAAGTGAGGTTAATGGGATCTCATGTAGGCCTCCCATGTTTCTCCCTCAACAATGTGGTTCCTCCAAAAAACCTTTACGGTGGCAACCTCTTTGTTCCTCAATTGCTTCACTTGGCAATCTAAAATTTCAACTGTAACTCTTCATAAGAGAGGTTCTCATCGACTCCTATCCCCTCAACAGGCAGGATGGAGGCTGGATCACATAGACACTTTTTAAGCATCAAAACATCAAACACTGGATGAACAGAAGCCAAGTCATTTGGTAACTTCAGTTCATAGGCAACATTCCCTAGTCGCTATAAGACCTCATAGGACCTATTATACATCGTAAACTCCCTTTCGACCAAATTTCCATCACCCCGTTCATGGGGTGAAACTTCAGGTAGAATAGACGTGATCACTTACCTAGGATTCAAGAGGCCCGTCTTCTGTTATCAGCATAGGATTTTGACAAATGTAAGAGTAACCAATCTATCCCTGATCCATTCTCACCTCTTTTCATAGCCTTATGTATGATCTCAAGGCCAAGGACGGAAGCCTCTCCTACCTCAAACTACAACTGTTGTGGAACTACATATCCTGACATACAATGCTTCAAAGTGTCATCCCAAACTGGAATGGTAGTATTATTATAAAAACTCAATCAGTGGTAAGGACAAAGTGATATCCAAAATCCCTTGAATGAAGTCAAATAAAAAAATGCTTCTCAGCAGTTCTTCCAAGCGTCTGAATGTAGGACTTCTTGTCCATCATCTGAGTATGAAAGCAAAGTTACGAGATTCACATGTGTACCCAAGCTCTTTTGGAAAGATCTCCAAAAGTGAGAAGTGAAATGGATTCCCCTATTCGAAATGATAGATAAAGGGATCCCATGCCACCTCACTATCTCATCAATATACAACTTGGCATAATCTTCGTACTTGTAAGTATACTTCACAGGAATTAAGTGAGCGGACTTAGTCATTCAGTCAACAATGACCCAAATTGAATCATGCAGTTTCCTAGTCGTAGGCAGACAAACCACAAAGTCCATATTAATAGCCTCCCACAACCATGTTGGGATCTCAATCGACTGGATAAGACCTCCAGGCTTAAGATGTTTGGCCTTAACCTAATAGCAATTCGGGAACTCCTCTACAAACTTAGAAATATCTCGCTTCATACCTTCCCACCAATAGATCTCCTTGAAATCATGATACATCTTGGTAGAACCTGCATGAGTGGAATACCTGGAGCCATGATCCTCTGCAATAATATTAGGTCTGAGATTATTAATATTGGGAACACAGAATTTTCCCTAGTATCTAAGCATACCATCCCCCCTTAGGGAGAATGATTAATTCAGCTTACTCAACACTGAGTCTTTCAACTCCTTGAGTATTGGGTTGAGATTCTTCTTAGATTTAACATCTACAACAAATGAGGATTCAGGGAACTTGAATGAACAGAAACACCCTCACATGGATCTTACCAGTGGTACACCTGAAACTGCTAATGTGTACTTCTTTAACCACGTCTCTCTTCTCATATCACAATATGAGACACCATGCCCATGCTCATCGTCTCACAAGCATCGGCACCTAAATGGCCTTACCGGGTGATGTGATAGTGACTCTATGTCATAATCTTTCAGAGCTCTAGCATTTCTCTGACGAAGACTTTCAATTCCTCTATGAAACAAACATTACAAGAAGACTTTATGGTCAGAAATACATCAACATGTACACCATATAAGTAATGTCTCCAAGTTTTAACGACAACAATGACCACAATAGCATAACTCCAGATAATGGGGGGGTAATTTCTTCTTGTGGAATTTTCAACTGTCTTGATGGAATATGCAATCACCTTGAATCCTGCCATAAGAGCACATCCCAACAAACAACTCAGGAAACATCCATGTACACCAATATCCTTCACCACCATCCGCAAAAATGTGAGAGCTGGTTGAAGTTAGTCAGTTTTGAGCTTGGAGCTCTTTTCACCAAGTTTGGACCGTCAAAATTACTTCTCCTTTGTTAAAGTTGTCAATAGAGCAGCAATAGCGGAAAAGCCCTCAACAAACCTGCGATAGTAATTAGCCAAACCTAAGAAACTCCGGATGTTTATAGGAGTGAGGGGTCTCGGCCATTTCTTTACTGACTCAATGTTTTTTGGATCAATATCTACACCCTGGTCGGACACCACATGACCAAGGAAGGTCACTGATCTCAGCTAAAACTCATATTTGCTGAATTTTGCATACAGGTGAAGTTCACTGAGTACTTGCAATATCATTCTCAAATGTTGTTCATTCTCTTCTCTAGTCTTAGAGAATATGAGAATGTCATATATGAATACTATGACAAAATAATATAGGTATGCATGGAAGACCCTATTCATAAGGTTCATAAACGTGGTTGGTGCATTAGTGAGACCAAATGACATGACAAGAAACTCGTAATGACCATACCTAATATAGAAGGCAATCTTATAAATGTCCTCTTGTCTCACTCTAAGTTGGTGATACCATGAACGGAGATCTATTTTAGACAAGAAACTTGAACCTTGGAGCTGATAAAATAGGTCATCAATTTTGGGAAGAGGGTATTTTTTCTTTATGGTGACTTGTTGAGTTGCCGATAATCGATATACAAGCTAAGAGTTCTATCCTTTTTCTTAACGAACAGCACTGGAGTACCCCATGGGGATATGCTCGGCTGAATGAAGCCCTTATCAAGTAGATCTTTTAACTGCAACTTCAACTCTTTGAGTTCAGCTAGAGCCATTTTATAGGGAGGAGGAGAAATTGGTTTGGTGTTGGGATCTAAGTCAATACAAAGGCAATTTGCATTCAAAGGTATTCCTTGTAAATTCTCCGGAGGAAAGACATTCTGGAAACCTTCATTCAATAGGGACAAAGAGTCTGTGGAAGGAACTCATGTTTAAAGTCATGGACTCTGGACTAAGTGTATTAAATCCCCTAAGATAACAATCTTATTAGCTTTAAGACTAGGAAACTATTGGCCTGTTGGATTTGAACACGCCCTTCCATTTCCAGTCTAAGTCATAGGAAACTAAAACCGTTACTACTCTGTTTCGACAGTGTATGGTAGCATAGCATTATAGAGCCAAGCCATACAAAATATACTCAAAGTCCAAGCATGGTTTAAATGTTATAGGTAAGCCATAGGTAATCTGCTCAAGAACAGTTATTTGGGCAATCTCTAATACTCTTTCAGCTCTAATGTGAATCCGATGGGAGTACTAACTAGAAAAGGTTCATGTAAGATCTCAGGAAGCAAGTCAAATTTACTAGCTACTAGAGGAGTAATAAAATACAAGGTAGATCCTGGATCAAACAATGAATACATAGGAAAAGAGAAGACATGCAATGTACCAGTGACCACATCAGCTGACTTCTCCTGCTCCTCTTTACCTTTCAAAGAATAGAACATTTTCCTCTTGGGAGGCTCGGCTGCAGCAGTAGGATTAGGTTGAGGCTGAGTATTTTCCTTGGCCTGATTCTTCACATGTGGGCAGTCCCTGATCATATGCCCATTCTTGCCAAACCCATGGCAGTCATTAGAACCTGCCATGCACTCACCTCCATGAAAGTGGCCACACTTACCACACTGTTTTCTATCACGCTGGGCATTTCTATCATTGCCCTTCTTAGGGCAATACTTGTCCCCTTTGGCATTAGTGTTCCCGTAACGAGTAGGATTACCTGAGTGCTGGTGCCCTTTCTTGAACTTAGGTCTGTCCTAGACTCCACACAAACTCCTACTAGTGCTAGAACCTGCCTGATCGTAGGTCCTAGGCTTCTTGCCTTCTCGGCCTTTATTCCTTCGATGACTCTCCTCCACTTGTTGTGCATGTACCATCAACCTAAAAAGGTCCATGTTATCATGCAACATGGATGCCCGACATTCTTCCTCCATATCTTCCGATACCATAGTTACAAACCTGCTCATCCCATCCCCGGTACTAGACACTGGGAAGAAGCTTGTTTGGAAAGTTTAACAAACTTCAAGGATTATTCTTTGACTGACATACCTCCCTGACATAGGTTGATTAACTTTTCAACCTTATCCTCTTTCTGCTCTATGAGAAAGAACATCTCCAGGAATGCAGTCTTGAGAATGTCCCAAGTGATGGGGACTTCTCCTGGTGCTCGGCCATCTACCCACATCTTGTACCATACATGAGCCATATCCTTGAGCTGGTATGCAGCCAATTCAGCCTTCTCTTCTTCATTAACACCCATAGCACAAAGAATCTTGTAAACCTCGTCCACAAACTCCTGGGGATCCTCATTGGTTCTGTACCCAAAGTAGACTGGAGGATTCATCCGGGTAAAATCTCTCAGTCTGCTAGCCATGGTGCTAGCACGTGGGTTCTCTCAGGGAGCACCCTCTATAGTGGCCTGGGCTATGATAGTTTATGCTTGAGCACTGATGGCTTGGGCCATCTAAACCAGTGTTTCCCTCACTTCTCCATCCGTCAATGCAGTTGGGTTGAAAGGCACTTGCTCTCTAGTAGCTGGGGCTTGAAGAAGAGCTTGGTTTCCCCAAGAATTCTCTTCTCCAACTCTCCTACCTACATTTCTTCTTGAGTTCATTTTTATACGTGCCACACACAGAGAAAGGAAAAAAAAGATGCATCGGAATGAACAAAAATGTCAAAGCAAAGCTCTACACAAACGAAGAACGGAGAAAGTAGAAGAGGGGATCTTCTTAAAATCAGAAGTTCTGGTAAGCATGGTTGTGGGGGCACTTCACAACCATAAACATAAAACTAGGCCAACGTGGTTTTTTTTAGCCTTAGCTCTAGGTATAATGTAACCTCATGCTCTGATACCAAGTTTGTCACACCGGGTCCTAGACCTAGATTGAGGATCGGCTCATTACATCTTACAGTAGTCATAGACAAGCCTACTTTTAGCTTTAAAATCACAATATACAGTAAAAAAATTTTTAAGCCAGAACATTTTAAAAAAAGTTTTTTAAACTTACTAAAGTGTACTTAGACTTCATATAATCCTTGAATAAGAGTGATATACTAAAAGCTTAAAATAAGCAACCATCTATAATAGATTGAACAGTTGAAATGAAGAATTCATAATATCATTAATAGTTACCAAACCGGCCTTAATATAAAAGCTTGAAAAAATGTTTGGAAGGAAACACTAGGGACAACATACACTTGCTATGTCTAATCTAATAAATCTAGAAAATAAAGCGTAGGCATCTTCGAACTCAAGAGGAAAAGTCTGGAGGTACTAATCCAAATAACTTCAGTTAATCATCAATTTTCCTCAAGTACCTACACCTATAAAAATAGTAATTGTATATGGATTAGTACACACTTTTACTAAGTATGGGTGTATGCATATAAACACATAAGGACTATGCATATTTCAAAGACTAGAAGAATTTGGAGACCCTTATCCACCTTGGTGCTAGTCTCATCTCACGAGGCTTACGTGTGCTTGCACAAGCTCATTACTAGTATATCGGTGCTAGGCTCAAGTTATCTATACTTTACAAAACTTTTAGAGTTGACTCATACACTATAAGATTCTTCTAGTTTTTGAGGTATGCTAAATCAATGGATGACTGTAATCACTTTCTATGACTTGAGGAGGGAATTAATCTACATTATCATTATGGGTAATTTAAACTGTCTCACAATTCTAAACACACTTGTTATGTGAGTATCTTAACATAATTGTTAGGTTCAAGTGAGACTTGTCTCACTTCCTATTAAGACCCAGTATACGTTGATTCATAACTCATAGCTCTTTGTTTTCATTAACTACTATCTTGTCAATGTATTGGTAGTCTTGGCACATGCTTGTGAAAGTGATAAGGACTTACAATGGGCTACTATGTTACAAGTTCATTAGATAGGGTAGTGGGACTTGTCCCATACATTGGCATACCTTTGGGTTATGATTTCATTGAGTTACATCTTGTCAAGTCAATCTTAACATGTATTTGGCCTTTCCAATAAACATCTAATTACATTGGCCAGATAAGATTTGTATGACTTGTTCATTGGCCAATTCTATTACATGTTTTGGAAATCATAGTGTTGGCTAATTTTGGAATAAGAAACTTTCACTAAACATTTTTGATGAGTGACACTAGCCCAAGTAATTAACTTCATTATTATACTATAGTAAATCTCATGTAGATGATAACTCTAATCATAGGATCTTAACTATAAGTCTTAGTCGAATATAAAATACATAAACCTAGAAATAAGGATTACTTAGAACCACATACCAACAACATTCTACAGATTTGCATTATACATACTAGTAGAATCGGAAATAGGGAGAACTAGGGAGATGAACATTTGACAATTTCAATGGAACAACCCTAGTTTCGGTTTTCTTGAATTCAAATTTTTGAAAAGCCTCCTAGGGAAAGGAATCAAAGCGAGAAAACTCATACCTTACTGTAGAATTGAATCTACGTAGATCACCCTGTACTTTACACGAAAATTATGTAGAATTTCCTTGAAATCGCCTAAGGAGAATCGAGAGTATTTTATGTTTTTCTCATGTTTGTTCACTATTCTTCAGTCATGGGTTTCTACTGGATAAACGTGATTCTAAGTCATAGGAACTGAATGTTGACTAATTCTACTTAGGCCATATAACTTAATTAAATAAATCAAATAGATGATTACTGAAATGCCCCTCCTAAATTGAGTAAAAATAGGAGAGCATTGGACTTTGCCATATTCTGAAATTTTGATAAGGGTCTCGGGTTTGACCATGAATTTAAATTAATTAATTAAGTTGCTAATTTAATTAATTTAGTGACCTAGGGTTATTACTAAAGTTCCTCAAGTCACGAGGCCATAACCAAACCCCTTGTACATCCTGGGTTAGGCAATGGGATATATCTTTAGAGTAGTTACTCGACTAGAGTCACCTAGTTAGGTCTTAGGATTTCGGGACACTAGTTAGGTCATTTAGTTAGTACTAGGTTTAGTTATCTAGTTGGTAAGTTGTTAGATCCTCCTAGGGCCCTAAGCTGATGGGTTAGTGAGCGCAGACCACTGGCATGATCCTAAAGCGCGTCAGCTCAGATCCCTAACCGCCCTAACTGAATTGGTTGGGCTTGGTCACTTTGTCTCTCGGCCGGTAGCACATGTGCTTCCACATGTGTTGTCGTGCAGTTTCCTAGATGTGCACCTTGTAGTTGAACTTGGAAAGTTCACTTCTTGTCCCAAGGACTCTCACTATGTCCTTGGGCACTAATTAATCTACATGATCATTTTAAATGATCATGTGTTATGGTACCTAGGCTTTAAACTTGAATGCCTCGTACCGAATATGCGTAAGATATGAAATCAAAAATTTTAGCTTAGGGTCTTCATTGCAGGGACAATTCCTAAATAAGGTTGGATTGGAGCATTTGAACATCAAAGTATATCATAAGTTAATACATAGAAATTGGCTAACACGCTTAAGCCAATATTCTCTAACATGCCCAATATTACTCAATATTAGGCATTAGGATGCCTATTTACCCCAAAACATATTCTTAAAACCTAATAGACTCTTCACTAAACAAGTACATTTTCTGAATCTACATATTCCCCACATAGGAACATTCCCCCGAATGGACACTACACATCATTTGAATCAAAGAGCGGATTTTCGAAAAAACACATCAACTACTGTGAAACTGTTACTCTTTGTGAAATATGATTCAACAACTTTACTATGGATGATGCACATCACCAAAGATTATCTGCAAGTTATATCTGACATTGAGGAACTGCCTCTCAATAATCACTTTAACTCAATGGCACATGAATACCGTGGTTTCACGGTATTTTTAAGCTTTTTCCTTAAGTTTATGAGGTGTTGTCCAAAAAGCCTTTTTGTATGAATTTTTATGTAAGTTCTCTATATTTGCAGGAAATCTGGCTAAAGATGAACGCAGGAAGTGTTTGAGAATAAAGCAGAAAAGTACCACCTAGGAGCTGTGAGGGTCCGTCGTGCTTTGGTGACGGTCCGTAGGTGCGGATGGATAGTGAAGCTTATGAAGAAGATGGGGAATCGACCAAGTGGGGGTTACCACAAAGTGCATGACGAACCATCGTTGCCATGACGGTACGTCCTGCTGGTTCATCGTGATGATCAAAGAAGTAGTCCATGTACCCAAATTCCAAGAAGTTTAAGTGTTATGGAACGCAGACCCTTGACGGACCGTCGTGCTTGGAACAGTACGTCATACCTGCCATCGAGGGTAATGAAGAGAAGCAGAAGAATTTGCAAAGCATGGGACGACGGAGTCCATGACGGCCCGTCATAACCACGACGGTCCGTCACTAAGTCCGTCGACCCAGACGCGTTTTGACAGATTTTCAGCAATTAGAGTCCTTCTTTTATTAGTTTTTTATTTTTTATAAATAGTTGTAAAAACCTCGTTTTTGGGGTTAGAGTTAAGTGGGACCAACATTTTTATGTTAGATTCTTTGTTAGTAAATTATTTTGGATATTAGACTTTGGAGTATTACACTTTTCTCTGGAGTTGAGGTTGGTGATTTTGTCGATTAATCCAAGTAAATTTCTATATTTTATTCTTCCATTCAAGTAAGTGACATGAATTCTTATATATATATATGAATATTGTGGATTATGACTATGGGTAACTAAACTCCATAACTAGGTTGTGGGAACCATGGGGTGAATAGTGAGGTAAAATCTAACTAAAATTAACAGTTCTAAAATTAGTGTTCTTGCCGTATTGATTAATTATTTCTCTTCGAAGCTTTTTAGGGTGTTCCCAATGTTAGAACTCGCCTTACGCCTTAATGCTATTGTCGGACCAAGGAGGTAGATAATGGAAAGAATTATCAACATAGATTGAGTGTATACTATCTAAAGGCTAGTATTTATTGGTATGAGGTAATAACTTAGTCAAATATCGAATACAATGCTAATAGAGGTCAAGGTAAGGGGTTAGGATAGAAACACATGGAGCCTGACCATGGGCGGAGTGAATTGTTCTAGAGTCGGACCAAGGATTAGAACTACGTAACTTATCACTTTGCATGCAAGATTACTAGGGAAGAATTGTTATAGTTGAATTATCAAGTTAGGAACCTGTGGGGAACACTTAAAACCTAGTTACTTGTATTAATTGGATTAACTCAAACTTTTGGAATCTTAGTTGTCTACTTGATTAGCTTATTATTTCACTCATTTAGAAATAAAAAACCCCCTTTGATTGTCTTTGTTTTCTAAGGGATTATTGACTAAATAGTAGTAATAAACAGATTGAAGTTAAGTCTGAACTATTTTCTAGTGGAACGATCCTTAACCCATTAGTTGGGATCTTTACATGATACGACCGCTTTCTTCTTATTTCAGAAGTACGTTGAGCGTATCAAATTCGGCGCCACGCCGGGGAAAGTAGCTTTTATATTAACTTAAATATTTCTATATTAGTAGAGTATTTCTGAATTTACTTTGTTTCTGTTTTTTATTTCTTGCAGAACTATCTTCCTTGTTGCTCAATCACAAATAGGAAATGGAACCCTTGTTGCCCTACGATCACGAATTAGAGTGTACACTACGCAACATGAATCAAAACTTGGGTATTAATGATGATGATCAAACCAGAACATCCCAGCTCCGGTTGATGTTCATGGTCAGTTATTACCTTATGCTCCGGGTGAAAACCAACAGAGGGGACAAAATCCCGATCCACGTCCCCAATAATACTATAGAGGCTATGACAATATAGCAGACTTCGATGGGCCACACCTTTGTGGTAACTAGTAGCCTGATGCAAATGCTCACTGCCAGAGGTTTGTTTTCAGGGCTACCTTCTGATGATCCACATGCCCATATAGCTACGGTAAGGGCAGTGTGTAAAAGCTGTCTAGGGAGGCTTAAATTGGACTTGGATGTAATAGGGCTAAGAGTGTTTCCTCTCTCACTAACGAGAGAGGCTGCTATTTGGTTCACTGAGATCCCTTTTAACTCAATTTTCACTTGGAACCAACTAAGGGACGTTTTCTTAGCACGCTACTACCCGGTATCCAAGAAACTAAACCACAAAGACAGAGTGAACAACTTTGTGGCACACCAGGAGGGTCAGTTAGTAGTTCTTGCGATAGATTCACCTATTTTGAGAAGTGTCCCAAATCACCGCATAGATTATGGAGGTCAATGAAAGAAATACTTCTATCAAGGACATGATGATAATAATAAAGCGGCTGGTGTGTGAGATACGATAGCAGGGTTCTTATAGGAGTTTCCTTATGCTGAGATTGCGAAAGTAGAGAAATCTCTGGAACAATAAAGCTTGGAAGTACAGGAAAGTAAGGATACAGGGAAGAAATAACCTTCGCAGTGCAATCCACTCGCCCAACCCAGCCACAGGATGAGATTCGTGAAGAGATGGCTCAATTGAAATGAGCTTGGGTGGTATTAAAACATTTCACTAGGGGTTGCAGAAAAGATAAATGTAGTTAAACTACTTGTCTAAAACCACCACCAACCCCAAATGAGAATGCTATATGCGGAGGAGTCCTATGCGGAAATGAGCAGACGAGGGGTTTCTGACCGAGTGCCCAAGGCTCAAATCAGGAGGGAATTGGCGCCAAGGTCAGGGAACCAAGTTTCAGAACTATGGTAAATTATAACCGTGAGGGTCATTTATGTCCGATATGGAAAAATACAACCGCGACAACAACTTCAACAGGGGTAACTATGGTAACAAAATTGATCGGGAACTGGGCCCTATGTCCCTCCTCAAAATATGAAGTTACTCCTAGGATGGTTGGAGATATTATATGGCGCGAGTTGAGCATATGTTGCACAATGGTGAGAGTTGAGCTAATGATGAGCACATTAAAGAGGTTAAGGAGTGATTTAGCAGGTATGAGGAAGAAAGTCGATACAAATGCAATATCGATTAAGCAGATTGAGTTGCAAATGTATCAATATCTATGACTGTGAACACACGAAAACGGACACCTTCCTAAGCAACACTGTCCCAATCTGAAAAAATGAAGGACAGTGTTGGCAATCACTAGCGGGGTGGTAAGCAAGACCATTGACCCACCTTTGACGTCTAAGGAGGAAAGGTGAGAAAAGATAATGATAAGGTGGAGAGGGTAGTGGTAGTGGTGAAGGAGAAGATAAACACGGAAAGATGTTGACAGTCTATAAAAGTAAGTCCCATGCCTATACCACCATCCCCCTCTTCCTCAAAGAGTAGTGAAAAAGACCGAGGATGGTGAATATCGGCATTTGATAACAATGTATGAAGCAGCTTTCGATCAATGTCGCTTTGGGTAGGAAGCTACAGAACAAATGCCGGTTATGCAAGTTTATGAAAAGATCTGGTTACAACTGAAAGATCGGATCCTTTCTAGGATGATGATACAATGCGATGTAGTGCTATTTCTATAAGATCTCTGTACAAAAAAAAAGATCATGGTGCGTTCACTATTCCTTGTAAAGTCGGTCATTACATTTTGCAAAAGCCTTATGTATGGGGAAAGCATAATCTCATGCCCCTCTTTTATTTACAAGAAGTGGGTTTGGATGACCAAAGTCACTGCGATGTGGCTAGTGAAAAACACCTATAAGAGATACTCACGATGTGCTTAGAGGTAAAAAGGGAATAGTTTCATATTTTCGGCAGATTTTGTTATCATTGATTGGAAGTCGATTTTGAACTGCCCTATTATTCTTGGGAGGTCTTTTGCTGCGGGTAGAGCTTAGTTGATATCAGAAAAAGGTATATGAAATTTCGGTTGAACAATGAAGAAAGCAACCTCAACATTTTAGGTTTTGAGGCAGATTGTGAGCTCCAATCGGTATCTGCTATTACTACACAAGAAAAAGATGAAGAAGCACCATGACCCACAAAGTGAAAAATGAGGAGTTATTGGTGGGTATTGGTGCTTTTATACTAGTAGGTTGTGTTGGTTTCCGACAAGTAAGTCCAAGGATTGGCCCTTACTTGATTACCCAAACTATCATCATGGAGCACTTGAGTTAGACACAAGGAGGTGTGCAGTTTAAGTAAATGGACAAAGAATTAAAAAATACTAATTTGGGACATGATGCATCGGCGAATTTGAAGGAATCGAGGCATACCATCTCTTGATGAAAGCTGAGTAATTTCAAGCGTCTTCAATCGGCCGCGACGTTAAATCAGGCGCTTTGGGAGGCAACCCAATACTTATAGTTTTCTTTCTAGTAATGGTAGCATTTTCTACTAATGGGTTTTAAATTTGCAGGCATATCACCAGGAAATTAAGCACAAAATCACAGTGCAACAATCATTAATGGACACATCGACGGATCGTCACACACGCGACGAACCGTCGCATGAATCCATCGTGCCGAGTACGTCTTTCAATTATTTTCAAAACTAGGGCACACGTTACGGAACGAATGACGAACCGGTGCATCTGCGACAGACCGTCGTCGGGGTCTCGTTGCGTCATTAATGAGCATACCCGACCCGACCCGGTTGGGGGTAATTTAAAAAATTGAATACTGTAAAAAAAACCACCCTTCATTTAAACCATTTCCTTCCCTCTTTCTCCCATTTCCCTCCCTTTTCAACTTCCTACTGCTACCTCTGCTCTATGTCAAATGGATAACTTCCCCAATAACCCAAAATCTAAGCTACCTTGTACCCCAACGTTGAGAGCTGCCTAATGCTACTTACCGGACCAGGAGGTAGATAATAGGAAAAAAAGCAATTATCAACATAGATTTGTGGATACTATAAATGGGTAGTATTGTTGGTCGAGGTAAAATTGCAAATATGGAATATAATGCTTAATATTTGGAAAGGTAGGGTTGTTATAGCAACACATGTAGCTGGACCAAGGGCGGAATGAAATTTGTAGATGCCGGACAAGGATTTCGGAATACATAACTATCACTTTAAATGCAAGATCTAGGACACAAAATTTTATAGTTAGAATTATCAAAATGAGGACCTGTGGGGGGAAACAATTAGCCATAGTTACTTTATTACTGGATTAACTCACCATTTGAATCGTTAGTTGCCTAATTTAATTTAGCTGTTATTTTCATTCATTTAGAAATAAAAAAAAAAACCCTTTATTCTTTGGTTTCTAAGAAAATCATGAATAAATGATAGATAATAGATGAAGTTAAGTCTGAACTATTTTCCTCGTGAGGAAACGACCCAACATCATTAGTGGGTCTTTACGTATACGATCCGCTTTACTTATTATTGGAAGTAGAAGTAAGTTTATGGGTATCAAATTTTGATTCACAACTCATGCGACATAAAAATCATGTCAACGCTATACAAAAACAGCAACATGAATGCAAGCATGAACTCATATTAACTTATATATTGCAAGTATAAAACACACAGTTATAGACTTAAAACATCAAAAACAACTAATGCACTAAAATTTATAGTTTCATAAACAAAATCAGACATAGGAAGAGTATATCTAACCTCAAGAACTGAACAAGTGATGGTAAAGGATTCTCATGTCGGCCTCTAATGTTTCTCCCTCAACGATGTGGTTCCTCCTTAACACCTTTACGGTGGCAACCTCTTTGTTCCTCAGTTGCTTCATTTGGCAATCTAAAATTTCAACTGTAACTCTTCATAAGAGAGGTTCTAATAGACTCATAACGCCTCAACAGGTAGGATGGAGGCTGGATCACCTAGACACTTTTTAAGCATCGAAAAATCAAACACTGGATGAACAGAAGCCATGTCATTTGGTAACTTCAGTTCATAGGCAACATTCCCTACTAGTTGTAAGACCTCATAGGACCTATATACCTCAGACTAAACTTCCCTTTCTTACAAAATTTCATCACCCCTTTCATGGATGATATCTTAAGGTAGACTTGATCACTTACCTCGTATTCAAAAGACCTCTTCATGTTATCAACATTGGATTTTTGACAACACTAAGCAGTAGCCAATCTATCCCTGATCATTCTCACCTTTTCCATAGCCTCATGTATGATCTCAGGGCCAAGGATGGAAGACTAACCTACCTCAAACTACCCAACTGTGGAACTACATATCCTGTCATACAATGCTTCAAAAAGTGTCATCCCAATACTGGAATGGTAGTTATTATTATAAAAGAACTTAATCATTGGCAAGTGATCATCCCAACTCCCCTTGAAGTCAACAACACATGATCTCAGCATGTCTTCAAGAGTCTTAATGGTATGATCTTCTTGTCCATCCATCTAAGGATGAAAAGCAGTACTAAGCTTCACTTGTGTACCCAAGCTCTTTGATCTCATGTTCACTTTGAAAATGATAGGTTAACTTAGGATATTCTTTTAAGACTTCCATTGGGATCTTTCTGTGCAATTACTAAGAATGACTTACATCATTACTTCGTCTAACCTCACCCTTTGTTCATCCTATGCGAACACCCTTCATCTTCCTAGTTCTTTATTTATTTCTTTATTTCTTAATTTCTTAGAGAAATCTTTAGCATTTAACCGACATAGATCATTAGAGTTAACAATAAATCCAGTGTATTCTTCTCACTGAAAAGAGGTGGTTCAACGGCCAAAGTGAAACTGAATACTTCATAGCTTTGTTAGGTGGATCCACTAGCTAGTGACCTATGTTGGAGACATAGTTCAACGACTAGGAAAATTTGAAGACCCTTATCCACATTGGTGCTAGTCTCATCTCATGAGGCTTACGTGTGCTTGCACAAGCTCATTACTAGTCCATCGGTGCTTAGCTCAATTTATTATACTTTACAACTTTTAGAGTTGAATCATACACCATTGAAGCTTTCTTCTAGTATGAGGTATGCTTAGATCAATGGATGACTTATCATCCCCTTCTATACTTGATGAATGTGAGCTTAAATCTTATATTATCATTATGGTCTGAAGGAGACTTGTCTCACGATTTCTAACACCCTCTTATGTGAGTATCTTTAACAAAATTGTTTAGGTTCAAGTGGACTTATGTCACTTACTTTAACACCCCATTCTAGGTTGATTTCATAACTCATAAGATTTTAGTTCTTTCATTACTCACCTTATCTTGTTCAATGTTATTTGGTAGTCTTGTAACATTTTTGGTGAAAGTTATAAGGACTTATTCAATGTGCTACTATGTTCACGAGTTCATTTAGATATAGTATGTTGGGACTTGTCTCATACATTGGCATACCCTAGGTTCTGATTTCATTGAGTTTCATCTTGTCAAGTCAATCTTTAACATGTGTTTAGACTTTCAAGAAACATCATAATTTACATTGTCCATATAAGATTTGTATGACTTAGTCATTGGCCAATTCTATTACATATTTTGGAAATAATATTGCTGGCTAATTTATTGGCATAAAGAAAACTTTCACTAAACACTTTTCATGATGTTATCACTAGCCAAGTCAATTAACTTCATGTATATACTATAGTAATCTCATATAGATGATACTCTAATCATACGGATCTAACCTATAAGTCTCATTCAACATTATCAAATCACAGAAACCTAGACATAATGATTACTTAGAACCACATACGAACAACATGCTCAAGATTTGCATTATACATACTACTAGAATCGGAAATAGGGAGAACTAGGGAGATGAGCATTTGACAATTTCATTGGAACAACCCTAGTTTTGGTTTTCTTGAATTCAAATATTTGAAAAGCGTCTTGGAGAGAGGAATCCAAGAGAGAAAACTCATACCTTACTGTAGAATTGAATCTACGTAGATCACCCTGTACTTTGCATTAAAATTTTGAAGAATTGCCTTGAAATCGCCTAAGGAGAATTGAGAGTATTTTTCTCACGTTTGTTCACTATTTTTCAATCGTGGATTTCTACTGGATAAATGTGAGTCTAAGTCTTAGGAACTGAATATTGACTAATTCAACTTAGGCTAAATAACTTAATTAAGTAAATCAATTAGCTAATTACCAAAATGCCTCTCCTAAATTGACTGAAAATAGGAGAGAATTGGACTTAGCCAATTCGTGAAAACTTGCTAAGGGTATCGAGTATGGCCATGAATTTACATTAATTAATTAAGATGCTAATTTAATTAATTAAGTGACCTAGGGTAATTACTTAAGTACCCCTAAGTCACTAGGACAATGACAAACCCCTTTAGACCATCCTAGGTTAGGTACTAGGATGTTTCTTTAGTTAGTTACTCGGCTAGTGTCACCTGTTAGGTCTTAAGATTTCAGGCACACTAGTTAGTTCATTTTATTTAGTCCTAGGTTAGTTAGCTAGTTAGGTAAGTTAGTTACAGCCTAGGATCGGTTAGAAAGCTCGGCCACACGTGGCTTGACCCGACGCGTGTCGGCCCCTTTACCACCCTAACCGAATTGGTTAGGCTTGGTCGCTTGGTCTCTCGGCCGGTAGCATATGTGCTTGAACATGTGTTCCATGCACTTTCCTAGTCGTGCACTCTACAGTTGCATTTGGAAAGTTCACTTCTTGTCTCAAGGATCCTCACTATATCCTTGGGCACTACTTAATCTACATGATCATTTTAAATGATCATGTGCTATGGTACCTAGGTTTGACACTTGGTTGTCTCGTACCTTATATGTGTAAGATATGAAATCAAAAATTTTAGCTTATGGTCCTCATTGCAAGTACAATTCCTAAACAAGCTTGGATTGGAGAATTTGAACATCAAAGTATATCTTAAGTTACTTGTTAATACATAGAAATTGGCCAACAGCCTTAAGCCAATATTCTCTAACATGCCCAATATATCTCAATATTGGGAATTAAGATGCCTATGTACCGCAAACATATTCTTAAAACCTAATAGACTCTTCAATAGACAAGTACATTTACTGGAATGTTACATTACTTCTACGACTCATAGGTCTTCCTATGGTTCATAGAAACCAAAATTTCACTAAGTCTACAACTCACTTGCGAGACCTATCTACGACTCATAAAAAAATGATGGGTCATCCTGCTAAACCGTAGGAAGTGTATTAGGACTTCTTCTGAAAAATAAAATATTTTTCCTCTTCCTAAAGTTGCCATCTATGGCTGGTAGAAGCTTATGGGACCTGTATAACTAGACTTCAACCCAAAAACTTAATTTATTTCTTTTCCAATTTCTGAGGTGTTATAAAATCATAATAATCATATACATATAAAGAATTTCTTGACAAAATGGCAAGTACACACAATTTCAGTTAATTTATTAATCTATAATGTGAAAAAAAAAATTAATGTAGGGTCATGATTGATAATGTTGTTTACAGCTCATATACACCACACTATACGAAATTCATATCACGTATATATTTGGGTATTGCCTGGGTTCGTGGTAAAATATGTACAATTTATTGCATATATCATAATTAATAGGAAATTATTTTGAATAAAGCGTACCTCATATAATAATATTTTATTCACATAGCTAGACTTACTATCTCACTTAAAATACAAATAAATTAGAAATTTTTATAAAATAAATAAAGGATAGGTTACCTATATACACGCCTTTATTTTTCAGAATCTCCATTATTCCTTACAAATTTAAAATATTTTACAAATCCCTTATTTTTCCCCAATTCTCATATCAACTGGATACAAAAGCATTCAAGCCTTAAGACACGTTTTTCTCTCCTTTAATGCCTTTTTAATTTCACTTCTCAATATTATTAGTTACAATTTTCATATCAATTTGATTTTCAAAAGAATTCTCTCTCCATTTAATCAAATTCAAAATACTCAACAGGTATAATGCATCTCTTCCATAGTCGTCGTGTTCAATTTTTTATTTTGTTTTCTGCTTTATTTCCTTATATACCGTATCTCCTCCATAGTCATATTCTTTAATTTTATTATATTTCTTCTTCATTTCCTGATACATGTGGATTAGGATCCTTATTTTATTATTGATATTACTCAACTAGTCGAAGAAGGATGCATCTTTGACTTCTAAATAGACTGTGGGAAAGACGCTCAATAAGACACAAAAAGTCGATCTACTGGTGGCTTTGATAAAGTCTTTGGATCGAGATTCATTAGTGATGTCTATGTTAATGGTAAAAAAAAAAGAGCAAATGTTGAGAAAAAGATTGAGAATAAGGATATACCTTTATATTTTAAAGTAAATTTAGAAAAAAAATGGATGTACATTTGTCTTTTAAATTGAATGTTCATAAGTAGAAGTCGAAATAGATCAGATTGTTGATTTTTTTTTATTTTTCTTGTTCATCTTTTTTTTCAATATATTGTTTCAAATTTTTAGTGTATCAAGTTTTCTTTCCTTAAATTAATGTATAATGCCTTCGTTTCAACGTTATGATACATTACAATTTCATTAAGTACAATGTATCATGTTCAAAATTGTTATATTATCTTACAGTTATAGTTTGGGATACATTAAATAGATTTTTAATGTATGTAGTTAAACTTTATTTCTTCAATTAATATATAATGCCTTTGTTTAAAAACTACGATACATTACAATTTTATCATGCATAATGTATCGTGTTCAAATATAAATTTTGATACATAAACTTAATTAGTTTGTATACTTTATACAAAACTTCTACCAAATATATCATTTATCGTATATATTGGTGTTATTATGTATCATTCATATTATTCAAATTTGTATATGTATTCAAATTTTGATACATAAACTTAATTAGTATTGAAACTTGATATTAAACTTCTACCCAATTATAACAACACGTAAATTGAATATGTGAAACTAGAGCCTAAGTAGTGTGTGTTTGAATTTGTTGTGCGATTATGAGTTGTAAAATGATGTCCCGAGCTATGATTGATGGTTTTAGGGGTTAAACATCAATTTATGACCCCTCTAAAGACCAACCAAGGGTCCTTGAGGGGGACCCTAAAGCCTAACCCCTAAGACCCAAAAAACCTAAAGTTGCAAAAAAATATGATGACCTATGGATGGAGACCTACACCTCGTAGATCCATCCACGCCCCGTGGATGGACTCCGTATGTCATGGGGCCAAATGGTAAGCCACAGCCCCAAATGAAGGACCAGCAAGACAGGGCATCACCGCGCATACGTCCTTAGGTCTTGGAGCGTAGGTCATACTTGTAAAAGTTGTAAGGCTCGGCCAATGTGGGGGCGTTTTAGTAAATTCCTTTCAAGTTATTTTAGTTGGAGGATGGTTATTATTGATATATTAATGTATTTTAAGGTTTTTAAATTGCTTAAGTCCTTTTTCAATTCATTTATTCAAAATTCAAATTAGAACCCACCTCTCTTCTTCAAAGGTTCTCTCCCTAGAAACCTCTATTGGAGGTAAAGGATTCAAGATTTAAAGATTAAGACTGCACCATTTTCACTCAGGTTTTGAGGATTTCTTCCTAACTGGTATAGTAGTCTTGAACCTTTACTTAGTTTCTTTCAAGAATCCAATTTCAAAGATGATTTCAATTCTCCAAAGTTCCCCTAGAACCCTAGCTTTCGATCTATGCATGGTTCCAATTGCAAAAGGATTATAAAGGCTTTTACATGATGAATTATGAATTAAATTCTTAATTAATTATGAATTAAGATGATTTCTCCTATGAACCCATGTTTTTCCCCAAATTCTTAAGTTGTGAATTGTGATTTGGAATTAATTTATCATAGAAGTATGTTGAATTGTCAATATTTATACTGCATTAGTCAATAATTTATGTCAATTACTTATCTATTATAGTATCTTAGATTTATGGGTTGATGTTGATTCATAGCCTTAAAGGGTAGTTTCATGAAAGTTAATGTTTGATTATGATGTGAACTATATGTGTCTGATCTCAATGAATGTATTATGATCATGTTTAGAATGGAATTGTGTTATTATTGAAAGCTTATTCTCAATTAATAGTTATGAATGATTTGGAATTACATCAAAGGTTTTTCTCTCATACATACTCATGAATAAAGAATGAATGAAGTTTCTAAGATTATGTTAGTGATGATGCGTTGATTGAAAGGATATTCTCAATTAGCAATAATGAAAGGTAATGACATGTTGTGAAAGGACTTTCTCACAGTATGGGGATTCTTAGTTGAAAAGTTATTCTCATCTTTGAATCTATGAGCTATATAATGAATGAATATTGGGTTGAGATGAATGATCTCATGTGAGTTGAGGTGGGGTATATAGTAACAATATCTTATCCCATAATGATGACTAAATTAATGAATGTTAAGTACTCCATCTAAAATAATGCTAAGCACCAAGTGGATAGTGTTATGAGATAGAAGCTTTCGTATGAGTTGAGGTGGGGTTTCTAGTAGCAATCTCTTGATATGGAAGCCCTCAAGTGAGTTGAGACGGGGTATAAAGTATCAATCTTGCTATCCCATAACTATGTTCCCACATAGGATACTAGCTAGTGGATCCACCTAAACTAAAAAAAATGGTCCTACTTATACGAAAGTAGGAATCCCTTAGATGTTTAATTTAATTGTGCATGTTTTACTTGAGTTGTATCATGAGTTACTTTCTTGTCATGACTTATTGAATATGAATGGTTCACGTCTATTGTAGATTAAAAGGAGTACTTAGTATGAATAGTAGTATGGGATACTATTCATACTTGCACAAGTATGACTTAGGGTTGTCCTAGATGATCGTCCTAATGTGTGGATATGACTTATGAAATGTTTATGTTCCTTATGTATGTGTATTATCTAAAGATGAAAAGGATGAATGGTAAGTGCACCTTTGGTGGCCTTAATGTGGTACTTAGTGTGAATGGTGGTATGGGACACTACTCATACATAGAACAAAGTATAGCTTTGGGGTCACTTAAGGTAAAAGAGGAAAAGTTGGTGCGATGCCAATTAGGGCTATGTGACTTGTTAGATTTGAGGTGATAGATTGTGATATTGTCTTTAGTATGAATAGGTTGCTTTGTGGTTTGTTTAGTTTATGGTAGAACCCGACCTAGTCATGATGAGTTTTGAGGTATGTTGAAAGAATTGATGTCTAAAAGAATTTGTATAGGCTTTCTCCCGGGGGTACGTAATGTGCTAAGATAGCAAAGTCGTTGAGTATACTTGATGTTCATGAGTTAGGGTTGATTTAATTTCTCACCTTAAGAGGTGTGATGAGTTTGAAAAGTGTATACCTGGTTCGTAGACTCTTATGAGACCTTGAGTAGTGATAGTAAGGTTATTGTGAGAAAGATTTGGCTAATGAAAACCTTCCTAGTTTAGAAGTACCAGTTAGGATCTTAAATCGGCAAGTTAAGAATTAAGAGGGTAAAGAAGTTTCTTCCGTGAGAGTGTTGATAAGTTCCTTGTGGTCATGAATTTTTTATTGAGGTCCCTATATTTTATTCATTGTAACTTTAGTATGGGTTCACTCCAAAGGAGGGGAGTAGTATGTTGAATAGTAAGTTTGTTTAGAGTTTAGATATCCTTATGTCTTTTCTTCTATTCCTATTAAAGATTGAGACTAATAGTTCTTGATAGTCTGTTTCATGTTTTGGAGTCATTGTGATTATGTGTTTCTTTGATCACCTATGATATGCATGTTCTTGATGAATTAATGTTTAATTGAGAAATTAAGTTTTATGATATATGTGTTCCTTATGTTGATGTGCATTTCGTATATGTTGCCTATATGCTTCATGAGAAGAATCATTAAATATTCTTAAAGGTGCTTTTGAGAGTAATCGCATATTTTGCTAAATGATGTTATGATGAGAATGATTTGAGTTGGAGAAGGCAATTCCTCCAATGAAATGAATAATGTTGATTTTTTATGCATAATGAGTTTGTATATGTAGTTCCTACTTTCTTGTGTTACATTGAGCATGTTTGAGATGCAGTTAATTTTACTCCTAGTTTTGTGCAGTGGTTATAATGTTGCATGCATGATGTACTGCTAATCTTGAGTTGTCAACCCCTAATGTTTTTAAAGTGTTGTTTGAGCATGAATGTTCCCAAGTGGAGGATAATGTAATGACCCGTTAAACGAATAGGTTGAACTAGAGCCCAACTAGTATGTGTTGAGTTTGTTATGAGGTTATGAATTGTAAAAAGATGTCTCGAGCTATGGTTGAGGATTTTACGAGTTAAATGTCAAGGTACGACCCCTCAAATACCAACCAAGGGTCCTTGACGGGGACCATAAATCCTAACCCGCAAGACCCCAAAGAAAACAAAAGTTGCCAAAAATGTGATGACCTACGGATGGGGACCTACGCCTCGTAGGTATATCCACGCCCAGTGGATGGCATCCGTAGGTCAGGTCCCCAAATATGAAGCCACATCCCAAAACCACATACTAGAAAGATGGGGAATTACCCACTTACGATTAGTATGTCTAGGGGTGTAAGTCATGCCTGTAAAATTGCTAAGGCTCATCCAGTGCGGGGGTGTTTCGATAAATTCCTTTTTGAGTTAGTTTATCTAGAGGGATAGTTATTATTGATTTATTAATGTATTTTATAGATTTCTAAACACAAATTAGAACCCACCTCTCTTCTTCAGAGGTTCTCTCTCTAGAAACCTCCATTTAAGGTGAAGGATTCAAGCTTTCAAGCTCAATACTTCACCATTTTCACTCAAGTTTTGAGGATTTCTTCCCTAAAAGGTATGGTAGTCTTGATTCATGACTTAGTTTATTTCAAGGATCCAATTTCAAAGATGATTTCACTTCTCCAAAGTTCCCCAAAAACCCTAGTTTTCAATCTATTCATGGGTTCACTTCCAAAAGAATTTTAAAGGATTTTACATGATGAATTATGTATAGAATGTTGAATTAATGATGAATTAAGATAATTTCTCCTATGAACCCATGTTTTTCCCCAAATTCTTAAGTTGTGAATTGTGATTGAGAATTAATTGATCAAGAAAGTATGTAGAGTTATATGTCTATATTGCATTAGTTATTGAATCATGTCAATTTCCTCATCTATTATAGAATATTAGATTTATGGATTGATGTCGGATCATAGCCTTGAAGGGAAATTTCATGTAAGTTAATGTATGATTATGATCTGAACTATATGTGTGTGATATAAATGAATGTATTATGATAACATTTAGAATGGAATTGTGTTAGTGTTGAAAGCTTATTCTTAATTAAAACTTACGAATTATGTTGAACTATGTGAAAGGTTATTTTTCTCATACATACAATCAAGAATGGATAATGAATGAAGTTTCTAAGATGATGTGTTGATTGAAAGGATATTCTCAATTGTACACTAATGAATGATAATGACATGTTGTGAAAGGACTTACTCACAATATGGGGTTTTTTAGTTGAAAAGCTATTCTGATTTTTGAATCTATGAAATGAATGTTGGATTGAGACGGATTCTCTAGAGTGAGTTGAGGCGAGATATGTAGTAACAATATCTTATCCCATAATTAATCATCGAGTGCATAATAATATGAGATAGAAGCTCTCACGTGAGTTGAGGCAGGGTTTCTAGTAGCAATCTCTTGAGATGGATGCCCTCACGTGAGTTGAAGTGGGGTATATAGTATCAATCTCCCTATCTCATAACTATGTAACCACATAGGATACTAGCTAGTGGATCCACCTAAGCTAAAAACAATGGTCCAACCTTAGAAGTAGGAATCCCTTATCCGGTGAGGTTGACACTGGATTCCATGAATTGCGCACATGGTCTATGTCGGTTAAGTCTTACCCCCACAAAGAATGTTAATGAACTATGACTTATCAAGAATACACTAGTTAGTGTGGGTGCTAGTATTGAATGTCATCTATGCATTGCATAAGTAGGATTTGAGAGTAGTCATGTTGTATTCATTTATAATGTTAAGTGAGATGAATATGCTTTTATGATGATGATAATGAGAAGTTTGACTTGATGAATAATGAATGAACGTGTTCTAAATGAAGTTAATGAAAGAATTTTAACTTAATGTCTATGAATGAATGTGTTCTTAATGAAGCTAATAAAGAAGGTTGATTTAGATGTTTAATGTAATGGTGCATGCTTTACTTGGATTGTATTATGAGTTACTTCCTTGTCATAACATTCAATATGAATAATTCTTATCTACGGTGGATTCAAAGTAGTACTTGTGTGAATAGTAGTATGGGATGTTATTCATACATTGCACAAGTATGACTTAGAGTTGCCTTAGATAATGGTCCTAATGTGTTTATATGACTTATGAAATATTTATATTTCTTATGTATGTGTATTGTCTAAAGGTGAAAAGCATGAATGGTAAGTTCACTTTTGATGACTTTAATGTAATACTTAGTGTGGATGGTGGTATGAGACGCTACTCATACATTGCACAAAGATAGATTTTGGGGGTACTTAAGGTGACAGCTTAATGTGATGGAGTGGCTAATATGTTGATTATGTTCTAATACGATGTTATGACTTGTATGATGATTATGTTTTATCTTATGCCTTTTATGCTTATATTCCTAAGTTTTTTTCAAAATTGGCATATGCATGACTTTCAAATAAAATTTCCATTTTAAACATGTTTTTACATTGCTGTCATACTTTGTACTTAATTCTGCTAACCCGTATTTCTTCAATTTTACTGAAGTGTAGGATTTGGAGATTTCATGTCCTATACATGGAAGATGGGTTTCTAAGGAGCTTAGAGTTGAAGACTTTGTGAGTCCTCATAGTTTCGAGGACAAACCCACATTTTTCTCTTATGTTTTTATTATTATGTTTAGAGCTTCTATATGGGCTTCATCCCAAAGTTTTACGCCTTATGGTTCAATATGGTTTGACAAAGTATAGAAAGTCTTCCGCTTGCTTTTATCAAAAATGTATTCGATTGTAATGAAAAGTTCTAAAATTAGATCTATTTTCCTATGTTCTTATGTGATGAAATATTATGAGGCTTGTATGAGACTTTTTGGATTCCTGTACATCGTGTAACATCCGGGGTGTAGGCACGGGTCATGATATAAATGTATCATTTATCATGTATCTAGGTGTTGCATGCATTCTTACACGGTACATGATACATTAAAGTGTCACATTAGTACATATCATATTCATAAATGGTGATTCATGATGTTATTATCAAAAGTTTGTTTAGTTTGAGGCAAAATGTGAAGATTTTCCATCTATGTATCTGATATAACAAAAAAAGAGCTCATTGATACATATATTAAATCATGTATTAAATAAACAACATAATGTATCATGTACACAACATTCTGTCTTTTATGTGTTAAATACACAATTTGTGAAACACAATATTACATCTACTAAACCATATAACTGATACATGGTATAATGTATCGGGTACACAATATTATATTTTTGCATGATTACAAAAGTGATGGAATCATTGTTGGACAATCAATTATCCATCAACCCATAATTATATGATTTATGGGTTGTAAAATTATACGTATTGTGTTGAATGTATGTCCCTATGTAAATGTCTTTGGTGGTTAGGAGTACCTGTATGTTACCGCCTTAGTGCTACGCGAGTCCTAAATTATCAATCCATGAGATACATGTCGTATATATGTTTTATACATAAAATACTTGTAGTGTAGACGTTAAAACCTTTTATGTATTGACTGTCTACTTATATGGTATTCCCTGTGACTTATGTATTTGAAGGATGAAGAGAATATGTATACATATCTAGGCACCATTTGGTATGGGTCAAAGTTTAGCACAAATGTAGGTTCTATATTTATTTATTTAAATCTCAATTATATGTCATAACTATAGTCTTTGCATGACATGTAATTATAGAGTTTGAGTAATTATGAAATTTTTAGACTCCTCCCTGTGCTCATCAATATGCATGATGAATTCTCTATCACTACAAAAAAAATTGTTTATGATTTATTGAAGTATATGTCATTTTTATGTGTAACTTCATAATAATATGTGGTCAAATGTTGTACATTTATAGTTAAAGAATACAGAAAAAAAAAACTAGATGTAGTGAGGACTGGATTTTCTGTCCTCACCATTAGCGCACTAAAGGGTTTCCTTATTGAACGCAAGGTTTGTACTTCAATATGATATATCCCTTTCTCTCAATCTCAATTTCTAAATACATATTTATTCATAAATTGTTTGCTATGTATTTACTTGAAATAGATGACTAAAGAAAGATTTTCCTTATCAAGCAATTTGCATTATGTGGTAATTTGATAAAGTTTTTCTTAGACATTATTTTATTGATGAGGTGTATCTCGCCCTGCGAGACACATAGGTGGGGTTTTGTTGAATTTTAGGTTAAAAATAGTCTACATATAAATAGAGCTCTTTCAAAAATTAGAAAACTTACTAGGCTTAACCATATGGGTATTATTTTTCTTCGCGGATGAATGCTTCTAAGAGGGGATGAATGCAATACCTCAGATGTTCATGGTGTCCTTCGCCCAATGACGAAGACTTACGAGTTTAAATTTGAGGATTTTATTTCAACACCTGATGTTATCAGGTAAATTGAGTTTTAATTGAAATTTGATTTAAAAAATAAAAATATGTACATGTTATTGTCTTCCTAAAATGTCTTAAATATTTATGGAAAATTTATTTAGTTACGATGTAGTATCGCATTTATTTATGTATAACTTACATAAATCTCATACTGTAAAATCTAAATTACATTCAATCCCTATTTTTTCTATTTTATAAAAATCTCTTAAAATAGAAGTCATCCAGATACATATTTCCTGGGGGATCCATTATATGTGATACGTACAAAGTTGGGCCTACATGGTACCTCTTAATGGAAGTAGTTGGTTGTTGGCACGATAATTGAAAAGGGGGGTAAAATTAACCTAAAATTGATTTTTTATCCCATAATTCAAGTATAAGTGATTGTTTTCAATCCATCCCAATCTGTGATTGTTTTCAATCCATCCCACTCTGTAGATTCATATCTTTCAAAACTCAATTTTCTATCATCTCCATTAAGCCGTCATTACAATCCAAATCGTGAATAATTTAAATTAATCGATAATATTTGTTGATAAAATATTAATATATATTGATTTTGGTTGAGAGAGTGTGTACCCAATAAATTATATCATGTATCACCTATCGATTGTCCCACCGACATTCCATTACTTTGCACAATCATTCTATTCTTGCACGAGCAACGTTAATATAAAATGCTCTAATGTTATGATTTTTGAAATATATATATATCCTACATCGAATATATATATATATCAAATATATATTCCCTCTATCTATCTCTTCTCCTCTCTCTCTATCTCTCTTACTCTCTACTCTCGCGTCCCTGGTCTGCCCTCTCGATTTGTCTCCTCCGCCCCCCTCTTTTGTCCGGTTGTGTCAACATACGAGCAATAACCTATGACAGAATGGTCATTCGTAAACTAAGGGTAAATATAAGGAAAGCATTTTGGCCGGTCATGCATCAAGTGTTATACTATCATTAGTGCACAGCATGTGACACATAAACACATTCATTAAATACATAATATTTTAGCAGAAACTCACCTAGGGTGTTACTTTTAACATGAGAGAAATTGATTTATGATACATAGGAATATGATGTATAATTGAATATATTTTGAGATAAATAACATATATGCAAATAAGAAGTATGTGGCAAATGTGTTGGCATTTTTAAGTGTATAACATATAAACAGTCTTCTAACACATATAGTATAAGTAGTTGATCTGGATAAAATATAAATTTTATAAATAGATTGTCTATGAATACCATTAAAGTAGGTACTCTTGAAGAAACACCTGACTATGGCTGCTAGGCTTTATGCGAGAGGTGACAGTTTAGCATATAGAGTGTAGTTTTTAAACAATGACAATATATATATCATACATAAGTAGTTAAACTTTGACACACTTATTAAATATAACTTTGGAAAATGTATAATATTCAAGTAAATGATCTCCGAGACATGTGACATGTGACATGTGAAGTCTTATCTTGCAAAACACTTTCTTTATGAAGCATGTAATTACATTTCAACAATATTCAAATCGCATATAGTCCATAGGCAAATGACCTTATATTCAAATAAATCGAAATAATTATCTCATTGAAAAAAATTATACATGTGTCATTACCAAACTTCATCTTATTCCATTGTACAAAAGCTTTCTTCACCTTTTAAAATTTTATGATGAAATAAAAGGAAATTATTTCAAATCAGCCTAGTGCTCTTTGATTAATAATTCCTCCTCCTTTAACTTGAATAGTATAACCATGTTCTCATTTGTGGTTTTGAATAGGGGTCTGAGCCACTTCTAACCCAGATGGTCCACTTTTAGAATGCGGAAAATAACATGTATTTCTATCCATGCATAATACTCTATCTAGCCTTCTAAAAATATACATTCCGTATCTGTTCTACCATTTCATCAAGTATATTTGATTCCTTTAAATCCTTGATCATCAAAATTGCACATACTTATGCAATGACTAAAATATCTAATCTCTCTTTCAATTACATATCTTCGCTCCTTTTTTCTACAAATTACATATAAAAGTCACCCACACCCATTCAGCACCCAAGCCAAGAACAAATCCTATTAAGAAGACGAATGAATAAATTAATCCATCGTCCACATAACCTTAAACTTATTTCTCCTTTTGGCATCTAGCATATACCAAGGATACTATCACTTCAATGCCTACGATTTAGCAACTTGAGGATTAGCATCTTATCGATCTTCATCTCTAACACTTGTACACTCCATACCTTCTTTAATGAAATCTCATATTGACACTCACAACTGCATACATCACTCCCAACTTTCTTCCAAATTCCTCTAATTCTTGAGTCCCCTCAAAACGTTCCATCAGCCCAAAATTGGTACCTTCTATGCAAATTTATCAGTCTAGTTAACGTTTTTTGGGTGTTTGCTGACCATATATTCCATATTAAGGCCCTCATTGATACTTTGAATTTTTGACAATCATTATCTTAGCCCTTGAAGATGTTTGAGCAGCAATATTTCTCTTCCCCCTTGTTTCTTTTGGTTTTGATTGGGAGCCTTTTTATTTTATTTATCTTCTTTGGAGACAAGTGCCCTTCCATAGACACATTCACAACATTATTTAGTAGTCCTTTTCCATGGTTGACTTTTTTGAATCATGTCCTTTTTGTGTGTCATTATAAAGTGCCAAAGGCAATACTTCGTCATTATTGACCATTTACACTACTAGTTCTCCCTTCATGACTTCCTAAAAACCCTCAAACTATCCTACAAAACAAGTAAGATAAGTGATTGTTGTCAATAAAAATATCCAACTGAGAGTCAGGGTCGATCCCACAAGAAATGGTAAATCGATAAGAATTCAATTTTAAAAATTAGAAATGTGGACCTATTCATCATAGAACATTAGGACAAATGGGTGGATGATTCCATCAAATTTATTAAAAAAGTTTATAGTAGCAAATGTCCCAATTTAACTAAAATTCATAAATTCAAATAATTTACAAGTAGTATAGGGGTGCGGGGTTTGAAATTATTATCACATAGAGATAATTGTGTTGGTCAATAATGTTACACTAATCTTTTTTCGGTCTCATAGTACCAATTCATAGAATCTCATTTCACTCTTGTCTATGTGATTAACTTACAGAATCTCTCTTTCGAGCAGATTATGGCAAATAAATGTGAACCATATATCTCTTTCAAGAAGCCATAGAAATCAACCTAAATTGTGTGCATCAAATAATTACTCACTTTAATCGATCTTTTTCAAGCATCAATCAGAGATCGAAAATAGGATTAAGTTTACAACTTAAAACCCTGCAATCTAGCTTAAAGGGCATGAATGCACAACTTAGTATTCTATAGAAAACAAACCCCATGGATTGCAAGACAAACCCCAGATACTTGAATTTTAAGCCTCCATCCAAAAGGTAAAGAAATTATACCTATGAAGATATAATTCATGGATGTGATGAATGCAATTATAATCAATACCCACTTTAATTTCCACTTCCAAATGACAATTGCAAGAGTAAAATTGAAAACCCCAAAACTAAATATATTTTTCACAATGTAAGAAACCGCATATCAACACTCTCTCAAAATAAAAGATCTCAATAATTCTTCTGCCAGAAGAAAACTCTCTATTTTCTCTCTTCATTGGGATATTTATAGTTTTCCAAAATTTTACCCAAAATTCACTTCGTGATCAACTCGGTGACATTAATTAGGATCACCGAACAAGATTGGTGGATAGTTATTTATTCCTCATCCCACTTTTCATTTGCTTTAGGCTTTATGTGTTTGAACCTCAATTGGCGAACTTGTTCGAGTCTGTAGTTAGTATCCGATGGCTTCATCGATCACCGCACATTTTTTTTTCCCCTCTAAGCCTCCACTTATACGAATCCAAGTCATTTTTGTCAACCATCAAAGTATCTCGATAGTCATCTTGGTTCTCCCCTTTTCTTTTCGGATGATTCACCAATTTCCTCTTTTTAGAGACTTTTAGTTCATTTGACCTGACCTCTATTGTCGTAATTGTGAGCACATCAACGATTGGGGTAGATCATGTCATTTGAGCATCTGTCCTTTTGTCTAGGTGACGCCAGTGCGAAGTTTATACTTCTTTAAATGTTTTTGGCCATTATTTCATGAATTCATCCTCACCTTGTCTTTTAACCTTCATACCTACAAATCATCATAATATCATCAGAATACAATATAATTAGGCATTGAGGACACTAATTATTAAACTAAAAAGGCTTCAAATGAATGTAAAGCTACCATTCATCAACACCCCAACTTAAACTTTTTCTTTTATTTTCAAGTAAATCCATAACACAATTAGTTCAACAAGAATGTCTACCAGAGTTCTCAATGAGAGTTAACATGCAAGTGTCACCACAAGACTACTCTCAAGCAAATTCAGTACTCAATCATGATCAAAAAGCTTCAAACGATGACTAGTCAGTCTCAATTTAGGCTTTAGCACACCATTGCTTCTTTTTTAACGCAAACTCATATTTCAACAAATATATTAAAGCGCCCTCACATCAAGAATGATTGCATGCTCTTGTAAAGGGAGTCAATAAGGAAGTTAGGAATTAATACGATTCTCACTCTCCAAGAGAAATACATGAAAGTTTCATTCTATAGGTTTGTCCATATTTTCTAATCATCACAAAACATATTTCATGCAAGATCTCAAAGGTATTTTAGGCTTGTAATGGGGCAGAGGGTAAAGGGATGATCCATTTGGCCCAGTGACTTCATGTTTTTCAAAGCATTGTTGTACTCATCTTCACTATTTCTCAAGTTCTTTCCAATTTTTTTTCATTTGGAGACTCAAACATTAATACTCCTTTTTATTTCCTCTAACCTTCTCTTTCATTTCAATTTTCAATTTTAGTTTATTTATAAGGAGTTCCTTCTTATTGTAACATACTTCAAAGTTGAGTCTCACTTTTTCTTTCTTTATCTTCCACTTATTCTTTCCTCCTTTTCCACATTCCCAATTTAAATTTTTGGCCTAAGTTAGATATTCAAGTAAATCAATGTTTAGAAAAATATCATGGGTGTTAGGTATAATTTAGATCAAAGGTTTCAACAGGGTTGTTAACAAATGATTCAAGCTCAAATGGTGTCAAGATGGTTGCACTCCCTCACAAGGTAATCACAAAATGTATGAAATTTTGTGTTCCCTCTCAAAATTTGTGCCCAAGGTCATTTCTTGTGTTCACTAAAGCTAGACAATTGAACTAACAAGATAAATCCTAGGATTCAAAAAGCATGATTTCAAGTAAAATTTCTCCACACAAGGCACTTCAAACACACTAATTTAACACAGTCCGACAAGATCAAAAACTTATGTGTGATGTTCATTGTGAGGCTCACATCAAAACGCATCTAGACAACACAAGAATCAGAAAAATCATTCAAAAGTGCATCCACACCAATTTTTTCTTACAATAATTAGCACAAAACAAAGTTATCATCATAGGTGCTATCTAAGATATATATATTAAACACAATCGATCTACAAACATTAACAATGAAAACTCAACCATTTCAAAAACTTCCAAACTTTTGAGGTATGATAAATAGGTAGAGATAAAATGAGATAAACCATCATCCATCATTGTGAAACCCAAAGTATTAAACTACTACAAATATCTCAAACTAAAATTGAAAATAACAAACAATAAAAAAGGGGAATATTGCACAAGTGTCTTCACCCCACAAAAATAACGTATGCAGTGTCCTTAACCTGATATAAAGTAAGTACGGGAGGAGAGTGGTAAAAAAATCCCATTAACAGGTTATGCCTGAAAAGTGCTCTAATATGGAGTCTTGCAGGGAATAACATTATATCAAGCTTCAGAGTATCGCAAGATAAGAATAGAGGACAACGCAATAGATCAATTGGGGAATCACTGCCCCGCACATGTGAAGGAGGAATGATGTAGTCTGAAGATACCCTACTAGTGACAATTGTGGAGGTATCCACATGAGATTTCGCCATAATAGCCTCCACCGTCGTCTCTTTGATATTATGCAGCTTAGTCAAAATCTCAATCGTCTGTCACTCATCCTCACGCAAGAACTCCTCCTCATACGTCTCTATAGCTGACTGAGCAGTTGCCTTATCCTCAACTCTCTCCCCATCAACAACATCATCAACAATATCACCACCACACTAGACTGCTCAGCACACGACTAGACACCTCAACTCTTGGCTCAAAGGTGGGTAGAGACTCGAACATATCAGACAAGGGAACCTCACCCCATAGCATGGAAATGTTGGTGGACCTCAAATAGTCCACATCAACCCAAAGACAGGTAATGTCATTGAGCTACCGTTAATCTACTATCTAACCTCCATCCTAGCCATGAGTTTATCTATCCTCGCACTGTATGAAGTCAGAGTAGTTTTGAATTGTACCATTAGACCTATGACAGGGATCAAGGCATTCTCAATAGCACTTTCAATCAACTTTAGCATCTCACTCTCTACCCTATCCGCTCTCACATATGCTAATCAGGAAAGGTTGCCCATTTGGTATATCATGGTATGGGTCAAGAGGAGTCGAGAAATAGGAGTTGGTGCAGATGTTTTGGAAGTAGATGGCATAAAGAGGGATGAAGTGTTCCTGACGTCTCCATAGAAGGAGCCGGCTAAGAAACATCAACCTCAAGTCAAGTAAGGTCTACCACGGTTGTAGTGTCTGGTGGTGGCATCTTGTTCGAGTTGCATCATCTCTCAAGTAATTTACCTCAATACTTTAAAATCACTGGAATGTGGGGTTGATATGATCCTTACAATCATTGTCATGATCTCCGAAAAGAACTCTCCAATACGCCAAATCACACACATTGTGTGAATCATTTAATTGGAAAGAGAGAGGGAGTAATGATCCTAACAAATATGCATCAATATATTCTCAATAATGATGGACCCCATTTTTATCTTTTCCTCGACCAATAATCGACAAACCAAGACAACCTTTGAATATTAGAGAATTGATTCATTTTGTGATGGCATGATGTTGCTAATAATGAACCCAAACCAACACGGGATCCAACATTCATATCTTTCTTCTCTATCGTTTCTCTGTCAGCTATCCACGGAGGAGAGATATATAAAATAAGTGGTTCCGACCAACTATCTAGAGCATCAAGATTATGATTAATCAAAAACTTGTATATTTAAGCCCAATTGCCCTTAGTGCCCGAAACATCATTGATTGCACCTGAGCGACATTGCACCATTTTACCCCAGACTTCAATCTCATCCATGGTCTTCCAAATTGTACCCTCCCTCTTCTTTGGCTAGGCCTTTTCATAGGCCAATAAAACTCCCATACCCAGGTAGGGAAATAAGGAGGAAAAAGTATTGTCAACCTCTAAAACCCATGAAACTTAATTGTATCCCAATTGCGAGGTAGTCATATATCACCCCATAGTTGGAGGTTCGTATCTCCTCAAGAATTGTGCATTCTCGAGATAATAGGGAGAACTCGCAAAGCATTCACATTTGATACTGGGTTTGTTTCCAACTTTGACTTAAGTTTATCCTGTTTTTTGATATATTCTTGTTAGTCTTCTGACTCACATGCATAGATGAGCAGAGAGTGGTTTGTTGTTGTGGTGACTCAAAGGGCTCGTTGATGGAAATCATTTTTTCCTTTTCAAAGAAGAAGTAGGAGGATACTCTCTCTTGGGATCGTAGTTAGAGGATAATACTCTCTTTCTCTTAATTATGTCCATTTCCTGCAAGGCATGACAATTCAAAACACATATCAAGTGAAGGTTAGTTGAAATCAAACTCAAGAAGTACATTAATACTAACTAGGTCCTGAGCTTCACTGAATGGGAAAGTTATTCGTCTAACATGTAAATAGATCTCAGGCAAGCTCGCCGAAGTTTAATAAGCATGATTTAATTTGATTCAGGCATGAAAGGCAGAGTCAAGTCTAACTTAATGACCCACCGAGTTGGTTTTGGTGGACTAATAAAAGTCTGCCAAATTGACACTACAAAACTAAAAGTAAAAGGCGCAAAGGGAGAGTCCACTCCTACTTGGTGATACGCCAAATGAGTTTTGCAATCTAAGACAAGACCTCCAAATGTGATAGTACCTAGGTCACACATTTAAGCATAAAATCCAATTTGGGACTTACTCGGTGATTACCTAATCACCTTGATAATCTAAGACAAGCCCACCAAACAAGTAATTTTATCCCAATGCCTATTTTTCACAAGTTCAAACACAAATATGCAACAATACCCAATACCAAATCAATTTCACAAGCCACCCACATACTGTTCTAACCATGGGTACTCAAACTTCCCCAAAATTTAAAAAAACGTTGCCTAAGTTGATGAATTTCCCTTTAAGAAGGTCGTCATTCTATCTATCATTGTGCAAATGTAGGCCGTAGGGGAAACACTAAGTTAATCAGACTTCACTCATACTCAATTCAAGTAAGAAAGTAGAATTAAGGACTCAATTTCATTTTTTAACCGTCACAATCAATTTTAATAATTTTAGGCACAAAATCAACCATCCCAACTCAAGGGAACATTTAATATGATGCATACGACACTACCAACACAAATTAAACAATAAGATATCAATGATAATACTACGCTCACATCATAAACATTATGTTTTAGCACAAATAGTTACATACAACCCAAAAATAACATCAGAGATTTTAGCCAAGCATATCTTTGGACAACAATTCAAGTTGGATGATCATTTGACCATTTTTTTTCTTCGCGCTCATCATGTTTCTTAATTTGTTTCTTGTTCATGTTCCATTGTTGAGAAGATACTTGATCCTCTCTAGTATTTCATGCTTGGTTTACTTTTTTCATATCATCTAGCAACAATAGTGCCACATCAAACTGTTGCGGCATCATCCCATTTTGAATAAGTTGATGAACCAATCCCTTGTTAACTGAATCAATGTTATAATAAGAGAATTGTAGCAGTAAATTGTTTAGAACACCACGCGTAGGACATTGTATAAGTAGTTTTCGAAACTGAAATCAGTTTTAATGAAGAGGTTCACCTCCCACTTTTTTAAAGTTTTGGATGTTGTCCCTAAGCTTGAACATTCTCGAGGGAGGAAAGAATCTTTCTAAGAAAGCATCGGTCAACTCCTTCCAAGAAGTAATAGAATCATTAGGCAACTCAGCCAACCACCTTGTGGCTTCCCCCGTCAACGAGAAAGGGAATAATCTCAACCAAATTAAATCTTGTGAGATATTATTGAATAAAAATATCCCATGTATATCTACAAAATTTTGAAGGTGTTCATGAGGGTTCTTATGATCCAATCCTCGGAACGTTCCTCTCATTTGGAACACTTGTAGTATTGTTCAGGTTACATGGAATATCTTCCTCCCTATTGTGGGCAGTAACGGAATAGCTCCATTTGTTGCAATGACATTCATGTTGATGTCATTCACATCACCCGCATTGTCGTTTTTCTTATAATTAATGTTGTTGTCACTACCATGATCACTCATATTTTATACATGTAAATCAGCATAACCATAATATCAAGAAACAATCCACTACAATTCAATGTGTTTACAAACTAACTTCGTTGATTAAATTCTTAGCCCCCATTCTCCGACATTAGTCCCATTTTTTATAAGCTCAAATTATTCTCAAAAAGAAGTAAGAGAAAATGCGATCATTGTCAATAATAATACACAACTAAGAGTCAGGGTCAAATTTTACAAAGAATGGTATTTCAATAAGAAGAAATTGTACCTATTTATTGTATAACGTTAGAATAAACGGGTGAATGATTTCACCAAATTTACTAAAAGATTTTATAGTATAAAATGTCACAATTTGACTAAAATTCAACAATTAACAAGTAATCTAGAGGTGTAGGGATTGGAATAAATTTCACATAGGGGTAATTGTGTATCTCAATAATATTAAATAATCATGGATAGTGATGTGAGGCCAAATATATTTTTAAAATTATCATTATTTGTCTCAAATTTAGTATTTGTATATGTTCTTTTTAGCATGGATTTTGTGAATTATTCTAAATAGTATATTTTATTTTTAGGAGTAAATTGGTGTAAAGATGAAGAAGTTTGAAGTTAAAACTAATTAAATTTGAAAGATTATAAAAAGGAATCAAGCAGACAATTTGATGATTAAATTGAGTATAATAATATATAATTTGTATAGCAAAAAAGTGCAGAATTGAAAAGAATTTGAAGGAAAAGTCGTTGCCATGTGGCAATAGTTAAAGGATCCCAATTTTTTGAGGCGGTTGACAAAACAGTTCCACCCAGAACCCAATTATTTTTTTTTTTATTTTTTTTATTTATTTTTTTTTGGGGGGGGGGGTTCCTAATTTGTTTTGGACTCAATTACTCCATTGATGGCTTCCTACATCTATAAATAACCCATAAGAATAATTATTAAGTGACATACTAGGCAGATAAAAGTCATCATAATTTTTAGGATTCCATCTTCCTTTTCCTTTATTAGGCATGAGAAGCTAAAGACTCTTGTTATGGTGTGGCTACGAATGATTGTTTAATATTGAATTTTATGTATTGAAGTTGGTTATCAGATAACTTGTTCTTTTGTTCTTGATTTAGTATTTTGTGGTTGTCCATTATTGAAATAAATGTATTGTCTAAATTGAACTCAGAATAGGAATAGGAGGATAGAACGTGGGACAAAAAGAGTATGATCTTCTCTGGAAATTAGGGATGACTTGTATCCAGGATAGGGATTTATCTAGAGACTTTGATTGGATACTAAACAATACGAAAACTCAATGCTCTATGATAGGTTTCGTATATCCCCGCTCAATGGTGTAGTTAGACTGTCAATTGTGGTAGGCGATTAGAGATTGGAAGACGATGACCATACATTCAACCTTGTAAATCAACAATTTGATAACCAATTGAAGTCCATAGAAAAATATATTATGCATGAATTCTAAGTAAGTTGCGGCCCTGGAATTTCCCCCATCATAGAAAGGTAATCTTAGTATTTAGTTCTTGCTTTCTTTTATTTATAAATGACATTCTTTGGGAACTTTTAAAATAATTAGACTAAAAAAATTTAGTAAAAATATTTAATCAAAAAGTCATTTGGGTATAATAATCCAGCTCTTTTAGAGACTCTATATTATTTGTGTGACCACATACAACTTGCGTGTACATTCAAGAGAAAGAGATAGGCCGGATCATCTTCAATTACACTTATCTTCTTTTGATCTCATAGTACAAATTCATAGAATCTCCTTTTAGTTCATCTATGTGATTAACAAATCAACCCATTACTTTACGAAAACTCTTTTTCGATATATTTTTAAAAATACATCTTAATCATAATCTCTTTCAAGCAAACCATATAAATTAAACCTAAATTGCATGCATCAAACTATTACCCACTTCAATCGATCTCTTTTGAGCATCAATCGGAGATTGCAATTAGGATTAAATTTGCAACCTTAAACCATGAATTCATCCCATGCTAATTAGCCTAAAGACATGAATGAACAACAATAAAATGGAGCAAAATAAAATATCCACTATATTAAATAATCACTCATCTCCATAATTGCACCACTATACTTAGGATTTTAGCCACTCATCACAAAAGGTAAAGAAATTATGCCTATCAACATAGCAGGCATGAATGTGATGAAAATAAATCAATTAAAACATCCATATGGATTTCAACTTCCAATTGTCAATTGCAAAACTAGAATTGAAAACTCCAAAACTAAAGATGTTTTTCTTCTCTCAAACCAACACTCTATTAAAACAAAAGCTTTCAAAAATTCTTCTGCCAAAATAAAACTCTTGATTTTCTCTCTTTCAGGCTATTTATAGTTTTTCAAATTTTGTCCTAAAATTCTTATTTGACTCAATTTTGGCGACATTAATACAGGCCGCGCCAAACCGATCCATCGTTAGGATTCGTCAATATGTCATTGCCACACAACTCGTCTTTCATTTAGTTTAGACTTTAGGTGTTTGAGCCTCAGTTGAAGAACTCATTCGAGTCTGCTTTTATATTTGACGGATCGTCGATTACTGTCCTTTTAAGCATCATTTTTTCACTAAGGTCTTGTCACCCCCAAACCATTAACAGGTATTGACAATTCACTCAAAGATTGTATAAATCTTGTGTCTCTTTTTTGGCGACCGCGAGAACGACTCTTTCTCGGGTTCTCGTTATATCTTGTGATGCGTCGATCTTCCGCTTTGGTTCCTCTTAGTTGGGTTCCTTCTCACTCTACCTCCTTTTACATCACTCTATCGGGGGGCGAGGGATAAATTTGTTTACCTATTATCCCCTCCCACTTGGGTTGTAAGGCAGTTGCGGATAGAGGTCACGTTCCTTCCGGGTGATACTTTCATTTGTTCATCTGTGTGATGTGACTTTACTACCCGTGAGGAGGTGTGGTAATTTTGCTGTGCGCGTACCTATTTCGTCGGATTGTAGGGTTTGTTGTGTGCGTTGAGGTATGAGTATTGTGCGGGGGGTTGTCTCTGGGAATTAAGAGAATGGTGGTTATTAGCAGTGATGTTGGAAGAGTGGTAGTTGGTTGAGAGATGTCGGGTGTAGGGGTGGTGGAGTTGTGTTTGCGGCTCGTCAACATGAGTAGGGGTTATGGTGTGGGTGTGTTGAAGTGGGTTTTCGGGTTGTTGGAGTGTCGTGGGTGCATTAGCATGGGGATTGGTTCTTGTGGTTTAGGAGAGGTGGTATGAGGGGGGGCTGGGTCTCTGGTTGTGTGCTTGGCTGATTTGTTGAGTTATGGTATTTGTGTGGTGCTGTTGGTGAGTCAATGATTCTAGGGGGTTGGGTCATTTCTGGTGTGGGGTGGGGTGCGGGTTGTTTGGGCCCTGTCCGGTTCGCTTTCTTGGTTGTGTTTTGTTTGAATTGGTGTGACGTATGGTCATTTGGGGAGTTGTTTTGGGCTTTTTTATTGGAGTGAGTTCGGGCAATGGGGAATTGGGGAGTAGGCGTTTTAAGGGGGGGGTTGTGGGGGATGGTCTCCTATCGTCCCTACCACAACGTTTTGCTCCTCGTTCGTCTCTCTTCACCTGTTTGCCCATCTCGCTTATCCCCCCTTCGACCTTTGACTTTTTCTTTGGCATATTTTCCCTGAAATCCCCTTCCTTAGCCCTTACGTCCTCCCTCGTCCTGCCTGTTCAGCGAGACATAAAACAAGTTATACTTCTTTCAATGTCTTTGGCATTTCTTTCAAGTATTCATTTTGTCTTTGTCCTTTAGCGTTCATAGCTACAAATCATCAGGATATTATCGGAATAAGACATAACTAGGCATTGAGGACACTAATTGTTGAACTAAAAATGTCTCAAATGAGTAGAAAAATATCACTCATCACTTTCACATGTCTTCCTTCTCTTCATGTATTCTTTCCTCCTCTATTTGTTTAGATTTCAGAGTCTTCTCTTGTTCCTTCTCCTCTACTATCTTCTTCCTAATTGTTTTGCTTACCCCTGCCTGTCTCCCCTTGTCTTTCCATGTTATTTTATGTTGGTTTTTGCTTTCTAAGTCTCTGATTCACCCATTCTTTTGTGCTTACTCCTCATCATCTCTCTCCTTCTCTACCCAGAGACTCAAAAGGATTTCCCCTTCAATGAGCCATTATTATCTCTTTATTTATTTATTTATTCCTCTTACAATCCATTCTTGTTTATTTTGTTTCAATCCTGCCACTCTTCTACTTATTAGTACCCTATTGTGGTAATATTTTGTGCCTTCAATTATCTTAATTCATTTTGTCTCCTCTTTCTTTTTCGTTTCTTCTTCATTCCTTGTTTCATACAACTTAGGATGCAATGACCAACAACTTTGCTCGTTGTGCCCTTATAAGCAACATTTTTTACAATATTTACGCAATAATCATATTGCACCTAATCCATTTTAATTTAATGTCTCTTCTCACATCATCTTCTTCCGTAATTCTCACCCTTTGTAGTAGCTTGGCCGTCAAAATCTACTTCAGTTTTGACCTTAACACAACTAGGTCTTCTCTGATTTCTTGTTATCATGTCCACTATTAATGGCTTACCCACCTATGCAACTATTGAAAATATTATCTCCTTTACAAGGAAATTCAGGGGTGGATCCGAAAATGATATCATGCAACTCCAATAGTTGTTTCTACATCTGGCTCAAACAATGGATCCCACTTGAGGGTTCTCATTTGCCAGTAATTCTCTCTAGATTTTACATAGAAAACCGATGTAGAGAGTAGTTGCACATAATCCTCCAAGCTTGTGAGTCTGATCAATATATACCTTGTGTTCAGTACTCCTATTGTGCATTCACTCTTTCTTCTATATTGCCCCCGGTATTGCTTTCCTCAACTCCATGATGTCGGGTTTTCCATACGAAAATAAGTCTATAATAGCATATTGCAAATTATAAGAGATCTAATTTTTGAAGCCTTCCAAGTGATATATTTTATACTACCCTACCATACTTCATTGAATACATTCACAATAAAATTGCAATATATTTTCAAGTCTTACCTTGCATTGAAGGTTTTCTCATGGCTCACTTAAGTTGTTATTGGAAATTTGATGTTGATTCTGAACTCGGATAGAAAGATGTATTTATTGTGTAGTTTGATAGCTCAAGTGCACATGTACAGTTCACATACGTAGGGTCTTAATTTAATTTTGTAGCAAAAATTGTAAGTATCTACTTATATATAGATTTAGGTAATTTGTCCGCGCTTCGCGTGATCATACATAATAACTATATTGAACTTGCAAATAATTTTTTATTAACATCCATACATTAAAAATAATGGAAATAGGTTCTTTAAAAAAATATTAGCAATATTCAACATGATTTGGAGTATTTTGTTAATTATCCACATAACCCCCGAACTCTAATGAATGAATATTCACGATAATATCTTGATTCTTTAATCAACATTAAAATAAAAAAAGAACAAAATAAGAATATTATACAAAGAAGGCATTTCCTAATAAAAAGAAATACTTAAGTTGCGTAGATTATACAATTGTGATTATGTCTGAGGAGAAAATTCAAAATTTGTTAACATATTCAATAAAGAAATCACGCTTGAACATGAAAGCAATTGTAACTTTTGAACCTGCATAATGAATTTCTTCAATTGATAAGTGAGAAATTTCATATCTATGTAAAAATAGACAATACATAAGCTTCTATATAGTACTTTTAAATTATAAAATTTAATATAGAATGTCATAACATGAATTCTTGGAACTGAGTACAATAATTATTTTCTGCACAATGAACATAGGTACTATATGTGTACATGTTTAATATAACCGGAGACAATAACTTTGCAGAAACATAAGCAACAGAGTTTAGAACATATAATTAAAACAACAATTAATATCATATGAATAAATTAATGAGTATAAAAAAAACATACCAGGATATGTAAAAATAGAATGAAATTGAAATTAAGAAAAACTCGAGTTTACTAAATGCATAATCTAATTAGGAAAAACTTGAGTGTACTAAATGCATAATGTCCCCTTAAGAAAACTATTTTCCTCCAATACTAGAGGTTTAAAGAAATACATTCTCTCAGGATGGAACGATTTTATTCACCGACTTATTGATAGAAAAACAGTGGTTTCAGTAAGTCACTCAATATGAGCAAAACACACAAATATTTAATTTTGCGGAAGTAGAAGAACAAGATCAGATTTTTTGTTGTTTTAAAATGAGACAAAATTCCTCTAACAAATGTTAATGTGCCTTATCAGAAAGGTAACAACTATTTGGAAAAGTTGCATACCTTCAAAAAGTTAACAACCTTTCATAAAAGTCGCAACTTTTTATTAAGTCGCAACTCTTCATAAAAGTCACAACTTTTGAAAGAAGTTGCAACTCTTCATTAAAGTCACAATTTTTCATAAAAGTCACAAATTTTGATACAAGTCGCAACTTTTCATTAAAGTAGCAATTTTTCATAAAAGTCACATACTTTCATCAAAGACAGAGGCTAGTTTTGGAAATAAACAATTTTAAAAGGAAAATCTTGCTTGTGATGATTCCACATAGGCGGTCTTAGGGTAATCTTTTATATAAATATGTGATTATACAAATTATCTTTTTGAAAAAATATATTGAGAATCATTGGCATCATATTTATACACGAAAGAACAAACAAAACAAAAGTTCAAACTAAAGGACCATTTTATCATTTTCTGATAGAATATGTGCCTTCACTTAACAGAATAATGGACCAGGTCCCTTACTAACTCCATAGAATTACCAGAAATTAAATAATGACGATATAAAATCCACCAATCATGATTATACGTGGAAACCTCCTTGCTTAAGGGAGTAAACCACGACCTGTTCTCAACAGGACTTCAAACCGCTTCCACTAATCTACTAAGCAAAGTTAAACACGATTACACCAAAAAAATGTGAGAAAAAGTAGCCTTTGCAGAGTTTCTTGAAAGTTTTTATCAAGTTGCAAAAACTACACCAAATTTTTTAGGCAAGTGCCTTTAAATGTATGGACAAGTCCTTTCCGAAACTGACTTCCTTTTCCCTTTTTGGAAAGTCACACTTTCTGACGTCATCGGAAGTGTGCAACCTACTTTCTGTACCCTCCCTGTGGCAATCAACAGCTCATCTTCATGAGAGCCTGGTACGTCTAACTGAGGCACCCCTGGTTTTGTTTTAAATCTTGCAATACTCAAGTAAGAAACCTGCAATACTCAAGTAAGAAACTGGTACCTTTACAAGTCCCTAATTTTTCAAATCATCCAAAACTACAAATAAAATTTTCCCCCTTTTTGATGATGACACAATGATCTCAGATCTTCTCCAACTTTGTTCCCCCTTCTGTATTCCTCCTCACTGTATCTTCCCCCTCACGTATCCCCCCCCATGAATAATCATTTAGCTTCTACAGTGTTACTACTTCCCTCATTTTGGCATCACTAAACAAAATATGCAAGTAAACCAATGAATGTCACCGAAATACGAACAGATCAAAGTAATAAGCAATCAATCAGTAAGGGGAAAAGCATTCACAAAAGAAGGATAATCAGAACACAAAGGAAAAAGTTAACCAGCGATGCCATATAACATTAATACATTAAAAACAAACTGAATATACCATCAACACTGATAAGCCACAACACAAAAAATACACAGAGGATAGATTGATTAACATGGCTATGAAGAGGGGGAGATGAAGACAATGGACTGGAGACAAGAGTGAGTCGTTCATTGGCAGCATCATTCTGCTTTGATGGCTTTCCGCAAGGCAGTGATCTTCCCCGTCACGTCATCATTCTCTTTCCTACCAGAGCTTGTACTACTTAAGACCGGTCCCTTAACTCTGGCGTAGCAGTCTGCTTTGAGTATAGCATTCTCATACCTCTTTACCACTTTAACCGCACATGAGCTCCTCAACCCTCGTGAATTAAGCTGTTCTGACCATTCAATTAGTGGGCCATCTTTCTCTTGGATAACCCTCTTCCTTCATGCATATCGTCCTCCACCAAGGTGCTCTCGGAGATGTCCTGTTTAACAAAAACCGTCCCAACCTTTTCCAACACTGAGATGAATTCGAAAATGCTTTGATACTTCCGTTAGAAAGTATTTGTAACCCATTCCGTGAAACACCTTTCCCCTCTCAATGATGGTTTTGTGGATATTGCCTCAAAATCATTAGACCAGGAGGTTCATCAGGGCTTCGAGCTACACCAACATTCATCACAAACAATCAGCACAGTTGCTACTAGTTCCTCTTTTGTGTGGCGAGGGAATGAGAAACCTTGTTTGATGAACTCAAAGACCACTGAATACTCACTCTTCTGTTTTCTTTATAAATCCCAGCACCAACCTTAGTTGTTGGTGTCTTAGAAATCACAAAAGGCAAACTCAGAATAGAGCAAGTTTTTGCCCATAACAACGCGGGTCCCCTCTTTTATGCACCCTGAGATTTTTGCTCAACACATTCTCATCTAAACATATAGCATATCAATTTACCCTTGTGATGATGCTCCCGTCTTCCTGAACATGAAACATTATAATAGTAAAATTCTCTGCACTTCTGTTCTGGCGGAATGGGGGATTTTTCTGATCGAAACAATGAGTAACCAATATTGGATCTGGACCATATCGGAATAGAATCCCCTGCCAAGACGGCTTGGTTTTCTCAACTGTCAACAACTTCCTTCATGTTTCCCCCGTCATCTAGCCTGGCTTGGGTCCAGGCTCCTGTACCTCTTCCTTTTTCCCTCAGAATCTGCTTTTATCTTCTTTCTTCGACTTTGTGTTTTCAACCTTCTTTGTGCAAAACCTTTTCTTTTTCTTCTCAGACCTTTTCTTCTTAGTTTTCCTTTTCCTCTTCTCACCAGACAACTCAACCACATTATCTCAAAGCATTTTGAAATTTGATTACCTGCAAGGTTCTGGCACTTTAAGTGCGACAGCAGTAGACCGTGCACTGGCCTTCAAGGCATCAGCCAAAGAACTGTTGAGCAGCAAACCTAGTAGTAGGACTCTCCGAGGGGCCTCTTCGACTACCTTCTCCTTCCCTTTTCTAGATATTTCCCTTTCTCTTCCTCAAACCTTCCATTTTAAAGGTTTCCTCCTCAACGTTTCAGAGTCCAGAGGAGGAGTAAGAAGGCGTAACCTTTCATATCAGGTAGTTTTTAAAATCAAAAATGTTGAGTATTTCTTACTATCTTCCCTCTGCAACTTCAGTTTGCTCAGTCCCCCTCCCACTGCTTCTTCCCGCAGCATAGACAAACTCTCATAAACCACTCGTCACTTGCTGCCAATCTAATTGGATTCAGATGCTTTACTAATGTTTATGGCAGATCTCCTCTCAAATAGTATCAGGCAACATTATCTTGCCAAATGACCAGGTCCAGTAGGCAAGTCAATGTTGCTTGTTTAAATCTATGGAATAGAACGATTGTCAGGTGTTCTTTCTGAGAACCTGGAAGGGACATTTGATCTGACTCCACAGCAAAAGGAGAGTATAAAGCCTGGACTCAATTCACGAAGAAGAGCATTAAGCAAATCTGTTTTGGAAGTAGAAAAGGAGAAGACCGTTTTGAACTCTTAGTAACGCTATGGCTTTCGAACACAAAGGATAGAAATAACCGAAAAACAAAGTTTGTCTTTTTATTAAAACTTGTACTTAAACCCTTCTTGAAGCAAAAAGAATGTTAAAGTACGGATTAGGATTTCAAAAAAAAGAAGTACTAGGGTTTTTTTATTAAAAGGCGTAAAGGTGCCAGGTCCGATGTTTGGATGTGTCGTTTGGAGAGAAACGATGGGACTAACGGTCAGAGTGACGATGACTGACACGGGAATGCATTATCAACGGTCATATTTTTTTTCTTGCAAGTTATGTAATAAAATGCTAACCTGGACAGGCACCCAGGTCCCATAGCACAGTTAATGCTCATTCCTCAGTTGGGGTTTCTAGTTGCTTTCATTGTTGAGCAGGTCCTTACGAGATTATCCTACAAATGGTACAAAAAATCTTTGTTCAGATTTTATATAACAATAATTCACACAAGGATACCTCACTGCAATTTTAAGACGTCCCCATCAAAGGGAGTTTTCCACTGTTGAAGCTAATAACATCACTTTTGAGATCAAAATGCCCAACTTCAACTGATTTCTCTCAAATGGATCCTTTGCTGAGAGCCTTGGTAAGATGTCTGCCAATTGATCCTCCCGTTTGACAATAACATGTGAGCACAATATTTCCCGTCTCCTTGTTGTATCCTTGAACCCACCCAACCTGATTTTATTTCTAAGTGCTCACTCCATTTCATCTATCTTGTTCTGAACACACGACATCTGGTTCCTATTCTGTTCTGCCTGCAGGTCGAGGAACCAGGTTACCATAACCTTGCTTCTTTTCCCAAACAAGATAAGTTCTCTCTTGCATAGATTGGATCCAATCGTGCATGACTTAATGCTTATACTTTCATTTCACATTCTTTGGGCTCAATAGATGAAAGAATGCTGAAATGCAACTAGATTTCTTGTTTTTTGATCTAGTATGAATTCCGAGTTCAAGGAAGAGATAAGATTATCAATAGAAAATGTATAAACTATGCTCCATCCTATCTTGAGCAAGACTGGTTGACCCTGATCACAGGGGTTCTTCTTCATAAGAGTGCATCATTTTCTGAGAGTTTTTGATGTACTCTTACTGGAATTCATAGTAGTACCAAGGTCCCCGTTCATCACACTTTTCCATTCATTCAAGCCTTTTCAATTGTAGAACTATGATTTGATCATCAAGTCAATTTTCAATTATGTTCTGCATCAGCTCAGCTTCACTTCCTGCAATTTTCTGTGTCAATTTGAACAGTTTTGATCACATCATCTTCATCATTTGATCCATTGCTTTTAAAGTTTTAATCTCATCAAAAACCACATGATGCCTTTCTTTCTCAATGCACTAGTTCTTTGTTGGTGAATATTTTGTAAATGCTTACTCCGATGATAAAAATCAGCCCACCAAACACTCCTTCATCACTTGTCTAGGATCAAATTTTAACCATATCATCCTTTCATTGGTTTCACACAAACATCTACACTCAAAATGTACTACCCTTCGTTCCGTCACCAAAAGAAACACCCCTCCCTGAAGTGTCTTGAGTAAAGAGGAATTTTTTATGTCACCGGTCAGATGCTTAGAGCATCCACTGTCCAGATACCAATCCTTTGTACTGTGCGGCTAACCTCTCACCGCCACACAATCCATTGCACAAGAAATTACTTGTTTAAGCTTGGAACCCCATTTTCAATTTGATTCCCATAAAAGCAGACAAGGGAGTGATCAGATGTATCTAGTTCCATAGGGCAGTTTTTGAAATCTTTCTAACAAAAAAAGGGACTTTGGAGCAGAAACGATTTTTTCTTTGAAGATCTATCAATTGAACCATGTTTTGGAGGACCAGGTCTCTCTTTTGATAATTTTTGCTTACAGCATAGTAGAGAGCTTGTCATGAGAATTTTTTCCAGCTGTGGAGCACACTCTCCCTTTACATTCCCATTTTTAACCGTCAGTGAAGACAAATCAAAGGATTGTCAGACACAAAACATACTTACTGTAGGATTTCAAGGTAGGAGTGGCTTAAAACTTCCGAGTCTTTCCTTATGAAATTACTCTGGTTTGGTTGCAGTTGACAACAACTTAGTGATTTTGTCCACTTAGAGATTTTTCAAGCTCTTTTCTTCTTAAGTATACAATATCCTTTTCTATCTGTTGCCTTTTCTCCAAAGACAATCCCAGATTTTTCTTTCTCAAAGTTTTTCAATTTTTCTTCAATTTTTCACCACGTAAACCATTGACATTCCATATAGCTTTCAATCTGCTTCAGTTATCTGATTCCAACTATTTTTTAAGATCCAAGTGTTATCATACTCTAGAGACACCAATTTTTTTTACATCCTCCTCTTCAGTTAACTTTGTTTTTCAGTTAAACTTCAGTTCAGCATTCAATGATGTCTCTTGTTTCAGAGGTTAACAACTCAATACAGAATCAATCATAACTTTTTTGGGGGGCCCCCATTGTTTCTCAATTTTTTTCTACTAGAATAATTATTCAGAATCATTTTTCATATCAAGGAAAGTTCCTTGTCATTTCTTCTTCACATTTTCTTTATGCGCCATGAGAGCAAACATTTCCATTGAAAATGGTTCTTCTTCATGCACAGCCCACATATACACATCATTTTTTGTTCATCACATGATCTTATAATCACTTTTTGTGAAGAGGCACCTCCATGCAGCAAGAGCCTTTTGACCACATAGTCAGCAGCGCCTTTCGATCATCTTTAACCGAGTTACAGGTCCTTTCCCTCTCTTTGTCACTTTCTTTAGTTTTTGTATTGTTCCTTGTTTTCATTTTTGAGCAAGGACACTCTCCTTTAAAGTGTCCAGATTTTCGACACTTAGGCAGGTATCATTTTGAAGTAGCATTTCGAGGACTATTCCGTTCCTCTTCTAAAACCTTTGTTCTTTTTCAACAATTTTTGAAATCTATTGATGAGAATCAGTCTATCATCATCACTGAATCTTCCAAGTTGTATTTCAGCATCAAGTACTATCCTTTTTTCACTTTTTTTTTGTTTGTTTTTTTTTTTCCCCTTTGTTTTTTTTTTTTTTTTTTTTTTTTATTTCCTTTTCACTTCCTTCTTTGACAAATCATGATTCGATTCATCTCATTATTTTTCAGATTTTCCAATGAGAGTCATCCCTTGTCCACACCTTTACGATCTTTTGCTTCATAAATCCCAGCTCACCTTGCTTTTCCCAGGACTTCGGAAGGATTCGAAGCACTTCCCTGACTTGCTTGCTCCTCTGAATAAGGTTCCCCAAGACTTTCGCAACTCAATTGGTAATAGAGGATAATTTTGTGAACATCTCATGAATGGTTTTCTCCTCCTTCATCTTGAAATTTCAGACAGAGGAGGTGAGCATATATCAATTCTTTGATTTCCTTGATTGTTCAGTTCCCTTCAATGAGCTTTTTTAAACAATCCAGATTTCTTAGCAGACTCACACACGAGCAATCAAACGGTTTTTTTGAACTCATCAGGCCCCTATCCACAGCCAAAAGAGTTTTTGCCTTTTATCCCTTTTTTCTATCTTATCTTCTATCACTTCTCATTTTTTTGTCTGGCTTTAACCAGGCCCTAGTTTTCTCTCCATCCTTTTTTCTATCATATGACATAACAAGTTTCATCTAGTAGCGATATCCCATAGCTCACTATCTCAAACCATGTAGAAAATCAGCATTCAAACGTTTCCACCAAATGTAGAAATTCCATTAAACGAGGAGGTCCTTGTTGAAGACTGACCTTCTTCCTAGATTAATGAGCAGCATTCTAGAACAGATTACAACATTCCTTGGTAACCAAATAGAGAGTGCCTGCTTTGATACCACTTGATAGAATAGTGCCTTCACTAACAATAATCATGGACAGGTCCTTACTACACTCTAGAGAATTTAACCAGAAAAGTTAATGCAGTTAAAAATCAAACCCCAATGATTTTTACGTGGAAACCTCCTTGCTACTAAGAGAGTAAAAAACCACGACCTGTTCTCAACAGGACTTTTCAAACCTCTTCCACTAATCTTCACAGCAAAAGTAAACACAATTACAACAATGTGAGAAAGAATTTTTTAATCTCACTTTAAGGCAATAATCATCTATTAGCTTAGACAAGCCTAAGAAGAAAGGAATCTACCCACTAAGCTATCCCACTTAGATAACTTAGACTTTCAACACTAACCCACTGTTCCTTTCTGTTTTAGGAATAGTTTACAATAGAAACTAACAACAGAGAATATTTCCAAATCCTAAACAGTCTACAAACTCAAAAGCGCCAGAGATTTCTGCTGTTCTCTTGTGAATGATTCTGCCTTTGCTTGGTAGTAGCCTTTGCAAGAAGTTCTTTCTTGAAAGTTTTTATCAAGTTTGCAAAAACATACCAAAAATGTTTAGGAAATGTCTTTTGTATGACAAGTCCTTTCCTAAACTCCTTTTCCATTGGTTGGAAAAGTCACACTTTCCTCTGACCGCCATCCGGGAAGTGTGCAAACCGACTTTCTATACCGTCTCCATGCTGGGCAATCAACTGGCCATCTTCATGAGATTATGGTACCTCTACTAGTCCCGGTTTTTTGTTTAAATCTACAATACTCAAGTCAAAACCTGCAATACTCCAATTAAGAACCTGGTAACCTTTACAAGGTCCCTAAGTTTGTCAAATCATCAAAACTACAAATAACATTTTCTCCACAAAAAAAGTACAAGAAGTAATTTCCTTGTTGAAATAATGATCATAATCATTTAAATATTTGTGACTGACAATTTTTTTAATCTTATAGCAAGAGGCCATTTAACTGAAGGACAGGTTACCTTAAGCTTATTCAAAAATCAGATTTAAACATGTGAATACGTTTATACTAGTTTTGTAAAATTTTAGGAAAACATATTATTTTGGTGAATGACTTTATATAATGACTTAGTTTGGTTAAAACCTCTGGAACATCATATGGAGATGAATTGTTCAAACTCTTGAAAAAGATGAAGTGATGTGAGTAAAGCTGGAGTGATGTGAGTGCATATCTACAATCTAAATATTTGTGATTGCATGAAACCCAACTAACGACATAACTCATCTGAAGGTGTATAGGCAGCATATCACAGTGAGTCTCGATTGAGAAAAGTCACAGTCCACTAACGTGTAACGACCTGTTTAGTCGTTTTGAGCAGCAGATTTTATTTCTGGAAAAACTGGCTGAGTCGACGAACCCCACGACGAACCATCATGGGCACGACGGACCGTCGTGGGGGTCTCGTTCCAAAGACTTAGAATTTAAATTTGGGTACTGATACGACTCTCTGCCGTCACACTGAATGGCCAGGACGGAACGTCGTGGGCACGACGGACCGTCACAAGCCATTCAGTAAAAAAAATCACCCCAAAAAGTCCTGACTCTGTGACGAGAGCAAGGCAGCAGTACGGACCGTCGCAGGCGCGACGGGCCTCACACAAGGCTGCGTATCCCATCGCTGGTCTGATTTTCTGTTAAATAATTAAGGGGCGTTTTGGACTGTTCCTTCTTTAATTAAGTAGTGGTTAAATTTAATAATTCAATACTTGGGGGTTAAAGGAGACAACCTTAATAAAAGTGGTTATTTTATTCATCTCTTATACTTAATTATTATACTAAATTTAGGGCTAAACAGCACAAAGAGGGTTTTTAATAATAAAAATAGAAAGAACAGAGAGAGGAGAAACGATCGATCAAGATAGAGGACGAACGGCATCTTTGGGAAAATGCTTGTTGATCGCGATTCTTCGGTAGGAGGTAGGTTATTTGTTTAAATGCTATTCGTAGTAACAACTCTTAATACGATGATATGTATTGGGTATATTGTAACCCGTCGTATGCTTATTGTATGCTTGTCTGAATTTGATTATTAAATTGTTGATAAAATAAGCATGATGAAACATTGAATCTTAAATTTTGAAAAACACTAACTTGCCTTGTTTAATGAGAGTGATGATGCCTTGGTATAAAGGGAGGCTTGATTAACTAGGTGCGATATTAAGCGGAAACTAGTGTCACGAACCGACACGTAAGAATTAGGGATCAGGTGTCACGAACCGACACGCATAAGATAGGGGACGGAGTGTCACTTTCCGCACCAGATAGTATGTGGAGCGGAGTGGGTCACGTACCGGCACGAAGAAATAAAATATAATAAATTCTTGCAGTGTTAATATACCCAATCTAATGACCTAAATATCCCAAAGGTATGGCATTGAGGCTGAGTCCTCATTGGTGAACTTGTCGTGACTTATTAATGAGTATAGAACTTGTGGGCTACAATGTGTTGAGTATTGTGTTATTTAGATACTATTTTATATATACTGTTTTCTATTTTTGAGTTGGCCGATGATACCATACTTAGTACTCGTGTTCTGTACTGACCCCTACTTTGTATGTTTTCTTTGCTTTGTTATATGTGGATGCAGCAAACATACCGTCGTCTCTTCACTCAACGCACTCCTGCCAGCTCTAACATTACACCTGATTTCAGGGTGACTAACGCTTCTAGCTTTGACTGGATCTTCTATCCTCATGTCCTTGAGCCTTTTAAGTTCCGGCAATGGACTGCTTTTGTTATTTTGCTTCTTAATACTCTTAGTTAGTAAATGTGATCATGATGTTCTGTGTGATGGACTTCCAGATTTTTTTTTGGGGAAATAGAATGTTGATTACGAATTTAGTGAATTGGTTTTTTTTATTAATGAGTTTATGTCTTCCGCATTTATTTTGGTTGTTACTTTGGGTGAACGTTGGGAATTGATTGGTTGGTTCTCTCACATAGTAGAATAAGTGGTGGGTGCCAGTCGCGGGCCGTTTTGGGTCGTGACAAAACTTGTATCAGAGCATTAGGTTTCGTTGGTCTCATCACAACAGACGAGTCTAGTTAGAGTCCTAAGAAACGGGGGGGACGCCTTTACTTTCCTCCTTGAGAGGCGATAGAGACTTTAGGAAATTCCATTCTTATCTTTCGTTCGTGCCTATTACTTAAATCCAATTGGTATCTAGGTGATACACATCGGTATCGACCATCTTCGCTCTATTTCGCAGATGGTTAGACTAGAGCAACGACTGGCGACAACACCGAGCACCGTGCAGAACAGGTGCATCTGGGCCAGCCATGGGGCGTACCGAAGAGGAGTATGACGCAGAGGCCCGTGGAAGATGTCCGTGGGAGGACGTCCTCTAGAGAAAGACGAGCACCTGCCCATCTGTCCCTAGGGCGGTGACCTCCACCCGATGAGGAATTAGTGAGAAGTGTGAGGAAGGGGAAACGGAACAAGTCAGATGAGAATGGCTCACCCCAACTACCCCATTGGGAACTAGATGGCTGGGGGAGATTCAGTAAATTCTCAAGCTGCTATCGTTTCATGATTGTAGTTGGGTTGCTTCTCTTTTCGTTGTACCCGTATCTCCCCCAGCCCTCCGTGTTTTCCTTCTGCACCCCTAGCACCTTCCGGTTCCGGAAGTACCAACATGCAGCGACTATGGCTGCTCCCGCATGGTGCCCATTTTGAAATAGGCCACACGTTTCCTCCTCTTCTGACCACAAAAGGCATGCCCTATAATGCTCAAATGGATCAGCAAATGAACGTTTCAGTAAGTTTTCTAATGGAATGCAACCTCCAGTCTTCTAGGGTGCCTGAATCGAGAGGATGCCTCCGATCTTTCTGGTATGATATGTCATGAGCTCCTAACCACAAGATGGGTTAGTGGAACGGTTTGGTGTTGAGTTTGTGGACTTATCAATTTCAAGGAACGCCAAACTGTGGTGGCGGTCGCATGTTTGAGTGTCAACCAACGCGGCACCACCTATGACTTGGGCATCATTCTTCTATCCTTGTTATGAGAAGTATATACCCCCGACTTTGAGGTATAGGAAAAGAGATGAGTTCTTGAGCCTAGAGCAAGGTAATGATGTCGGTTACTGTCATATGAGGCTAAGTTTTTCGCGCATCTATCCAGGTATTCCACCCACTATTGTTTCAGTCACAAGAGCGGGTTCGCGTTTTGGTGAAAGGGTTGATACGTAATTGCGAATTTTCAAGCCTAACAAAAACCAGGTAAGCGGCTCTACGGCAAAAATCCGTTTCATGACTTTGGTAGACTTCGTGATATAGGTGGAAGAGTGATCCAGATGAAACTCACCATGGCATCGACATCAAAAAGGTTATCGGAAAGGGAGGTGGAGTTTAATGGGTCTTACGCTAGGAGTGACAGGGCGTTCAGGAGTTACTTACATCCGACCACTCAGTCTTCACTAAGCGTATTTGGGTTCACCCAGACCGTGTCAACCTTCCTCTAAGAAGACCTTATGCTTGACTCCAGGGAGTGTTATGGAATGTGGTGGAGACTGGACATATTAGGAGGAAATTGTCCAAAACAGAGTTATAGACCCCCCATAGCTAGAGGTTAGAGGTGTTCATGGTAGAGGCCCCGTTATTCTGGAGAACGCGTGGCCGAGGTAATGGTGGGTCACCACAACGGCCGCGGGGTAACGGGCAATTTGGAGTCACTTACAACTAACAGCACAACATGTAGGGGCAATGCAGACGAGGTGATAAGGCGCCCGATTGTTATACCTTTCCTGGGCGTCTGAAGCTGAGAACAATCTGATGCTGTTATCACAGGTAATCTTTTGGTTTGTGATTGCATGGCTTCCGGATTATTTGATCCCTGGACCACAATTTCATATGTATCTTCTTCATTGTGGCTACTTGTCTTAATTTACATTGTGAATTGCTTGACATGCCGATTCGTGTTTCTAACTCCGGTGGGTGAGTCTGTGATAGTTAAAAGTGTATTAGGGTCGTGTCTGGTACTTTTTTGGGAGCAAATACCTCATGTAGACTTGGTTATCTTTAGAAATGGGTGATTTCGATGTATCCTGGGTATGACTTGGGCTTTCTCCAATTTTGCAATCTTTGGATGTAATGCTAACACTGTGACGTTAGCCAAGCCTGGGACAGATCCTTTTAGTGTGGGAGGGTGACTACACTTCCATCCTGTTCGGATCGTCTCCTTTCTTCGTGCTAAATTGTTTAGTAGGGTTGTTTAGATTTCTTGCAACATCCTCCTGGATATACTAACCCAAGTAACCGCTCAATTGAAGCGATTTCGATAGTCCGCGAGTTTTTAGATGTGTTTTCCTGCACGACCTTCCTGGTATGCCATACGGATAGAGATATTGAACTTCTCATCGATCTTGAACCGGGTACTCCTCGCCCATTTCTATAAGCCTCCCCCCTTATAGGAATGGTCCCACTGAGTTTTAATAGATTTAAGGCCCAAATTCACAAGAGTGTGTTAAGTAACAGGTATGTCATTAGACCAAAGTGGCAATCCCCTGGGGGTGCTCCTGTTTTGTTTGTGAGAAGAAAGATGGAGGCCCCCCCCTTTTTCGGATGTGCATCGACTACCGACAACTAAATCAAGTAACTGTAAATAGAACAGTATCCTCTTCCTGCGCATTGATGATTTGGTTCGATCAGTTAACAGTGCTTGTGTCTTCTCAAAAATCGACTTGAGTCTGGTTATCATCACTTTGAAAATACGGGCAGCAGGCTGTTGCAAAGTGCTTTTCGCACCAGGTATGGGCATTATGACTCTTGGTATGTCCTTGGACTACGAATGCCGCTGCTTGCTATTCATGAGCTGATTGATAACCCCCCCGGGATGTTTTAAGCCATATCTGGATCTCTTTGTTGATCGTTCCGGTAGTGATGATATACTGATCTACTCCAAGGTAAGAAGGAACACATAGGAGCATTTTGAGAATGTGTTGGAAATGTGAGTGGATAAAAAGCTTTATGCCAAATTCTTCCAAGTGTGAGTTTGTGGCTAAATTAGTGTCCTTCGTGGGGCACGTGGTTTCTAAGGATGAGTGATGGTGGATCCTCTAAGATCGCAGTAGTGAAAGAATTGGGTAAGACCTACTAATGTGTCAGAAATAAGACTTTGTTGGTTGTTAGCCAGTTACTACCCGGTCGCTTTGTTCCACGGGAATTCTCTTTTATTGCTTCCGCAATTGACGAACTGACTAAGCCAGAATGTTCCATTTGTATGGTCGGGATGATGTGAGGAAAGCTTTCATAAAACTCAAGACTTGCTGACTACTGCACCTTTCTTCCTTGCAGTAGAGGGTAAAACTCATTGTTATTGTGATGCATTCCATTCTGGTTTGGGTGTCATACTACTGGCAAAGAGAAGAATGTAATTGCTTATGCTTCGATGCATTAAAGTGGCATGAACTTAATTATCCGACCCACGATTTTAGAGTTGGCTGCGTGGTGTTTTTGCATTAAAAACAATGGAGACACTACTATAAATGGGTTAAGATGGTGAGTCCCCTATAACTGATCATCTCAGCTACAGCTATGTCTCATTACGCAGAGAGATTTGAATTTGAGACAGAGGAGGTGGATGGAAACTTACTGAAGGAATTATGATGTTACCATCTTGTAGCACCGGGAAAGGCTAATGTTGTGGCAGACGCCTTAGTAAGAAACCCCAGGTAGCATGGGTATTTATCCCGCACTTACCAGTTTCTAACGCCCATTGGTTACTAGAGAGTTCAGTACTCGGCTATGACTTTTTGGGTTAGAAGTAAATGAGCAGTAGATTGTTGGTTGTTTGGCCAGTGTGGAGGCAAGATCTTCCTTTCTTGCAAATCAAGGAAACAGTTGATGACAAGAATTAAGCCGAATCCGAGAAGTGTTTTAGATTATGGAATGGTATGTGTGGCCCGTGTTGATGATTGATCACACTATTCTTACAAGAGGGCCATAGTTTCCGAATATCTATACATCCTGGTGTCAGACCAATATGGTACCCGGCGACCTAAAGCCACACTTTTGGTGAGTAGAATGAGCGCTACATTGTTGATTTTTGTTGCCAATGTCCAAATTTCAGTAATTAAAGTAATGAACACCAGAGGCCCTCGGAGGAAACACTCAGAGAATGCCCATTCCTGAATGGAAGTGGAGAGAATTGCAATGGACTTCGTGGTTGGTCTGTTTCCCAAAGACATTTGGCAAGTTTACTCTTTTGGGTAATTGTGGACAGATTACAATCTGCTCATTTCATTCCAGTTAAGGTGAACTCAATGCAGAGAAAGTTAGCCAGCTCTACAAATCTCAAAATTGTTCGGTTGCAGGAGTTCACTTTCCATCATATCAGATAGAGGTACGAAGTTTCTTCTAAGGTTTGGAGACCTTACATGTTTGAATTAGGTACTAAGTTGGACCTTAGTACTTGCATTTCCCCTCAGCCGATGGACAGTCTGAGCGAACGATTCCAAGTAATTGGAGATATGCTCGAGCATGTGTTATAAAAATTCGGTCGTCGCATTTTGGAATATTCTTACCCTTACGAGTTTTCATACAAAATAGCTATCACTCAAGTATTGAATATGGATCCTTTCAAAGCGTTTGTAGTGGAGGAATGTAGGGCTCCCCTTGTTGGTTTGATGCATTCGAGGTTAGACCTGGGCAACTGACCTTGTGAGGATTCCATTTAGAGAAGTGAAATATATTCAAGAAAAGGCTTTTAGCCGGCGCAAAGTAGGCAAAAGGAGTATGCGGATCGTAAAGGTTAGGGACTTGAGTTCATGGAGGGTGCGCAGTCCTTGCTAAAGTTCGCCCATGATGGTGTGATACGGTTTGGTAAAAGAGTAAGTAAGCTAATCCCACGGTATATTGGTCCAAAATTTGAAATTTCTGAAGGCGAGTAGGGAGGTGGCTTATGAATTAAGCCTTGCCTCCAGGCTGTCATGAGTAACACGGTATTTCATTGTGTCTATTGTTGAAAAGGTACGCATGGGGATGTGAAACTACATCATTCGTGGGATTCAGTTCTGCTTGAATGAGAACTTGTCTTATGAGGAGGAAGCCTGTTGCATTTATAGATAGAGAAGTCCCAAGTTGGAATTCGAGTTGAGAAAATTGCATCCATTAAGTGCAATGGAAGAATCGAACAGTTGAAGAGGCCACTTTGGGAGAAGGAGGCTTATTATCACGAAAGATACCCACACCTGTTTTACAGATTTCATGTACTTTTCCCTTTTCACTCTTGTTTTTCTTCTCGTGATCGGTCCGATTGAGGACGAACGATGGGTCAATTGGTATCTTATTGTAACGACCTGTATTAGTCATTTTGTAAGCATAGAATATTTTATTTCTGGAAAAAACGGCTGAGTCGACGGACCCCACGACGAACCGTCATGGGCGACGACGGACCGTCGTGGGGTCCTCGTTCCAAAACACTTAGAATTTAGTAATTTTTGGGGTATGAGAGCGACTCTCTGAAACTCACGATGGAATGGCAGGACGGACCGTCCGTATGCACGAACGGACCGTCACAGGCCCATTCAGTAAAATCAAGTCTCTGAACTCTGTGACGGAGCACAGGACGGACCTTCCAGGCGCGACGGGCCCGTCACATTGCTTGGCGTAATCCCGGCTGGGTCGGATTTCTGTACGTAATTTAAGGGGCGTTTTTGGACTGTTTCCTGCTTTAAAATATAAAGTAGTGGGTTACATGTTAGGCTTTGATTCAATTCTTGGGGGTTTAAAGTAAGACACCTAAAATAAAAAGGGGGTATAATTTTTTCATTCATCTCTTATACTTATTATATACTAAATTATGGTAAAGAAAGAGGGTTTGAATAAGACAAATATAAAGAACAGAGAGAGGATAAACGATCGATCATGAGAGAGGAAGCCCGCAGCTTTTTGAAGAAAAAAAAAATAGCTTGTGATCGCGATTCTTCGGTTGAGTTAGGTAGGTTTTATGATGCTATTCGTAGTAAACTCTTAAAATACGCGAACTGATATCGTCGTAAAACCCGTCTCTATGCTTAATTGTATGCTGTAATGAATGTATTATATAATGTAGATAAAATAGCATGATGAAACTATTTGAATCTTATATCTTGAAAAACCCTAATCTGCCTTGTTAATGAGAGTGATGATTCCTTGGTATAAAGGGAGGCTTGATAACTAAGGTGACAGGATTAGCGAATACTGGTGTCCCCGAACCGACACGTAGAATGTAGGGATCGAGGTGGTCACGAACCTACACGTAGGACTAGGGGATCGTAGTGTTGGCTGGTACGTTCCGACACCAGGATAGTAATGTGGAGCGGAGTGTCACGAAACCGACACTAGAATTAGGGGATCGGTTGTCAACGAACCGAACACGTAGAAATTAGGGGATCGTATGTCACGTTCCGACACCAGGATAGTATGTGGAGCGGGTGTCCACGTACCGTCACGAGGAGAAAAATAAAAGATAATATCTTGAAAGATGTTAATATACCCATCTAATGAACCTAATTCCCAACGGGTATGGCATTGAGGCTTGAGTCCTCATGGGTGACTTGGCGGTGCTTATTAATAGTATAGAACTTGTTGCTACATTTGAGTATTGTAGTTGATTTATGATACTATGTGATATATACTGTTTTCTAATTTTGAGTTTGCCGCTGACATACTACTTCAGTACTCTGTTCTGTACTGACCCCTACTTGGATGTTTCTTTCTTTGGTCTATGTTGGAGTGCCCAGCAAACCTACCGTCGTCGTCAACTCACCGCAACTCTAAGCCAGTCTTACATTACACCGGATTTCAGGGTGAGCTAACCTTCTAGCTTGGACTGGATCTTCTCTTCTTTCTTCAATGTCTTGATGCCTTGAAGTTCCGCTGGACTAGCTTTTGTTATTTTGCTCTTATAATACTCGTAGTTTTAGTAATTTGATCATTAGATGTTCGTGTGGTGATGACTTCCAGATTGCGAGAAATAATACGATGTTGCAATTTAGAAGTATTGATTGGTTATTTATGTAATGAGTTAATCTTCCGCATTAATATTTTGTTACTTATGGTTTGAAAAGTTGGGAATTGGATTGGTTGGTTCGCTCACATAGTAGGATAAGTGTGGGTGCCAGTCGCGGGCCGTTTTGGGTCGTGACATAACGTGTAACTAAACAAATAATAGAAAATACATTCACACTGCCCCTATTGTTAAAAATCATAAAGAAATTGGTTGATTTTCTTATTTTTATCGAAACAAACGAAAATTGTATATATTGTTTGAAATGACGTAAGAAATAAAAAGTACTATGAGTCACAGTAAAATGATAACTTAAAATATTTGAGAATCATATAAGAAATTCCGTTGACTTTTCTATATCAACCTTGGGTAATCTTATAAAATGAACAGATGGAATAACATATTTATTTGAAATGACATAACAGAAACTAAATTAACAATTTAAAATAATTCTTTTAAAAACACATACAAATTACAAGTTCACATTTTTTTTCCTTTTCATTTAGTCCATAAATTGGAATAAAAGAAATAATTATCATACGTTGGGTCGCGCTGACACAGACACTAATTCTATTTATATACAAATTACAAAGTGAATGTATATAGTGGGTTTAATTATTGGCAATAAATACAAATATTATGAGACATCTACTTGTATATTCTATTCGTTGTAATAAGTATACAATTACTAAAGTTAGGTATATAGTAGGTTGTATTTAATGTCACAATATCCAGTCTTTACGAGAACAATAGTTATTTGTATACAATTATTTCATTTTGATCAAATAATTGTTAAAATCACTCTAATATACATATATAAATTATAGAACATTATACCAAATTCGTCGATATATACAAAAAATTATGGACCATAATAAAATAGTGTATATATAATCATTACACACCAATATCCAAACAGATTTTCAGCTTCTATATATACAATTACAATGATATTATTCAATAAGTTTAAATCATAATATTTTTTTAAAACAAAAATGAATCCCCCGTTGTACTATATAACTATAATATATATACAAAGAAAAATATGAACATAATAAATAATTGTCTACTAACAATTACCTACAAAAATCAAAATAATACATATTATGATGGTCATATACAACTAAAACACAAATCAATTAAAACATGATTGTATAAAAATTATATTCACTTTCTCAAATATATACCAATAATAATCTTCTCTCTCTCTCTCGCTCTCCTCTCTCTCTCTCTCTCCTCGTCGCTCTCTCTCTCATATATATATATATATATATATTAAGATATATATACAATATAATATAGATATATATAATATATATAGATATATATATTATAATATATATATCCCTATTGAGTGTTTTCATAGATTTATCTAAAAAAGCTTTTTGAAAATATTTGATTTTGAACTAGTATTGTCTTTCTATAGCTTTAGAATATTTTTTTTGAGAAAATGTTTGATTTTGAATGTTTTGCTTAAATCATGGGATTATGTGAATTTATTGTTAATATCTTTTATACTATTGTTACATTTATTGAAGAAATAATTTTTTGGTATAAATTTTTTAAAAAAAACGTTTTGTACAAATTTAAAGTTACCTAACAAACTTAACTATACTCATAAAATGTAATTATGTAAACTATACCCATAAATGTAATTCATAAAATTCGTTTGCAATATATGAAATTTTCTCTATATTGCTTGCACGCAAATAAAATATCTTTTGGTACATTTGGAAACAACTCCTTCTACAACACTTGTATCAGGGTGAAACTATCCTAATACAAAATTTTCCTCTGCATTATACCTTATTATTATGATAAGCAGGCGAAAATGAGGAAAAGATTACTAGCTGAAAAATTGAACAATTAGATACTCAACCAACTAATCTTTCTGATGTATTGTACTAAAATTTTGGTAAATGTGTGCAACTTAACTCGACAGCACAAGAACGACCAAGGTAGATATCACTTTCATCACTTGTGTTTGGGCTAGGGGTATACATGGACCGGATTTGTTTGGATTTTTCAAATTCCAAACCAGATTATGTGTGTAAAATTTTAAAATCTATAAATCGAACCAAACCAATAAATCTGTAATGCTCGAGATGGAAGACTTCCTTTGCACATCAGAATGAGAGTAAGAGATGCAAATAATGCAGCTCTTACAACCGTTGCCTTTAAAAATATGGTAAGCAAAATTCCAAGACCCTTCAAAGGATGCATAAAGCTAGACCCTTCATTATACAAAGATGCATTACACATACAACATATTTTCAAGTGAAGAAAAGTAATGCATTAAAAATATATTGACAAGTTTTCATCTATCATATTCTGCTTAATCTTACATCTGTCCAGTAATTCGCCAAGTTTGTCAGTTTCTTTCATTTCCTTTATGGTCATCAGAGGTTCACTTTCACCTTCATTTAGATCTTCCATTCCATTATAACTGGCTTTTACATATTCAACATGTCCAACATCCTTTCCATCCTCTATCTCATTGCATGCGCCAGTTGTGGGAATTTCTTCACTGTCTGATGTCATATAAGGTTGAAAAGCTCTTCCTTCCCCATCAAGCATAGCACATCCGAGAAGAGGCATCCGCCCAGCTTCAACCATTTCATCAAGAGATGGATGTGACAAATGGTAATGCGGCTGTGCAGAGTCTTCAAGTTCCACAGCTCCAAGCATTGAAGTGGACAAATCATGCTTTATCTGGATATACACTGAGAAAGATGTCTCCTTAACTAATTTCATCAACTGCCAATTGAATGCCCGTTGGAAAATCATAACCCAGTTTGGAACAATGTAGTAGTATGAGTTCAGGAGTTGAAGCTGCACAAACTTCTGCATCATAACACTTGCCTCTTTTTCTGCAAGTGGCAGTACCATCAACTTGCTAATCTCTGTGAAGTACTTTGTTAGACAACTTTGAAGTTGTAATATCTGGCTTTTTAAATCCACATCAGAACCTCTATGTAACCAAGATGTATCATCTAGAAAAGATGGAAATTTGCAGTCAGATATTGCACGCACAACTGGTTCAATTCTTGGAGCTAAGCTCCATCCCAGCTGTGGCAAGTGTTGGGTCACAGCTTCATGCTCATGGCTATGTTCCTCCAGCAAACCTATTTCCGGACAGGGCCAACAGGTAGGATTAGCATGAGCTGCAGCAGCTATTTCCCTCACAGACTGATCCAAGGCCTCGTTAAAGGCTGAGATACAATTGTCTGGACCCACATCACAAACATTCATTTCACCAAGAACCCCAAGCAAAGAATTCAAATGGTAGAGAACCAGTTCTCGGACTTTTACACACTGGATAACTGGTTGTGGTGGTGATTCACTTGCCAGCCACTTCAGTCCTCCTCTTAATTGTTCATCGCTGAAAAACCCATTCAACTGTTCCATCTGCTGGTTTTTTAGGTAAACAACACTAAAGGAATGAAGTCTTGATTCATGGACTTCATGTAGCTCCAGTTCTTTAACTATAGTGGAAGGATCTGCATTTTCTTTGCACAGCTCACTTACGATCAAAAGGGGTAACTGAGAACCAGAAGGTACAGACATTAACAGTCTATGAAGCTGATTTTTCTGAAGAACCCATGGGATACCTTCTGACAACAGAAAGAGAACTGCACTTGCACCTGCTACAGTCTCATTCAGATTCTCAAAATTAATGTACTTGATAACTGATAAACAACAAATAAGGTCCCCGCCTGATTCATTAAGAAGCCAATTCCTCCAAACAGACAGGCCTGGAGACGTAATTAGTGTATCATCTTCATATTCTCTTGCAGGCATGAGCTTGGAAAGCAACCAGGACTTGGCATTCAACTGGTCCACGCCATTTTTTGGGTTCAGAGTGTTTATATTATTATCCTCACAACATATTATTACTTTCCAGCAAAGGCATCTGGCAGCTGCATTTTTTTCATATAATGTGGTGGCAACTACATCTGAAACATTCAGCCTTGACCATGATTTTTCCAGAGTTCGGTACCATTTTGAGACAGCATGATCAATGTTGAACTCGACTGTTGTGCTATGTTGCTAAAACAAGGAAGAACAGTAGCAAATATCAGTGAAAATAAGTTGACCATAAAAGTGACGTGTATGTACATCCAATTTCAGACACAAATAGCAAAACTTGTAAGTGAGATGGTGATATTCTTAAGTAGAAAGCTGACATGCACATATGAATGGAACATCTCCAGGATGGAGGAAGAAATCTTTATTTCCTTTCCTCTCTTTTGCTCCCATGGAACAGGATTAGAGAAATAATTTTTCACCATTTAGTAAAAAGTTAACATTATGCAGATGTCTAGGGATTGTCAATAAAGATTTAAGGCTGGAGTCAAAGAAAGAAGCAGCAAAGTTCAAAACTATTTGAGTTCATCTTGAAGCTTTTATGTCAACCTTGCCAAATAATCTGATTAAATGATATTTTTTGAGAAAATCAAATAAATTTAGCAATATGCAGAACTTGAGATTTCAACCAACCAATTCTGTTTTTTTAAGCGATGTTTCTATCAACCAAGTAATTCTGTTTTTTTAACCATGTTTCTATCAACCAAGAATTTCTGCTTTTTTTAACCAAGTTTATATCAACCAAGCAATTCTCCTTGGGTGGCATTGGATTGATTTTATCTTTTTATGTGTGCATTTGTGCATTCATAAGAGAGAGGCCTCTACCCTGGGATCAGAAGATGTACTTGAATGTTTGGTGAGCAATAGACGGAGATGATGCCTCTTGTCTGTGGCATTTGGTAGGGATTCAATTCATTCCTATAACTACCCTTTGTTGGAAAATTCAGGGAAGAGGTCGTCACTATCAAATCACTCAAAACTCTATTTGAAGACAAGTAGGGAAATTATTTTCTTTACTTCTATGATCTTGCTTACACAATGTAGTGCTTCTGTATTTATAATCTGTAGAACTTCTAGCATGCATATAATTTAATTCATCATTCCCCTAGTTCATGAACAAAACAATAGTTGCATTCTAAGACCGATACAATAAGCTTCTACTTCATCGACTGAGATAATTAATGTATCACCCAAATCAAAATGTTTTTTGTCCAAAACACAAGGTTCAATTCTCGACGCCCTTGGCCTACTTCCCGGCAAACATTTTTCAATCAATTCATACCTATTATGCCTATTTCCACACAGCAAAACATAAGGTATAGAAGTGGAAGTGAGAAGAAGAACTACACCCAAATGGTTGGAAATTTAGGGTACCTTGGATAGATGAAATAAGGCTATCAGTATTCTGGTTGGATTCAAATAAAAGCAAGAGAAATCTAATAGTTCTCTAAACCATGAAGTGATCAACCCTTCATATGAAGAAATTGAGAAAAGCTTTTTATCAAGATAAGATGACCCAGTAATAGAGCCTATTCAGCAAGAGGTAGCTTTAGGAGCTAAATATCTAGAAACATCAGACTTGATAACAAATAACATGAGTTACTGTGACGAGAAGAGAGATTTAGAGTGAAAATTTTAGAATGCTGACTAGCATTTGAAATTTAAAATAATAGCTTAAATGTTATGTTGATTAATTAGTCCAAAATACGTCAAATAAAGTTCAAACTAATAAAACTAGTACAGATTATGTCAGTCTGAATCTAAGTTAATCAGACTCTCCACTTTCGGCACCACACCCATGTCGACATGACATGGGTGTGGTATGGGACCTGTTAGACCCTCAGCTTGATGGTTTGGACAGCTCAGGCTTGGCAAGGGATTTACATGATGAACCTAGCCAAGGCCCAATGACTTCGGTCAGGATCAAGTTCAATTGAAGATGGACCTTGGCATTGGCGTGGCTAAGGTATGAAGGTAAGCTGAGGCTAAGGCATGACAAAGGCTGAGCCTAAGGCAAGGCCAGGCAATGCTGCGATCGTAGCATGGCCATGGTTAAACAAGGTTGTGGGCTAAATGCTGGGCAAGGGAAGATGGCTCAAGAACTGGATCAATGACAAGTTGTGCAGGGCAGGACATGCGCACAGTGCAGGCATGTGTAGAGATGGCAATGGGGAGGGGTGGAGGGGGGCGGGTTTTGTCTCCACCAAAAAAATTTCAACCCACCCTGCCCCGCTCCACTTAGCAAATCAACCCGAACCTACCCCACATCCACCCACTCCGCCCTACCCCGCTTAAGTTTCTTCTATTATTTTCACTAAAGTTGCAACCAAATTTTAAATTATAACAAGTTTGATCCTACTAAAAAAAAGTAGAATTTGAAATAACACGTTCACTGTATCCATTAGAGCATTAAATATTACGATATTCTCGAATCATAAACATTTTTCTTTTTTTTTTCAATTTATGTGATACCGTTGAAATTTAAAGAGACAATAATATATTATTTTTGGGTTTGACCAAATATTCTTTATAATTCTTTAAATTGTTAATTGTTGTAATATATAGTACTCCGTATTTACGTATTTTTTCAAATCTATATAATTTTATTATGAAAATTTCCATAAGATGGATATGTTCCCTTTCCAGAAGCAAGGACTAAGGACTATGTAAATTATATAAATTAATATCCTTTTGTAACAACAGCAAAAAAAAATTGATAAAACAGTTACATTGTCAGTTTTACTAAAAAACAAAAAGTGACTGTGGAGGAAAAGAACAAAGGCACGAAATTGGAAAATCGCACCACCCGCATAAAATTAAAAAAATTTAAATTTCAATCCGCGCAACACCCGCATATATCTAAACCTGCCCTGCCCTGCCCCGCATATGTTTAAACCCACACCACCCCGCACCCGCACCGCCCCATTGCCATACCTAGGCATGTGGGCAGGCATGAAGCTGCACGTACAGATGTGATTTTGGGTGCCAACTTTGAAGGTTGCCCTTGTGTGCCTCGCACATGCGTGGGCAGTTGGGCAGTTTCTAGACATTTGTGGCTATTCAGCATTTTAGATAAGACTTGTAACTTCGAATTTGAATTATGCCTATAAGTTGGGGATGTCAACTAAATTAATTAGGCATGTGACAGGGTATTGTGCCTTATTTATTGGCACATGCAGTGGACTTTTGGTCGAAGGCTAAGCATTTTTTGTGTGCTTCTTTGTGGCACGAGTTTAAATCAAAGTTGAGAAATGATTCATGTACGTGCCTTGTGTTGTTTGTTTTCATATGCTTGTCCAAGTGTTAAACAATATCGAGGAAAAAAAAAAGTTGGCTAAGCTAAGAAAATGTTTGTGTAATGACCATCCATGTCATTTCGCCGTTTCTGATCGTTTAAACGTATAGAGCTTTCTTGTAGCAACCCCTAGTCATTTATGACTTGATGGGCCTGAAAGTTTAATCGTTGGGTCGTTCTATTGGGTTTTGTGCAAGTTCATGTTTTGGAGCCTTTGAAATTTGAACGGTTGACTTTAATCAAACGTATAGGAAGACTTTAGTGTGAGTTCGTGTTGTTAGGAGTTTTAACATTGAAGCTTAAGCCAAGGCAGTGTTCAGGGAAACGTGAAGCGAAAAAAAGCGACAAGGCCCCACTTCACGCCTTAAGCTATGAAGCGCTCACATACTCATTCCAGTCTGTGAAGCGTAGAAAGCTCGCATTGCTTCGCTTCGTCACTTTAAGTGTTGAAGCACTCGATTTCTTAAACACTGAGCCAAGGTATGACTTCGGTCAACATTCTTGGTAAACGTGCTGAAATAAGAACTATGTCAGCGAGGTTAGCTCTAGAATGTTAAGTTTGGTCTTGAACGACCTTTTGTGCAATTCTTGAGGCTCTCGGACTCATTTTGAGCCTTGTGAATTTTAGCTTAAAACGAAACTTAGGTTTTGGACCCGCTTTTCATTAAAAAGACCTCAGATGGAAGTTTTGATGGATATGTTGGGTCTAGAATGCCAAACTTGATGGGGTAGAATATTTCGTTTGCGCTCACAGGGTTCTAAACAAATCTCGGGCACCCCATTGGAGAATTCGGAGTTAGAGCAAACTAGCTGAAGTAAGCTTTTAGCGACCAAAATTTAGGGCTTCACTAACTCGCTTCGACTTTAGGTAGCCATTTTAGACTACTTATATCCCAAAATTACACCTTCAGCCCTAATTTTAAAATTGTGATATCTCGAGCTTGGGAGCTCTGGTTAAGGTGATTTGAAGTTGTGGATGTCTGAAATCTCTATGGCTACGCGTTGGAGTGTCTGGAAAGTGTCGGGGGATCTCCGTTTGAGGTATATTCTTCCGCGAAGGGAGTGCCAGCTCTTTTTGTTTTCTTTAATTGGTGATTTTGATGCATCTGGTGGTTTGAGTTGTTCCAAGCATGGAATTGAGCCCCATTTTGAGGCACAAGCTCGATTAGACGTTTAGGACATTTGACAGAGTCAATTTTGGAATTCTCAGTGTGGGTCTCACTTTCCCATTTTGACTCAATTTTGGGTTTATTTCCATTTGTTACGATTTTAGTGTAAAAACGTGTATAATGGTGTCGTGATTGGTAATTTGATAGTGTAATTTTCAAGCGTTTCAAAATGGGCTAGCCCTTGTGCGGTGAATTCAAAGCGCTTGTGATCGTCTTTGAGATAGGTTAAGTTACTTTTTTTATTGAGTTTCTTAGATAATGCCTAGTATAGATTTCATGTGATTTTGGATTGTATTTGTTGGGTATTTAGCTTTCCTCTTGTTATTCCATTATTTCTTGACTCCGTAGAAGCTTTGGGTTTAGTGTGGGTGTTGGAATCCTTAGTTTAGGCTTGTAGCTTCATTTGTGGTGCCGATGATCTTGCTTATCCTTGTTAGGATTGATTCATGGTGGCCTTAGACTAGGTTGGACATTAGATGCTTTAGGTTGTGTTTTATCGCCTTGACGTTATTATTTGAAAGTCTATTGCTTATGGCTTGAAGTTATTATTTGGTAATCTGTTGCTTATGGCTCCGGGCTAAGGGTTAGGCTAACCTACTTGTGGGGTATAGGAGGTGTCATCGTGACCTGGGAAATTGGATCATGACAATTTAGATGGGAACAAGTTATCCCTTATTAATTATCCAGGATTAGCTATCTTAGATAAGTTATCCCACCATGTATATGATATACCTTATCCCATCACTATGGTATGAATGGCGGGATAAGTTATCCCAACCTTGACAACCAAACAAGACACCAAAATATATCCCTGGACTATTTTTTAATCCCAAGACTATTTATTTTTATCCCTCACACCAAACGACCTCTAAGGTTCCTAGACTGTCTAGTGGATTAGATCGAGATGGGTTGACCCCGCAACAAGACCATGCCTGATTTAGTCAACCAATTTAGGGTACTTTGACCAAAGTCAATGGGGAAATTCCAAATAGATTCAATTAAAAAAAAAGAACAGACCGAAGCACTAAAACTACCAATATATGCAGGGTCTAGGGAATAACTAAAACCACAAGGGTTTTATTGTAAGCAATTGTACCCTGCTCATCAGATTCTACGATTTCAGTCAAAACAAAAGCTACGGTAAAATTGAAGAAAATGGAATACTATGTATATAGAAATTTCTTTGTCACCCTTTTTTATTATATCTCCTTCTAGGATTCTAATTAATATTTTCTCATGTTTTTAACATAATATTTTGTAAGTTAGGTTTCATAACTCTACTTTTAGATGATTGAATTATCCTTAGCCAGGCCCCCACATCTGTATCCATATTTGGATTTGTATCCTCAAATCTTAGATCATGAAGTATTTGATTTCTAGTCCTCACCCGTATCGTACACCCACACCCTAGTCCGAGCAACATGGGTTTGAATTGAGAGGGCGGAATGTTTTGAATTCATATAACATCTTTAGAGTTACATGTTTTTTAATACGTTTAACTTGAGCTAATGGTCTATGGAAAACAGTCTCTCTACCTTCTTAAGGAAAGAAATGGTTGTGTACACGTCACCCTCCCCAAACCCACTTGTGGATTATTACACGGGATATGTTGTTGTTGTTGTTGTAACATCTTTAGGACTAAATAATCCACCAGTTTACCCTTTAAAATTTAAATTACTAGAATATGTAGTCAAATGATATTATGAACTGATAGAGGGATAATATGTCATTTTAAGAATAAGGTCAAGTAATTTTAGATGGCCAAAATCGGTGGCAAGTTGATTTTTAGCCAGTGGGCACAAACACATCCTGAAAGACCAGAAAATTCCCTTTCTAAATATTATTCACCATTACATAGAAAAACAAAGTGAGAGAACAAGATGCACCAGCACTACCTGCAGCTTTAGCATCTCCAGTTAATGTTTCATAAGAAGAATATTGATTAATAGGTAATGGTTAATTACTGACTCGCAAATAAAAGTAAATCGGGGTTGATACTCAACACTCGTACAAGTAAAAATGCGTCAGATCACACAACACTCTCAGGTCACAATTGTTAGTCAAAATCTAAATTACTAATAAAAAATTTCAAAATGCAGATTGAAAAATTCTCTGATACATAATTAGATTTTCATAATCAAACCAAGCAAAATTATCAAAAATTTGACCTCTTAACTAAATATGATATATAAAAAGAACATGGTAAATTATAAACCTGGCCTTCAAAATCCAAACTCTCACATAGATTAGGACGCAGAAATTTGTCATCCAGACAACAAAATATAGTAAATTTGAATGGTACAGACGTATCCATTAATTTTTCAACCTGCAGTTGTATTTAAGGCCTAATAAGACTAGCTTCAACCAAAATAGTAAAAAACAAAGGTGGATGCAATCATGATTTAGCTGCCAGTGTGGCTTTGGTCTAGTGGTAAGAACACACAAGTGGATTAGGCAGACGTCACGTGTCCGAGCCTTGAGACAAACAAAAGCCCAGAATTGAGTGGAGAAAGGTAAAAGGTCGGCCCATCATCCACCCAGTTTCGAACCGTGTGCCAATGACCCTCAGGGATTTCTCGGTTATCATAAACAGGTACCATGATTTAGTTAAACTGTTTACTGTTCATGCAGTACACAGAAAAATAAACGAGTTTTTATAACTGGATACTGAGGCTGCACCAGCTCCGTATCACAACTATTCATGAGAAAGCATGGAGGCAGAAATTTAATTGACAAAGCTGGAGAAGAAGAAAGGAGACTTTCATCACTACTTACAATTCTGTTGGGCCACATTGGAACTCCAAGAGAGAGAGAACTCAGAGCAGCTTTAGATGCTAACTGTTTCTCCTCTTGCATCTCCCTTTTCTTTAAAGAACGTCGCTTCCATTTCCTGTGAATTGACAAGGTAAGTAGAGAAACAAGGGTAATTGCAGCAGACATGAGGTCCAGGTTGAGCAAGCAGCACCTGATAATCAGTTTAAGTTTTGCCTCAGCAACTTCTTCATCATAATAACTTGCAGCTGGTTCATTAGTTTCAGCTTCCTCGCTGGTGATCACCAGTTCTTCATCTTCATTCTCTTCATCACTCATGTGTTTCAATTCTGTGTCTTCTACAAGAGAACTAGCTGGCAAAACTGGAGAACTATCCCACTCATCTCTGGCAGGAATAAATTGAATGGGCATACTTCTTGCATCAAATTGTGCAACTTCATCATTTTTAGGTGTCCCTGAACTCCCAACTCTTGCTTGCAGCTGTACTTCAGGTTTTTCTGCACTCCGAACTCTAGCTTGTTGCTGAACCTCAGGGGACATATGAGGAAAGAATACCAAAGGAGGAGCCAGAAGACTTGACACCGCACGACTAGGAGGATCCTGCTGACTTTCATATTTCGTCTCCTGATAAAATTCTGTTTTAGTAATTGGAATCGCCTCTATCTCATCTTTTCGAGATGAAACAGTTTCATAATCAGGCATGTTCTCCTCGATGGACAGTGAAGAACGATCAGGCTTGAGAAATTGAAAAGCTGAAGGTTTTTGCTGATGATCCTTATCTAACAGGGTATCTCTTTCTTTCTCCATCACTGACTCAACATGCGGAACCGAAACATCCTCAAATATTGTCCTTGATTTTTTCTTATGGACGAGTTTTGAGCACTTGACAGGATAGTCATTGTCTACTTCCATAAACGGGCCTTCCTTCACCATATATGATTCTTCAAACTCCTTTAATGAGAAACCATAATACGCAAGAAGGCCTTCTATGTCCTCATCCTGATACATATCCAGGAGCAGAAGTTACTCCACTCAAAAACTGTTATATAAGAACACAGCCAGCAAAAATATTCAAAAATTACCTCCATCCCAAGCCATTTTGAAACTTGGTTAACAGGGATTCCTTGGCTATTCTGCAGTCCAGAGTGTAAAGAAGCCAGGGCCTGGGTTCGTAACTGGAAACACCAACGAATGAAATGCTTTTAACACAATGTAAATCTACAAACATGTGAAATATTTAAAAGTTTACCCCTATAACCTTCAACAACGGAAACTACTGCCAGACATACACGAGCATAAAATCAGTGGAGCAAAGGAGAACACTTTCAAGTTCTCTATTACCTCAAAGTCACTTATAGTGGTCCTTTCTATTTACTATGCCAAGAGAAAGGATGAACTTTTTTGTTAATAATGGCAATGTTCAATAGGAATTAAATGGTCCCCAATAAAGTGGAATGAATATATTGCAGCTGAGATCCCAACCATTGAATGGGCGTAATTTGTGTTGAAATTATTGAAACGAAAAAATACCAGACAGAAATTGGATAGACAAGGATGCTTAAAGTCGAATAATCTCGCTACTTAAATTAAAATCTACAGAAGTGTGGGTAATACCTTCGAGAAATGAGCATGCATTAAGCAAGCTTGAAGATAGCTTGCTCTTCTTGCAAGCCGAAAGAAAGCAATAAAATTACCGGTCCTGCAGGCCCTGAAAGTATGAAAAAAAAAACATTCTTAGGTGACTTTAGTGGCAAGGTAATAATAAGGTCTCCTAATGACGCAATGATGAAACAACCTCGCCACATCACGGGAAAAGAGAACTTCTGGTGTTTGCCGCATATCTGGTGCCATCTTTGCTAAATCAAGTGAAAGCTCTGCAGGTTCAACCTAGCACAAAACTCATACTTCCACAAAAAGAAAAACACTCAGAAACAAATTCAGGAATATGCTTAATAGTTGACTTACTTTATAGCCTGGATGTTTATCAAGCTTTAAAAGTGCATAATAACCTCTAAATTCTCTCTCTGTTTCCACATTTATTCCTCTCTTCCGGTGGTCATCATACAATTGAAATAGTTCAACTGATGTTTTATTCATCTGTTCAATATTGAGATGTGCATCAAATCCCTCAGAAAACCCCTCTCCTCTCGTGTATTCACACAATTCATGCATGGCGAGTATATGGAGCCTTATCTGAAACAAAAAATGATGGGCAATAAAATTAGAATCTATTTCAAAATTGAGTAACAACAGTAAAATCAACCAGAACATATAGGTGTCTTCTTTTATGTGAGATTAAGCAAAAAATTAGTTCAGATGAAAAATTCTACTGCAAGGAACCATAGCCCCTTCATACTCAAACCCAAACCTATCTGTAAATCAAGCTTATTGACAATTAAAATTTCCCCATTGGCTGAAGCAAGAAAGCACAACAATAGAGGTTAAACTACACAACCATAATATTTTGTTACAACAATAGATCGCTTGTATGGTTTGTGGGAGTACAATACAATGATTGATTGTAAACCACATTGATCATTGTGAATAAGCAAATGCCAAATCTTGTCCATCCCATTTTCCAGATAGAGCATGCTGAGATTTTATACTCAGAAAAATATGGCTAATTTATGCTGACCTTAAAAAGTTATAGCTTATAAGTTAACTCATCAGTATCACGGTGTATATCTCAACATCAGGATGAGTTAAAATGATTCACATATAAAGCCTCTGAAAAGTTGATAGAAGTTTCACTTAAAAAAAGCCTCCCGGAATAAAAGATAATGATAAGACAATGATGCTTAAAAGCAATATAACAATACACATGGCCAAAAACTATCAACCATTTGCTCCAGCATATTAATAGCTTCACGGTTGAAAATATGTTGCATCCTCAAATCCATACGGATTGCACGCATCCTGTCCCATAAGAAGTTATACAGGCGAAGAAATCTTTCTCCGTAAGGCTGCTCTAGCAAATTCAAAAGATAATCCATGGTCTTCTGTAAAATTGGCATTGGACGTATGAGCACCGCTTCCCTCTCAGCTGTCCTGGTGTACTGAAAAGAATCATTTGGCAATGTTCATGAATTCATTCTTTTTATGCTCTCATGAACTTTTAACTTTTTTTATTATCTTAAATGCAAATAATACTTAAGAGTTCCCAATAAAGACCTTTTTGACAGCAAGCAATTTACTGGTTTGGTTTCTGTCTCCATCCAAACGTTCATATTGGTCAAGGTCTCCTTTCCTTTCTCGTTCTGCTCTTTCTGATTCTGCAACAGAAAAAAATTCAGGAACAAGTTCGATATCTGGTGAGAAATTTATTAACTGAACAAAATAAACTTCACTTGTACGTTTGACACATGAACCAGTCTGCTCCAGACCAATAAAAGATACAGTATGGATTTTTGGAGGTATATAGCTTCCAGTTTCTTAAGGAGGGCCACCAACAATCTGGGAGTGCTTATCGTGACTTACGAAGAGAACATCGTCATGTTCAAGGCACGATTATCGATGTCCACTGTAGCTTGAAGTTCTGGTGACAAGAGTGATGGTGTTTGAGTCAATAAGATAGAAAAGAGGATTAAACCAAGGATTAGGGATATAGGGCTCTTTGGTAATTTAGAGATAGTGCCATGGAGGAGGGGATGGAATTGAGTTCAGCATGTAATTTGGGAAGATTGGAGGGGCAGAAACAAGAAAAGGAAAGACCATTTTGGTTGTTAACTTTGACTACTTTTATTTAATATGACAAGCCAGAAGGTTTACAACTGTCACAAAAATAAGGGCTTTCAGTTTCTCTGACAACAAAAAAATGATTTATAATACAATAAGCTAAACCACAACCAGTATCAAAGAAATAATTTAAGCCACAATAATACGTCCTTAGAACTCAGGTTTCCCTCCACAAACTCTCTCGTTCCTCTAGTCATTACTTAATGGAATAGAGACTAAAGCAGTTAAACTTACAATTATTTTACTTTTCTTCCTTTTTTATTTTATTTTACTTTTTCTTTATGAGGGGATTAGTTACAACTTTTCTTTTTCTACTTGTAACTACTTTTCTTTCCCTTCCAAATTTTTCACATATCCTTCCATTAGTGGTCTAGCTCAGTGGCGGATCCAGAATTTTCATTCAGGGGATTCGAAAAATAGAAGTCTAAACGTGTGAAAAGGACAACAAAACACAAATCCAAGGAAGTAGAAATGTATAGTTTATAGGTACAAAAAAGTTCTTTTACGTGAAACTAAATGAAGGGAAGCTAAAAAAAAATGAACTGTCCACAATGGGGTTCAAACCCTGGATGCAATTTTAAAGGAGTATACCACTATGCTACAGCTTGCTTCTTATTCATGAGGGGGTTTAAAATTAATATATCTACATAAATACTGAAAATTTACTTTATATATACAGTATAATTTTTTTCCGAGGGGGTTTGAGTGAACCTCCTGGAACCCAATCTCGCAAGCTGAAGATGCGAGTGTGACTCCTATTGCCATAAGTTGTATGAGGAGGTTCTTAACCGCAGCAGTCAGAAGTGGAAAATACCATTTGCTGGCATAACTTATTCAATTCTTTCCAAATTGTCCCGTGAAGAGACAGATCATTTCCAGCAAAGTTGAAGATGGAGGCTGAGAAGAGAAGAGAAGGCAAAGTAGCAGAGGTTTATAAGAGTTAGGAAGAATCCCTGTTAATCTGCATGTTATGTTATTCTCACCTATAACTAAATCCGGAGGAGAAGGGGGACATATAGGAGATATTTGATGGGAAAAAGCTGATTTTTTTGTGAGATCACATGATCAAGCAAGCCATTGACGTAAATGGACAAGTTAACTCATCATGGCAGCTGCATAACTTTCAACAAGTGCGTTAGATAAGATGAATAATTAGACAACATACCTGGACACATATCAGGACATGAACCAATTATGACACCAGAAGACTCCGACCCTTGATAATCAGATAGCAGATTGCCATCTGAGAAATCATCACTTGAATCTACAATATCTTCCGCAGAAAATTTTGGTCTGTCCACAACAGATTGATACTGACTCATTCTCGTTGAAGGACCCTTCTGAGAAATACTAGAATCATCTCGTGCATTTTGTCGGCTGAGATCATCCTTAAAACGAGCTAAGCGCTTTGCCTTGGCCTCAGTTTCTCTGTCAACAAGAAAAGGATTTACAAAATAATAATCTGGCAAGGATGACATGCAAATCTGTATAACTTCTTACCGTTGAATATCTTCATCTGCATGATTGGAGTCATATTGAAGAACTTGATAACAAGATGAAGTTTACGGAAGGAAAGGAAACTGGCCTTTGGTACGGGAAGTTCATTGGCTACTCGATAAATCTCCCAAAACATTGACACCATATCCAGACATTGAGGATTGAGGAGCTAGAGAGTCAGGGGGGGCATTTGACCTCAATTTGGAAGGAGAGGTGGACGGCCTGAAAAAATTGAATAGAAGCAGAGATAATGGCAATTGGCTTACAATACGTTTTTACTTCACCATTCAAAGTTATTAGATCCCTTTGCACTAACTGTCATGACGGAGGGCTCCTGCGCCAATTGATCTTCTTTATTTAGCCAATACGACTAACCTTTGCAAGAAATGTAATAGACTATGGCAGATGTATATAAATTCTTGTTGTCAAAACACAATTTCATCGGCTTCTTATCAAAGTCTTCTTCAGTGGCCAAAAGCAATCGAGATATTTATCTAACCACGATGCATGATGAAAACACAATATCTTAGTGAGCATATAAATCATTGTGTCAGTTCTATGTGACTTGCACAAACAAAGAACTTATCTCGAGTATAAATTACTATTAGATCGCCACTCTCAAATGGTTCAGTTTGACTTTCAGCTTTGCATTGAGCTAACTAGCAAGCAGGATGTCAGGATGCTCTGATCACAAGCTCCCACCAAGTTTGTTTTGTTCACATTCCTTATTAATGCAAAAATCTACAGTAAATATGAAATTTACTTTTCTTCTATTATTCTTGTTTTTGTTGGAATCCACAAGTTCTATAAGCAAAAGCCTCCCCTGATAATTGCTTGACAGAAAAAAAGAAAATTTACAGCCACACATGGCAGGCTCCCAATGATAATTGCTAAACATAAAAAGAAATTTACAACATAGGTAGCTTAATAATAGTTCTAACAAAAACCTTTACAAGAAATATAGTTTGAATAAGAAAAAAAATATGATATCCTGCACCTTTCAAGCAGGCCTTTTCATTGACATTCTTTGTGCTTGTTAAAATAAAGACACACAAAATTGGCAGTCAGGATTTTTCTGTCGTACCTTTTGGATTCACGTAGACCAAGAGCTGATTTCTCAAAAGAAGCCACGTTAGGAGGTGAATGAGGGGGGGACCTTGTTCTTTTTGAGACTTGATCTGCATGCTTCACTGCGATCTGTCTTCCAGGGTCATAATTTGTTGGAATCGAGGGCAGCCTTTGGTGAGGTAAACGGATCGGAAAGTTTTGAAACGATTGGGTTGAGTTTCCCCGCATATGAGGAGGGAGCGAAGGCCTTCATGACAAACCCATAATAAGATAAAGTTAGGAACTTCCATCTGAAGAATTGCCTACCAGCAGAAGTCGAGGTACAAGTGATAAATTGTGTTTGATTCCAACTTGCTACATTTCTACACCCAAGGGTGTGGGCCTAGCGATCAATGAAGTGGTTGGGTCTCAAGTTCTTATCACTATGGAAACAAATAACACAAGATGACTCTTTCCATTTGTCCTAGCCTTGGTGGACGGAGTTAGGTAGTATTTGTTGTTAACGGGAGGTGGCAGGTATCCTGTGAAATTAGTCGAGGTGCGCATAAGTTGGCCCAGACACAACAGCCATAAAAAATAATAACTTTTGGGACAAAAGATGACGCTTTACTTTTTAAAAGTTCTTAACATAGTATTACGATAAGCATGTGAAGCATGAGATATCCTCAGTAAAAACAATTAAATAGGAAAAAATATTGCATGGGGTATAAAAATTAGCAAGACTTAATGAGGGGATCAAAAGATGCATCTAACCAGCCACTGTAGGATCAGAAAGAAGAATAGCCAAGAAGTGCACCAAGCACTCCAATAGAATATCTTTCCATATACTTGTCAGATATAATATGAAATCATCATAATCCACAGTACCCAGCCATCAAATAAATGAAATTGCTTGTATTGACTTTATAAACTTCTTCAAGCAATGGCGACAGCAACTTGTGAGTTAGTTTGGCTCAAACAGTTACTGGGAGAACTGAAATTTGGCAAAATTGATTCGATAGGACCTTGTGTGTGAAATCAAGGGGCTCTTCACATCACATTCAAATTAGGGTTTCATGAAAAGGACTAAATCACATTGAAGGGATTGACTGTCACTTTGTCAGAGAAAAGATATCTCAGAGATATGTTTACAAAATGTGATGAAGTCAAGTCAACATGATCAGCTGCAGTATGTTCACAAGTCTTCACATGTCCCGTATTAATTACAATTGGTAACACGCTAGGTGCATTATGATTTGGATGCACCAACTTGATGGGGAGCTGTGAATAGAAATAATATTTTTATTATTAGAATAGGAATTCTAGTTGGAAAAGGTTTCCAAAGTAGAGTCTATAAATAGGGTCTTCATGTAACAATTTCGATACGCAATTCAATAATATTTTCTCCAATATTTCTCACATATAGGAAATGGCCTAGGGAAGTGGCCGCCTAATGGAATTTGTGCCTTAAAAGACAAACCTTACCAAAGGCCTTAAATAAATCCTATTCATTTTTTTGTCTTAGTTTGACCCAATGTGAAGTTTAAGAATGTAAGACTTCGTGTATATCATACAAATTTTTTTAATCTTCTGATCTTAAACATGTCATGTCATTCCTACATGAGAGTGTATCATTAACACTATGACAAAAAGTACAATTAGAAACTTATTTAATATAGAAAGACACATCTTCTTCAGACAGATTAAAAAGAAATGAGACACATAAATTAAGAGGGAGTATTTGATAAGACTGATATATATTTTTATATGTGAAGTGAGAAACATACAGAAAACGTAAGAAAAATAAAAAGAACATGTAATTCAAATCATTTACAGCTCATTTTGACAATAGTTGGCTAAAGTTGAAAAATGTCAGTTTAAATTGAAGAAAAGATATCTGGATATTGAAAATTTGAAACTGTGTTTGGACATGAATCTCACTTGGAAAAAGTTGAATCTTGTAAGTGAAGATCATTATTTCATTTTAAAGAAATTATAGATATTCATCATAGAATAGTATTTAGTATTTCTGGGGCATAAAGGAAGTATTTTACTTTCTTTAGGCCTGGCAGAGCCTTAGGGTAGTGATTACTTACATACTAGAAAATCAAGATGTTGTAAGCTAGGTAAGTCTACACTTGCTGCAAAAACTTTCTTAAAATTTACCAATTATTAAGGTCTACGTATCTGTTTGTACTTCATCATCCAGCAACTCATACCCAACCATACATGATTTTATAACCTAAGTGATCACAACATCTAAGTTTGAAGGACAGAGACTGTCATGACCCAATCCAAGCCGTGATGTGGAAAAAGTAATCATAACTTTAAGTTCACCGTTCTCACCAGTTCAGGAGCAAGTGTCTAGTAGAGTCTCGCGGAACGGTATGATGACGTCTTATCTAATCTTTGAGAGGCTATAGGGCATTCTTAGGAATACTATATTGTTCTTGTGTTTCGTGTGTTGATGGTTGTACCAATGTCTAAACTTTGTTTCACTCTTATCAAATGGCTAGGAAGAGGTTGATTGCGGGTGGGTGAGAGCCTCCTACACCTCAAGGTGGAGCCTAGAGAAGGGTAGAGGCAAAGGTCAACCTAGAGGTCAAGGGCGAGCACAGACTCCAGCTCGAGATCAGGAGCGGGCACCAGCACTAGAGCCCGAGATAGGTTGAGTATGTTCAGCATCAGTCGGAGGGTGTGGAGCTAGCCCAGCCTCAACCCGAATTTGTGTCCACACTAGTATTGCAGGACACTTTGGCCAGGATCCTCAACTTCATGGAGGGTAAGTCTCAGGAAGTAACTATGCCTAACACTTCTGCAGGAGCACAGGCTAGAGATGAGGCTCCACACTATTGCAAACCGAGCCATGGGAAAATGGTAACTAGGCCCCACAAGAACATCAGTTATTGTAGTCTCGTTACACGGAGCCACAGTTCTGTCTTTTGCTAAACCTATGGCTCCTAGGCCAGCTATGACTTTTGAGGAACAAAACATGTTAGGGTTGTTTATCAAATTGGGTCCTCCCAGGTTCACCAGTGTTGTGGGCGAGAATATCCACAAGTTCCCACTCAACTGCCATGAAAGGTTGCATAACCTCGGGTTCGTGGAGTCCCATTGGGTTGATTACACTACTTACCAGCTTGAGGATCCAGCGAAGTAATGATGGAGATGTCATGTTGTTGTACCTCCTCGTACACTGAGCCAACGGGTTCTGTCTTTTGCTCAACCTATGGCTCCTAGGCCAGCTATGACTTTTGAGGAACAAAACATGTTAGGGTTGTTTATCAAATTGGGTCCTCCCAGGTTCACCAGTGTTGTGGGCGAGAATATCCACAAGTTCTCACTCAACTGCCATGAAAGGTTGCATAACCTCGGGTTCGTGGAGTCCTATTGGGTTGATTACACTACTTACCAGCTTGAGGATCCAGCGAAGTAATGATGGAGATGTTATTTAGATTGCATATCTTATTTAGATTGCAGACTAGTCGGGTCAACTTTGACGACTGGGCTCAATTCTACGAGGCTTTCTTGGAGAAGTATGTACCTCGTCGCCTGAGGGAGAGGTTGAGGGATGAGTTCAAGGATCTTACTCGAGTTGCATAGTACGAGACACAGTTCTATGACTTAGCTAGACATGCGGCTATGTTGATGCCTATAAAGCACGAGAGGGTATGCAGATTTGTCGAAAGACTCTCATTTCCACTTCAGTTGGCGACAAATTCCTATAGGTAGTTGATCAGGCACACAACATTAAAGGGATCCATCGTATGGCCAGGGACACAGCGACAAGAGGCCATGTCATCAAGGGTGGTTTTAGCAGGTCTCAATCACATGGCAAAGGGTTCCAGGTCCAAGATTATCCCTAGAAGTTTCAGGCTGGTACAGGCAACCTTACAGCTTACTGATGGTGGCTCGACACGTGCTAGTGGTTAGATGGTTCAGGCACAAGTTCAAACTTCTCAAGGTGCACATTCAGGGTATTCAGGTCGTGAGGGCCAATTAGGTCTATTTGAGTCATCAAGGGTTGTTTTGAGTGTCATATTTGGCCAATTTGCTAGAGAGTGCCCAGGGTCAATCTTCCAAATCTAGGGTCAAGAGGTTCAGGAATTCGGGGCTCGAATACATTTAACTAGGGGTGGTCCTAAGGTACTAGAGGTAGTCATCTAGCAGGCATATTGAGTGGTCAAGGTGGACATGACCATATATATGCTTTTTTGTGGAGGCTCGAAACATAGACATCGAATGTTGTTATCACATGTACGATCTCTGTGTGCCATCAGCATGCTTATGCTTTATTTGATTGGGGATCTACCTTTTCATGTGTGTCTACCATTATGCTACATGATTAGATTTGTCTTGTGAGCCAATGTATGTGTCATCGCGTGTAGCTACCCTCATAAGTGATTTTGTAGTAGTGGGTCAGGTATATAGAGCTTGTGTGGTGACCACATAGGGGTATTACACTTGGGTAGACTTTATTGTGTTATATAAGGTGGATTGCGGCGTGATCCTAGGCATGAATTGGTTGTCTCTCTTTCATGCAATCTTGGATTGCTTCTCCAAGACTGTTACTTTGTGCATGCCTGATTCCTCCTCTGATATTGACTGGTTCCGATAGTTATATTTCGAGAGGTGTGATCTCCTACAGATATATGACATGGACCTCTTTCCTATATATAATATTCTTGTCTTCTGCTTTGATTATTGTTATTACTTAAAATGCTTCTTCCGCATCTTGCGTTTGGCTTTAGGCTTGTCCACTCAGTAGGTTGTAGGATACCATCATGGCCAAAATTTGCGTCATGATAGAGATGTTTTAACATCCTACAAGCTAGAATAGACAGCATTAAAGGGAGCCATCTCCAATTAAACCTCCTTTCCCAGTTAAGGTACATCAAACCCTAAGTGGTTATTTGGTGGTTGGTTAGAGTTATGTAGGTAATAATACACAGTTAATTATGGATAGACTTAGAGAGTGTTTGGATTGGCTTATTTTAAAATAGCTTATAAGTTAAAAGCGATAAGTTGGTCATATCCAACTTTGAACTTTTACCTTATTTTTGTACTTTTCTTGGCCTAAAAGTAAGTGCTCAAAAGCACTTCTTATCTTTCTAAAACACTAGAAAAAGTCCCAAGCACTTAAAATAAGTCAATCCAAACATCCTCTTAGGCTATCACTTGAGTCCTATATGCATATGCTAAAAAATTGAGGCAATACTTTAATTTTAAAAAGGCCAAGAGAGAGAGAAGTCACTGAAGCCAAACTGACCGTTGAGCTCCACCACGAGGAGGAATATTGGCCTCTTTGTGAAGATTGTTATGAAAAGCCATTGGAGGTGACCTTGTACTCTTGGGAACCAATGGACTCTCATTTTGAAACAATGGAGATGATTGATTTTGTTGGGAGACAAAGGGGCACTGATCACTTGATATCAAAATGCAACGAACTACCAAAAGGGTGGATTGGAAGAATAGATAGATCAGGTGCACTAAGTGAACAGTAAACATGCACCACTGTATGCACTAATAAACAGCTCAATATATTCTGCGACAAAAATGCTCATTGAGTTGTTTAGGACAGACATTACTATTGACAAGTTACATCAACAATCAAAATGGAATGTTTCAAGTTACGGAGAAGAGTGTTTTTGTGGGGGAAAAACAAGGAAATAAAAATGTACCTTCCCCTCATGGTCATGGAGGCTCCCGGAATCTTTGCATCAGAAGAAAATGAAGTATGTGGCCCTGTTGTTCTCAAATCTTGAAGTTGGGAGCCTCTAACACTAGTAGAGAGGGCATTTTCAGGTAAAGATGGCACTAGTTGGGGAGACTGTTGGTGGGCATGGGCATCATAATCATGGTAGATGTATTTGTGTCCATTACCCCATTTAGGAAGAGTATCACTGGGTGATAAATCAAAACTATTCAGTTAGCATATAATAAATAATCTCTGAAAACCATGATAGTAAAGTTTTAATTTGAATTTAGTATTGCAAAAATCACCCTAATGGCAACTAGCTAACTTTATTCCAAAATTCAATTCAAGGTGTGGAAAACAGCGAAAAGAAGCATGAAAATAGTCTCGAAAACTCTAGTAAGGTACCTGGTAGAAGGAGTGCGAGAATTCCCAAAAGGGGTTTGCGCTTTAGGAGGGGCAATGGGGCCTGTATTCTTCCCGAAACCCTGAAACGCCATTAAACCTTATACAAAAACAACAATCAATATGAATATGAACTCTTCAACTGCATCTCGGATTCTCAATCGCCTCCTGCTTCCCTCAGTTTACCCTTCCGCCATTTCCCGATTAGGTTAAGGAAACGTAAGAAATTGAATTTTATTATAAAAAAAAAATTAAGGCTCCCTAAAATTACTCACTAATTTCTTCTCAAAGAAAATATATAGGGAAAGGTTGATATACTCAATTTGAGTAAAGTGGCTCAATATGTATTACGTTATACAACCGGTTCAAAATAACCTGCGTTACAAAAGGGCTACATCATACCTTCATTTAACGGAAGTTAAAAAATTAGTTTTAAATTATATTTATTACTCTAATTTTTTAAAAATTATTAGGGGTATATAGATCTTCTATCAAAATTCAAGGTATATTTTAATTGTTTTCATACATAAATTATTTTTTAATTCTTTTATTATAATTATTGAAGTTTCTTATTCTTATTTTGTGTTTTCTTTCATTCCTAGTTTAAAGAATAAAAAATTAAACTATTTTTTGGGTATATTGAATTTAATTTCGTATTTGAAAAAAAAATTTGATCTCTACAATAAGTTTTACAGATATTAGTGAAATAATAAATTTGATTATTGAAATAATAATTATAAATTGTTCATTGAACAAAAAAAAAGTCAAAAAAAATATGTTTGACGAGGTGGATTAAATTACTCTATGGGATTATATTTTTAGAAAAAAAATAATAAAAATTTAGATTAAAATGATGATTGTTTTTCATTTTCGTTAGAGAAAGGGTATATGTGAGCATTGTTTCCAAGTAGGGGCTATTATGAGCAACTTTCATAACAAGGGGTATATACTCTAAATGACAAAGTTTAGGGGTATATCAGACCCTTTTCCCAAATATATATATTTATAAAAGATGAAAATTTTAGTATTTAACATGATCCTTTAATTATATATTTTTTAATATTCATTAAAAATGTTAATATTTTCCTTTGTTATGTTTTATGTAATTGATTTATGTTTTTTTTATCTTTTTTAATTGAAATAATACAATTATTTAACAACATAAAAAGAGAAATTTGGGAGAGAGAATATTTTTTGAAAAAAATATATCACTTAAAATTTGCATAAGTTACAAACTCAATATTTTTAAAAGAAATATATTACTTAAAATTGTCATCAGTTACACATTCAAAATAAAATGATAGGGAATTCATTCCACTTGTTCATCAAATTTATAGTGTGGATTTTTAAATTTTCATTAATAATGCACACAATCTCTGTTGAAGTGAATTTGATTACATTTGTGTAATTTTTTTTTATTGGAAAGAAAATTTTGAAAACGGGTATAATTTCATTGACAAACTATTTTGAAGGAGGAATTCTGAGCTAAAACTTCAACATAATCGGTGAAATACAAATCGATCAGGTATTCGTTAACTCCTGAATATAATTTGTTTGGATGTTTTAAATGACAATGAAATGTTTTTAACTTTTATGAGTAATTATAATTTTTTTGAATGACAAGGAAGAGTTTTAATAATGCAAGTGAATACCAAAACTAGATTTGAATTTGGTGAACAAAGATTGGAAATATTATAATATATATATATATATTATATATATTTACCCTTTTTAGAAATGAGAGATTAGAGGACGACACAAAATAAGCAAATTGTACAAAAGGTTTTATGAGTTGGACAACAACTTAGTTTTTTTCCTATTATTTTGCAAACCATCTATTGTCTTCTAGCTCAAACCAGGACCACTTCACATGCAAAAAGGACTACTTACAGATTTCTATCATCCTTCTCTTTTATCATTGGCTTTGTTTCTCACTAGTCTGATAGTTACTCGACATGTTTTGGTATTTATTATCCTATTCTCCATTGTACTTTTTCTATGAAATTAATTTTTTTATTTGGAAATCTCAAATTTCACTCTTCTTCCTTGATGTTCGTCCTTCTAATTGCTTTGCTCTTGTGCTGATGTATCTCTTCCCAAATTTTTTGTTGTTTTTTAGTGCACTTTTCTTGATGTAATCATATAACAATTTTAAATGTCTTCTATTAGGATTTTATACCTACATATGAACAATTTTTTCGAATTTACTCATGCATGTCGGATTCTATCTCAAAGTCTCTTTATAAATTTACTTTTCCGTTTGTTGACTGTTAAACCTTGTAACTAGATGGGCGTTTATAGGATATCTTTTTTCCAACAAGTAGTCAGTAGTTGCAACAACTAATCAATGTAAGTGACGCACTTAAGGTGTTTGATTAGTATGCCTAAAATACTAAAAAAATTATACAGATGTTTACTATGTAGTCCTTTTGTACGTGAATGATCCAAAGGTACGGGCTTGTTTTTTCTTTTTTTTCTACTAGATGTCTGTTGGTTATATATATTTTTTCCCAAGAAATGGTTCGTCCTTTGTTTGGCATCTATTTCAATTGCAGTTGTTGCTATTAGTTAAAACTTGTGTTAGCGAGAGAGAAAATTTAGATATACGATATTAATTTTTTCAGCACTCATTAAACTGTAAAATTATTTTTACAGATTAAAATATTTTCTCGAAATAAGAATGTCACATATCGGGCAAATCTGGATTTTAAAAAGACCAAGGCATCGGCTAGATGTTAGAGTATGACTACTTTATATTTTTTTGTTTAAGGTAAAGATGAAGAAGTGTACATGACTATCGTCAATGTTCGCGCCTGAACCCCTCGACAATGTATCTAGGACATAAGCTTCATACTTGATTTTTTGGAAAACAACCAATTGTCCTACTTAATTAGTCAGTAACTTAATAAGTATGTTAGTATCGAACAACTTCTTATCAGTTATATTTTTTTTAGAAATGACAGATTAGAGGACGGAAAACAATAAGGCAATGTACAAGGTTTTGTGAGTTGGACAACAAACTTAGTTTTTCTGATTATTTTGTTGCTCACACGTTCGTATTGTATTCTAGTAAAACCACGTAACCACTTCAATTGCAAACGACTATCTTACGATTTCTATCATGCCTTTCTATTTTTCACATGGCTTCTGTTCTTCAACTCTTCTCATTAGTTCTCTATATGTGTTTTGGTAATTTATATCTGATTTCTCCATTTTACTTTTTCTATGAAAATTAATTTTTTATTTGGGAATCCCAAATTTAATTCTTATAATGATTGTCGGCCTTCTAAATTGGGGGCCTTGGTGGATGGTATATCTTCCCAAATTTTTTGTTGTTTTAGTGCACTTTCTTTGATTGTAATCATATAACAATTTTTAAATTGTCTCTAATTAGATTTTATACCTACATATTAACAATTTTTTTCTAATTTACTCATGCATGTCTGGATTCTATCTCAAAGTCTCTTTTATAAATTTACTTTTCCGTTTGTGCGGTTAAAATCTATGTAACTAGATGTGCCTCTGCTTATTTTTTTCTAACAAGTATTCAGTAGTTGCAACAACTAATTCAATTTAAGTGACGCACTTAAGGTGTTTGATAGTATGCCTAAACTAACTAAAAAAAAATTCTACAGATTTTCTACTATGTATTTCTTTGTACGTGAATGATCCAAAAGGTTACGGTGCTTGTTTTACTAAGATGTCTGTTGTTAGATATTTTTTCCCAAGGAAATGGTTTGTGAGACTTTGTTTGCAATCTATTTCAATTGCAAGTTGTGCTGCTATTAGTAAATTTGGCGTTAGCGAGAAGAAATTTAGATATAATATACAATTTTTCAAGCACTCTATTAATTGTAATATTATTTTACCAAGATAAAATATTCTCGAAATAAGAATGTCAAATATAAGGGCAATAAACGATTTTAAAGACCAAGCGACATCGGCTAGATGCTAGATGAGTAGCGTTATGGGACTACTTTATCTTTTTTTGAGTTTAGGTAATTTATAAAGCATGAAGAAGTTTACATGCATATGTAAGTTCGGTGAAAGTTTGAATAAGCTTTCCTGGTTTTATTGAAACAAAAAAAAAAAAATTCTACTTAATAGTCAGTAAATTAATAAGTTGGTTATTATCGAAACAAACTTTTATCATTTATATTTTTTAGAAATGACAGGATTAGAGGACGGAAAACAATAAGTAAATTGTACAAAAGGTGTTGATTGGACAACAAACTTAGTTTTTTTTTTTTTTACTAAACAGGTGTATTGTTTATAGCAAACCACTACCACTCACATTTTTGCAAACAGACTATCTTACCAATTTCTATCATCCTTCTCTTTTCAACATTGGCTTTGTTCTTACTCTCTTAGTTTCTCTATCTTTGTTTTGGTAATTTATCTACTTTCTTCAGTTTACTTTTTCATGAAAAATAATTTTTTTTATTTGGAATTACTCAAATTCCTCTCTTCTTCCTTGATGTTCATTCCTTATATTGTGTGCATCTTGTGCTGATGTAGCTCTTCCCTAATGTTTTGTTGTTTTAGTGGCCTTTCTTTGATTGTAATCATATAACAATTTTAATTGTCTCTAATTAGATTGTATACCTAATATTAACATCAATTTTTTTTATAATTTACTCATGCATGTCTGGATTTATCTCAAGTCTCTTTTACTAAATTTACTTTTCTGTTTGTGCTGTTTAAAATCTATGTAACTAGATGTGCCTTGCTTATTTTTTTTCTATACAAGTCTTCAGTAGTTGGAACAACTAATTCAATTTAGTGACGCACTTGAAGGGTTTGCGATAGTAGCCTAAAACTAACTAAAAAAAAACTACAGATTTTCTACTCTGTTTCCTTTGTACGTGAATGATCCAAAAGGTACGTGCTTTGTTTCTACTAGATGTTTGTTGTTTATATATATTTTTTCCAAGAAATGGTTTGTTCCTTTGTTTGCATCTATTCAATTGCAAGTTGTGGCTATTAGTTTAAACTTGGTTAGCGAGAAAAATTTAGATTATAATATACAGTTTTCATACTCCATTAAACTGTAATATTATTTTTACCAAGATAAAATTTCTCGAAATAAGAATGTCAACATAACGGGCCAACATCCGATTTTAAAAGACCAAGGACATCAAGTAGATGATAGTGTTAGGACTACTTTATCTTTTTCTTTGGGTTATAAGGGTCAAGAATGGAAGAAGTTGTCATGCATATGTAATGTTCGGTGAAAGTTTCGAAAAATTGTTCCTTATTTTGGACAAAAAAATTTGCTAATTAGTCAGTAAATAATAAGTATGTTCTTATCGAAAATTTCTTATCATTATATTTAGAAATATGTTTCCAAATGTATAATATACTCTCTTATATAGTGAGGTCTTTCTTTCTATAATTTTTCCAATAAATTTTATTTGGATGCTTAAATTATAAATAATTGTCATCCTCTTAAACCAAAAACTTTTAGAGGACCTAAATGAAGGATGGATTGAAGTAGTACTCCATTTCATTATCTATTCGATTCTCTTAATTTTTGATAGTTGAATAGGCGTCACTATAATGTGATTCATGAATTTTCTTTCTCAAATTCGTAGTAGGAGTTCATGTAGGTTTTCTTGCAATGGGATGAAATGTGTTGTGTGAGCCGTATATCAGTACCAAAGGTGTTTTCGAGTTAACCATTAAATCTGAGTAAATTATTGTTTGGAAGATGTTAGCCCTTAAACTATTAAAATGTTAAATCTATTTGTCGTCTAGACATATGGTTGCTTACATTAGTTTTGTTCCTTTATGCTCAATGACATTAAGTTAGCACCTAGGTCTAAGGCACAACACACAAAGATCAACATAGACATTTGCCACTTCCTTGTGCCCCTGTAGTTCTTATCAAGAGTGTTGAACTAACAATCTGCATGATAAGATATTATTGTCTATAGAAGGGTTCAAGCTTCAAACTTAGGCAAAAGGTTGGTTCGTACATGTTTCATGTGAACATGGTCTTTTTATGGTCTTTACAAACAAGGAATGATACCTCAAGTTTGGGATTATAGAAAGTCAAACGGGAAAGTTGAGTTCTTTTCTAATCAACCGAAATAAGTATTGAAGGGGAAACTATTGTAAGCTGTTGGTCAAATAGGGACTATTGTGCATACACTTTTAGTTTCAGGACAAACTTCCTCAATGGCCGACAATCAGGCCTCAACTTAAGATTTGACATGTTTCAAATGTAACGGACCTGTTTAGTCAGTTTTGAGCAACAAATTTTATTATGGAAAAACTGATGGCCGAGGTGACGGAGGCCACGACGGCCCTCCGGGCCACGACGGACAGTCGTGGAGGGGTCGTTTCAAAAACCTTAGACCATCTGAAATTGGGTAATGAAATCGACTCTTCTGAACGTCGTGACGGATAGTGGCAAGGAAGGACAGTCGTAGGCTCGACGGCCCGTCACAGGCCATCCACTAAAAACTAGTCTCTGGCATTGCGACGGACAGAAGGACGGCCCGTCGCCAGGCGCCGACGGCCCGTCACGCGGGACTACGCCCAATCCCAGTTAGGGTCGGATTTCTTTATACGTTTAAGGGACGTTTTTGAATATTCCTGCTTTAATTATAAATATATAGGGTTATGTTAAAAGTCTAATTAACTTTGGGGATATTAAAAGACGGGTAACCTAAGTTAATTAGTGGATAGTTAGGGCCATCTTTGTAAATTAATTATATAATAATTAGGGGGTAGGTGTAAAAGAAAGCAGGGGGTTGAATAAAGAAATAGAAAGAACAAGAGAAGGAGAGAGAAAGTCGAACGAGAAAGAGGAGAAACGAAGAGAGAAAAGAGAAACAAAAGCTGGGAAATTGATTGCTGGATAACTAATCTTCGGTGGATGGAGGTAGGTTATTGGTTTCTTTTACAGATTCGTTAGTAAAACTCTTAATAGCGAATGATATGTGTTGTAGTAGTATAGAGTCTTCGGTATGCTTAATGTGGTGTATGCAGGTGATGTGATGTAGATATATTATTGTGATGATTGATGATGAAACAAGCATGATGAAGCTATTGAATCCCACAAGCTTGATATACCCTAATTCTTCTTAATGATGGAGGCCTTGGTATAAAAGAAGGCTTGATGAACTAAAGTGATGAGATGGATGACGCCTGGTATTAAAAGCGGGGCTTGATGAATTAATAGGAATGAGATTAGGGGATCGGAGGTCACAACCGACACATAGAATTAGTGGGAGGGTGTAACGAACCGACACGTTTAATTGTAGGGGATGGAGTGTCACGTTACCGAACATAGAGACTTAGTGGGACGTGGTTGTCAGAACCGACACGTAGATGTAAGGTACGGAGTTCAAGTACAGGACACATAGAATTAGTGCGGACGGGCGTTCAACGAACAGAACGTTAGATGTAGGGGATCGGCAGTGTTCACGTACCGACACATTGAATTAGGGGACGGTAGAGTGTCACGTTCCGACACTAGTGTAGGGGATCGGAGGTCACGTCCGACACAAGAGGAATAAAGATATGAAATCTTTGAAAGATATTAATATATCAAATCTAAAGAACAGTATCCCAAAATAAGTATGGCATGGAGGCTTGAGCCTCATAGATATTGATCGGTGATATTATTAGAATGATGTGTAATTGTGCATCACATGTTAAGCATATTCGTTGATTTATGATGTTATAGATGAAGATATATATTGTTTTCTATTTGAGTTGGCCGATGATACCTACTCAGTACTTGTTGTTGTACTGACCCCCTACTTTATGTTTTCCTTTTGGTTATTTGTGGAGTGCAGCAAAGTGCCTAATCTTCGAACCAACAGTAGTTCAAGCAGTCTTCGTACAACGGATCTTCAGGGTGAAGATAATGATTCTAGCTTGGACTGGGATCTCTTCCTCATGTCTGATGCTTGACGTTTCGGCATAGACTAGCGTTATTTGTTTGCTTCTTAGATAGAATACTCTTTAGTTTAGTCAATTGATATACTGTTCTTGTGGTGATGACTTCCAGATATTTTGGGACTAATAGAGTTGAATGTTAGAAGGTATTGAATGTCTTTTATTTATGAGTGTAAGTCTTTCCGCATTCTTTTATGGTGATATAAATTGAAATGATAAGGTTTAGATTGGGTGGTCGCTACATAGGAGGGTTAAATGTGAGTGCCAGTCGCGGCTCGATTGGGGTCGTGACAAACTTGGTATCAGAGCATTAGTTCGTTGTCTAATCACACAAGAACAGGTCTAGAGGGTCTTAAAGAACGGTTTGAGGGGGAGCCTTACTTTTCTTTGAGAGCTCTACGACTTTAGGAAAATTCCATTCTTTCTTCTTTCTTCGTTGCTATTTACTTGGATCCAATTGGTACTAGGTGATACAATTGGATCGACATCTCACTCTATTTCGCAGATGGTTTAGAACTGAGCAACGACTACGCCACTAACATCAGCAAGACAAGTGCATATGAGAAAAAAAAAAGCCAGCACTGGGGCTGTAGCTCGAAGTGCTAACAGTGGCAAGGAGGCAGCGGGTGAGGTAGTGGAGAGGACGTCCTCTAGCGGGAGAGGATACGAGGGGGATAAAGTAACTATACCCATCGTCTGGCATTAGGGCGGTGGACAGAAGATCCACAGAACTGAGGAATTAGTAGAAGAAAAAAGAGGGGGGGAGGCAAAAGAGATGGGGAGGAATGACCAAGTCCAGATGAGGAAATGACCACCCCAACCTAACCAGAAGATGATCAATCAGGTTCTCGCTTAATCTTAGTGCGGTGTCTGATCAAAGGGTCAGGGCACGACAACCAGTGTTTTCTGCACAAGCCAACACTCCGGATATTCATTGAGGTTACAACATTGCAGCCACTATGGCCCCTGTTATGGATGCCTCATTGGACATAGGCACGTTGTCCACGTAGATACTGGCCTATAATGAACAAAATGATCAGCATGAAACTTTTCAGGTAAGTTTGTACTTGATAATATAAAACCGGGCTAGCCACCAATTCTTCAAGGATGGTTGCAGGAATCTGAGGAGCATGTGCTTACGATTTTATAGGTTGAGGTCAAAAGGTTGATAACCAAGAAGGGTTATAGTGAACGGTTTGGTGTTGAATGAATTTGGAGTTAGTGATCTATGTAACCACGTGGTCTAACATGTTACAGTTTCAAGGAACGACCAAAATGTTGGGGCAAGGACGGAGGTCACATGTTGAGTGTCCAACCAACAGACGGCACCAACTAATGACTTGTGCCTAATTCTTAGCTTGTTTAGGGGAGAAGTATAATCCCCTTACTTTGAGGATAGGAAAAGAGGGATGAGTTTTTTCAACTAGAGAAAGCGGTAGAGATGTCGAGTCAATGCATATAGGCTAAGTTGCGTGCACTATCCAGATATGCCACCACCAATTATGTTTAAGTCCAAGAGCGGATTCGACGTTTTGTGAAGGGGTGAAGAGTCGAGTTGGCGAATTTCAGCCCGTAAAAGTGGTAGCGGCAACCGGCAAAATCCTTCCAAGAAGTGGTAGATTCGTAGTAGAGACGGTGGAAGGAGTGAAGCCAGATGATTCCACCACGGCGTCACCATCAAAAGAGGTTCGAAAGGGAGGTGAGTTTTAATGGTCTTACTAGAAAGGACAGGCTGGAGGTTACTCAGTTAGATCCCAATGCAGCTCGACACAGAAGTAGTTAGGGGGTCACCTCGACCGGGTCAACATTCTCTGAGAGACTATGCCGTAGACATCTAGAGAGTGTTATGGGTTGTGGGGGAGATGGGAATATCAAGAGGTATTGTCCAAGAACAGAGTGATAGACCCCCAACAGTTAGAGGTGAGGTGCGTAATGGCAGATGGCGGATTACGGGAGACGAGGTGGATCGAAGCGGTAATGTGGGTCCACAAAATGGCCGGGGGGTGATGGCCAAACTGGGGAACCACAATAACAACATCGTAGGGGCAACGGACAAACAAACGAAAGAGCCCCATTGTTATGCTTTCCCTGGGACGATAGAGCGGAGACATCTGTGGGCTGTCATCCCAGCGTAATTTATGGTTTGTGATGATAGCATCCGTATTGTTTGAGTGGATCCACATTTTCTTATGTTATCTTCCTCATTTGCTAATGGTCGTTTAAATTAACCTTGTGTGAATTACTTGATACGCCTATCGTTGTTTTAATACGGTGGGTGAGTCTGTGGTAGTTGAGAGTCTGGGGAGGTAGTTCCGAAAAGGGTTGTTCATAGGCTCCCTGTTTGGTGAACTTTGTGGGAGCAAACACTATGTAGATTTCGTTTATCTAGCAAATGGTGATTTTGATGTAATTCTGGGGATTGACTGGGCTTAATCAGCAATTTGCGAGGCAGGCTTGGATTGTAATGCCTAAAACAGGTGACATTAGCGCAAGACTGCGGGGACAGATCCGGTTTGGGTTAGTGTGCCGGAGGTGCACTACAGCTTCCGAATTCCGGCGGTCCCGTGGGATATAATATCCTTTCTTCGTGAGTAGCAAAAAGTGAAGGTGTAAAGGAGTGTGTTTAGCTTTCTGGCGACCCATCTCAAGGATGACACTCCCAAGCCTTCGATTGAGTCGGTATTGGTGGTCCAGTCTGAGTTTCTAGTGATGGGTTCCGCGAAGATCTTCGCGGTATGCACCAGGATAGGGCTTTGACTTCTGTATTGATCTTTGAACCGGGTTAACGTCGCCCCAATTTCTATACCCACTTATAGAATGGCTCCCGCGGAACAGTTAAAGAGAGTAAAAGCCCAACTTGCAAGAGTGGTTGAGCAAAGCGCTTCATATAGACCAAGTGCATCTCTTGGGTTGCTCGTTTTGTTTGTAAGAAAGAAGAAAAAGATAGGGAGCTTTCAGGAGTGTAGCCAAGGATAGAACTACCGACGCAGAGTTGCACACCAATGGCAGGTGACTATAGAAGAACAAAGGTATCAGCCCTACTTCCTCGCATGTTAGAAGTACTTGTAACAGTAAATCGCGCAGTCAAAAGGGGCTGGCGTCTTATCTAGAGTGACTTGAGGACCTACTCGTTCTCATCAATTGGAGAAATACGAGCAACGGCTAATGTCGACAAGCAAGGGACTGGTGCCAAAAGAATGCGTTTAAGAACAGCAGGTCATGGGGCATGTACGAATTTTGTAGTGATGTCTTTGGTCGTACGCATAGCCCCTGATGCAGTTCTGAGTTTGATGAGATGGAGATCTGCTTAGAGACTACGTAATATTAGAATCATCGTTGTGCTAGATCGGACTAAGTTTATTGATGGATTAATGAATATACTCGAAAGAGTCGTAAGAAGGAACATTAGGGAAGCATTTGAAGATGGTATTGGAAAGTGTTGAGGAAGAGAAAAGCGTTAGCACTAAGTTTCTAAAAGTGGTATGTGAGTTTTGCTACGCTGGCAGTGTGCCTTGTCTTGCGGGCACGTGGGGTTGATAAAAAGGGGAGGAGTGGTGAACGTGAGGGTGGGATAAATATCTAAGATCGACAGTAGTGAGAATTGAGGATAAGACCTACTATTGTGTCCGAATGAAGAATAAAGGGAAGCTGGTTTGGGTTTTAGCGAAAAGCGTAAGAGAGTGACAACACAGTACCGCGCGATTTGNTTCAGACGGTCAACATTCTCTGAGAGAACTATGCGTGAATCTAGAGAGTGTTATGGGTGTGGGGAGACTGGGCATATCAAGAGGTATGTCAAAACAGAGTGATAGACCCCCAACAGTTAGAGGTAGAGGTGGTCATGGCAGAGGCCGTTATTCCGGAGGACGAGGTTGGTCGAGGTAATGGTGGTCACCAAAATGGCCGGGGTGATGGGCAAAACTGGAACACCAAATCACAACATGGTAGGGGCAACGGACAAACAACGAAAGAGCCCATTGTTATGCTTTCCCTGGGAGATCGGAGGCGGAGACACATGATGCTGTCTCATCACAGGTAATCTTCTGGTTTGTGATTGCATGGCTATGTATTGTTTGATGCTGGATCCACATTTTCTGTATGTATCTTCCTCATTTGCTAATGGTCTATAATTTGTGAATTACTTGATACGCCTATTCGTGTTTCTACTCGGTGGGTGAGTCTGTGGTAGTTGAAAAGGTATATAGGTCTTGTTTGGTGAACTTTGTGGGGAGCAACCTATGTAGATTTCGTTATCTTAGAAATGGTTTGATTTTGATGTAATTCTGGGTATGACTTGGCTTTCTCCGCAATTTGCGATCTTGGATTGTAATGCTAAAACAGTGACATTAGCCAAGCCTGGGACAGATCCGTTAGTGTGGGAGGGTGACTACACTTCCAATTCGGTGCGTATAAATACCTTTCTTCGTGATAAGAAAAGGTTAGTAAAGGGTGTTTAGCTTTCTTGGACATCTCAAGGATGACACTACCCAAGTACCTTCGATTGAGTCGGTTTCGGTGGTCCGTGAGTTTCTTGAATGTGTTCCTCAGATCTTCGGTATGCCACCAGAAGGGATATTGACTTCTGTATTGATCTTGAACCGGGTACTCGCCCCATTTCTATACCCCCTTATAGAATGGCTCGCGGAGTTAAGAGAGTTAAAAGCCCAACTTCAAGAGTTGTTGAGCAAAGGCTTCATTAGACCAAGTGCATCTCCTTGGGGTGCTCCGGTTTTGTTTGTAAGAAGAAAGATGTGGAGCTTTCGGATGTGCATAGACTACCGGCAGTTGAACAAGTGACTATAAAGAACAAGTATCCTCTTCCTCGCATTGATGACTTGTTCGATCAGTTACAAGGTGCTTGTGTCTTCTCTAAGATTGACTTGAGATCGGTTATCATCAATTGAAAATACGAGCAACGGATGTGCCAAAGACTGCTTTTAGAACCAGGTATGGGCATTACGAATTGAGTGATGTCTTTGGTCTTACGAATGCCCCTGATGCGTTCATGAGTTTGATGAATGGGATTTTTAAGCCAATTTAGATCTCTTTGTGATCGTATTTATTGATGATAACTGTATACTCCAGAGTAGAAGAACATGAGGAGCATTTGAGAATGGTATTGGAATGTTGAGGAGAAAAGCTTTATGCCAAGTTCTCTAAGTGTGAGTTTTGGCTAGATGCATGTCCTTCTTGGGGCACGTGGTTTCTAAGGATGGAGTGATGGTGGATCCTTCAACGATCGAAAGTAGTAGTGAAGAATTGGGTAAGACCTACTAATGTGTCAGAAATAAGGAGCTTTGTTGGGGTTAGCTAGCTACTACCGCCGATTGTAAGGGATTCTCTTCTATTGCTTCCCAACTGACGAACTGACTAAGAAAAATGTTCCATTTGTATGGTCGGGAGTGTGAGGAAAGCTTTCAGAAGCTCAAGACCCTGTTGATACTGCACCAATTCTCACCTTGCCAGTGGAAGGCAAGAACTTCATTGTGTATTGTGATGCATCTTATTCGGGTTTGGGTGCAGTGCTAATGCAAGAGAAGAAGTGATTGCTTATGCTTCAAGACAATTAAAGTGCTGCAGAACGTAACTATCCAACTCATGATTTGGAATTGGCCGCGGTAGTGTTTGCACTAAAGCAATGGAGACACTATTTATATGGGGTTAAGTGTGAGGTCTATACGGATCATCGTAGTCTACAGTATGTCTTCACTCAGAGAGATTTGAATTTGAGACAGAGGAGATGGATGGAACTACTGAAGGACTACGACATCACTATTTTGTATCATGGGGAAGGCGAATGTTGTTAGAGGATGCTTTAAGTAGAAAGGCGGGAAGCATGGGTAGTCTAGCTCACTTGCAAGCTTCTAGGCGCCCACTGCTAGAGAAGTTCAGATTCTGGCTAACGACCTTATGAGATAGAAGTAAATGAGAAGGGAGGATTTTTAGCTTGTTGTGGAGGCAAGATCTTCTTTTCTTGACAAGATCAAGGGAAAACAGTTTGATGAGAAACTAAGCCGAACCCGAGATAAGGTGTTGCAAGGAGAGGCTAAAGAAGCGACAATCGATGAGGAAGGTGTTGAGGATTAAGGGAAGGGTAGTGTACCCCGCGTCGATGATTTGATCAACACTATTCTGACTAGAGGCTCATAGTTCAAGGTATTTGATACATCCGGGTGCAACCAAGATGTACCGTGACCTAAAAACACTTTTGGTGGAAGAATGAAAGCGTGATATGTGGATTTTATCACCAAATGTCCAAATGTCAACAAGTAAAGTATGAACACCAAAGGCCCGGAGGAACACTTCAGAGAAATGCCATTCCGGAATGGAAATGGAATGGAGAATTGCAATGGACTTCGTGGTTTGGTCTTCCAAAGACATTGGGCAAGTATGACTCTATTTGGGTGATTGTTGATAGGTTAACTAAGTCTGCTCATTTCATTCCGGTCAAGGTGACTTACAATGCAGAGAAGTTAGCCAAAATTTACATCTCAGAAGTTGTTCGATTGCATGAGTTCCACTATCCATCATATCAGATAGAGGTACGCAGTTTACTTTCTAAGTTTTGGAGAACATTGCATGCTGAATTAGGTACTAGGTTGGACCTTAGCACCGCGTTCCATCCTCAGACCGATGGTCAGTCTGAGGCGAACGATTCAAGTGTTGGAGGATATGCTCTGTGCATGTGTGATAGAATCGGTGGCATTGGGTAAACTTCTTACCCTTAGCAGAGTTTTCATACAATAATAGCTATCACTCAAGCATTGATATGGCTCCCTTTGAAGCACTATATGGGAGAGATGTAGGTCCCCCATTGGTTTGGTTTGAGGCATTCGAGGTTAGACCTGGGGTACTGATCTTTTGAGGGATTCGATAGAAAAGTGAAATCTATTCAAGAGAGTTCTAGCGGCGCAAAGTAGACAAAAAGAATAAGCAGATCGAAAGGTTATGAGACTTAGAGTTCATGGAGGGTGAACAAGTCTTGCTGAAAGTTTCGCCAATGAAAGGGGTGATGCGGTTTGGTAAAAGAGGCAAGCTAAGCCCAAGGTACATTGGTTCCTTTGAAGTACTTAAGCGAGTAGGGGGGTGGACTTATGAGTTGCCTTGCCCCCAGGGTCTGTCCGGAGTACATCTGTATTCATGTCGATGTTGAAAGATACCATGGGGATGGAAACTACATTATCCGTTGGGATTCAGTTTGTTGATGAGATTTGTTTACGAGGAGGAGCCTGTTGCTATTTTAGATAGAGAATTCGCAAAGTGAGGTCAAGGGAGATTGCATCTATCAAAGTTCAATGGAAGAATCGACCCGTTGAAGAAGCCACTTGGGAGAAGGAGGCAGATATCGGGAGAAAGATACCCACATCTGTTTACAGATTCAGGTATTCCTTTTCGCCCTTGTTTTCCTTCTTGTGATCGTTCGGGGACGAACGATGGGTAAATTGGTATCTATTGTAACGACCTGTTTAGTCGTTTTGAGCAACAGATTTTATTCTGGAAAATTGGCAGAGGTGACGGAGGCCACGACGGACCGTCACGGGCACGACGGACCGTCGTGGAGGTGTCGTTTCAAAACAACTTAGTATCAAACTTCAGCTCGCACAATCACTAGAATGAACTAATCGCGCATCTCCCATCTCTATCTCTACTTCTCCCTGCCGTTACCCCATTTCAAGAGCCCCGGTAGGATTCGACGGAAATTTCTTCCCTTCCTTACCCACGTCTGATGTTATCTTTTCCATAATAATCTACTATCGGCGGAAGTCCTTTTCACACGAAGGCCTGCCCCTCCTGAAGGTCGATCACTTAGCTCTGCTAACTCGTTCCTTTGATTCCTCGGACTTGCTCGGCTATTATCCTTAAGATCTGGTCATCCTTCTTGGCAGGAATTACATCCTCCCCCCTGCTCTCGCCCGTCTTCTCCGCCCGGTTATGGCCCCTCTTTACTACATAGGCCGACTAATTGCTTACTGCTGGAACGGCTCAACTTTTCTGCTCCCCTAATGTCCCATGCTTGCCTTTGCTTTACATTCTTACGCGACAAGGGACACTTCTGCTATACTGCGCTGTCCACTTACCCTCACTTCCAGGCGTGCCCCCAACCCCACCACCGAGGTCTTTGTTGTCCTCCACTCTCCATCGGCTAACCCATTCAATCACTTCCCTCTCAAGATTTCCCTTGATTCTCTAGCGCACCGCCCTTCTCCCTGAAACTTTGATTCTATCGCTGGTCCCAAACATGTTCCCCAAAGTACACAGGTTCCCTTAGTTATTTTACTATACACTTAAAAAGCGTATATCTTGGTCTTCTTAAGCGGGTTTCGCTGTAGCATGCGACGGGACAGCAGGACGGACCGTCGCGGCGCGCGACGGCCCGTCACGGGCTACGCAATCCCAGTTGGGTCGATTTCTCTTATACGTTTTTAAGGGACGTTTTGACTATTCCTGCTTAATTATAAAGTATAGGGTTAATGTTAATAAGTCTAATTACTTGAGGGTTAAAAGAGGTAACCTTAAGTTAATTAGTGGATTATTAGTGCCATCTTTTAAAACTTAATTATATAATAATTAGGGTGGTAAAAGAAAGAGGGTTGAATGAAAAAGAAAATAGAAAGAACAAGGAAGGAGAGAGAAAGTCGAACGAGAAAGAGGAGAAACGAGAGAACAACAAAGCTTGGGAAATTGCTTGCTTGATCACCAATCTCGGTGGAGGGTAGGGTTAGTTTCTTTTACACTATTCGTAGTAGTAAACTCTTAATAGCGAATGATATGTGTTGGGTAGTATTATAGAGTCTTCTTTTTACTTAATTGTGTATGCATGTGTGATTTATATTATGATTGTATGAACTATGAAACATAGCATGATGAAGCTTTATTGATCCCAAATCTTGATTATAACCCTAATTCTATTTAATGTTGATGCCTGGTATAAAAGAAAGGCTTGATGAACTAAAGTGATGAGATGATGACGCCTTGGTATAAAGAGGGCTTGATGAATTAATAGAATGAGATTAGGGGATCGGAGTGTCACGTACGACACATAGAATTAGTGGGGGACGGGTGTACGAACCGACACGTGTAGATGTAGGGGATCGGAGTGTCACGTACCGAACATAGAATTAGTGGACGGGTGTCACGAACCGACACGTAGATGTAGGGATCGGCGATGGAGTGTCACGTACCGACACATAGAATTGTGGGACGGGTTGTCAGAACCGACAGTAGATGTAGGGAATCGGAGTGTCACGTACCGACACATTGAATTGGGGATCGGAGTGTCACGTTCCGACACATAGTAGTGGGATCGGAGTGTACGTCCGACACAAGAGGAATAAAGATAATGAATCTTGAAAGATATTAAATACTCAATCTAAAGAACATGTATCCCAAATAAGTATGGCATGGAGGCTTGAGTCCTCATAGATATGATCGGTGATATTATAAATGATTGTTGTACTTGTTGCTATCACATGTTAAGAATATTAGTGATTTTATGATGTTATCTGAGATATATTGTTTTCTATTTTGAGTTGGCCGATGATACCTACTCAGTACTGTGGTTGTACTGACCCCCTACTTTTATGTTTTCTTTTGTTTATTGTGGAGGCAGCAAACGTGCCGTCATCTTCGACTCAACAGTAGTTCAAGCCAGTCTTCGTCACACCGGATCTCAGGGTGAGCTAATGCTTCTAGCTTGGACTGGATCTCCTTTCTATGTCTTGATGCCTTGAAGTTTCGGCATAGACTAGCTTTTATTGTTTTAGCTTCTTAGAATACTCTTAGTTTAGTAAATTGATCAAGATGTTCTTGTTGTGATGACTTCCAGATTTTGGGGAATTAATAGATGTTGAATTTAGAAGTTATTGAATTGTCTTTTATTTATGAGTTTAAGTCTTCCGCATTGCTTTATGTTGATATTAAATTGAAATGATAAGGTTTAGATTGGTTGGTTCGCTCACATAGGAGGGTAAATGTGGGTGCCAGTCGCGGCTCGATTTTGGGTCGTGACAATTAAAGATGTCAATCTGATTCTTATTTGAGCTATCCTGAAGATTGAACATCATTGCATATTTCTCAACAAAAGTTGTCTACATCTATGTTAAATTTTGATTATTTTGAGTTTGGATACTGTTTGGAAAATTAGAGTTTGATCTCTGCAGCTGCACATTTGAATAAGTTTGTCCTAGGAAAGAGTTAAAAGTTATACTGAAAAAAGTTGAAGGCAAAAGCTTCTAATTTTTGTACAAAGCAGACTGCTCGGAGGGAATGGTTATATTGATTGTTTTAGTAATATAAACATGAAGGAGTAAAATTCATTTGGATTTTGAAATTATGGTTTGTTTCACATTAAACATGTTAGCACACAATAAAGTTTTCATATTAGACGTTTCTAGCTCATATTTCGAAAAGTAAAAGGCTGAAGAACAATGTTTCTTTTCTCTGTTTATTTAAATATATCATTCAGTTATAAATATAATTCAGAATTCTGATTGTGATTGAGCTTCCTTTTATCCTTCGATTTTTCCTTGCTTTCAATATTCACACTCTGTATGTAGTACGCAACTCATAAAATATATTTAGTGAATGATTTCCTCGGATAAAATATGTTTTGTTGATGTTCTTTCAAAGATGTTTGCTCATAAAATGCTCCCTTTCTTTGTTTGTGAAGAGAAAACATTTTACTCTTCTTAAGAATGTCTAGCTTGCACCTACAATGATGTCAATGTAAGCGACATAATATGAGACGTGCAAATGAGCATATGTTAGCCCCTGCATATTACTATATACTATTAAATTAGTAACAATAGTAGGATAAATTTTGTGTTTTTAGCAACATTTAGGGTTGTTCTTTGAAGGAGTACTCTTTTTCCCTTTTTTTTTTACTTTGTGTGAAAGAAGATTTTATTTAAGTGTCAGACTAAACCATAGCCCATATATAAAAAGAGTAGTTACACTATTATGGGTAGTGATAACATTAAGATTTCTAAGGTTGCGAAAATATCTTATATAGATGGTATTAATTTAGGAGAAACTAATTCATCATTATTTGCTTGTAGTTTTGATAGTGCATCTTCTGAAGAAGTTGACATGATAGTAATATAATATGTTAAATGATCATATTTCAGTTCAAGATTTCAAGTTTAAAATTTGATTTTCTCATTCATTTTAATGTTTATCTAGTAGCTTAGATTTTAATTGCTTACATTTAACTAATCTTAAATGCTTAACATTGCAGGAACGTAACATGGGAATTTTCCTTCATTGCTTAGCTTTGATCATCAAGGGTGGTCACTTATACATCTCTAAATCTCTACCTGAGAATTTAACAAAGATATCTTACCTGCCAAGATTTTGATACAATGAGAGCTTTCATGAACTAAGTGTGATCAAACTTGAGGCCTGCTTTATGACCAAATTGTCAGTACTAAGCATCACATCATTTGTAGTCATTCTTTGTTCTTTTATACTTGATTGGACTTTTATGTTTATCTTTTAGATCTTTACATCCTTTTATTTCCCTTTTTTCTTTTAATTCCTTTTTGTTGGGTTTAAATTCAGGAACATCAAGACGATAACTTAGTGCCTTGCTGATGAACTCATCAATGCTGCCAAGGGTTCTTCAAATAGCTATGCTATTAAGAAGGACGAGATTGAAAGGGTTGCCAAGGCTAATTGTTAAGAGATTGATGTTGGAGCAATTGTCTTGAAGATTTTCTTTTTGGTTATGTTATTTTCTCATTTCTGTTTTCATGTAGGCCATTATAGCATCTGTGCTCCTTTATGGATTTTAGTTTCCTTGAAGGTTTATGTTGGTATTTGTTATAAATGTTAATTTTGAAGTTTTCTGTTTTCTGTTCTCACTCATAGAATTTTGTTAAAAACATGGTATGGTTTGATTTTCTTTAGATGTTTTAAGTATGAAGATACTTCAACTCTATTTGTTCGCCCATTATGCAAATAGTCCTGTTCGACCCAAAAAAAAAGGTCTAACTGCTGAGAATACTTCTAAGACAACAAGGTCGAGGTCAAGTTGTACCAACGCTTTTTCTGTTCTTACAATGAATCTACTTGCGCTCTGTTTACTTGTTAATATTGTGGAAGCCTTTTGACCCCAAACCAAATTCATGTTAATGCTAATAAACAAACGGTTGTTTGTGAAAAACCCAACTAATCTGGCTCTGGCTTTCCCTTAATGCTTCTTGCTTCCCTATTAAAAGGGGGAACTTTCGCATATAGTCACTCAAAAATAGTTTAATTACTTTTTATAGCTATAGTTTAATAATTAAAATTTGTAGTTACATGTTATAGAGAAGAGTGAGGCGAGCAAGAGAGGACAAAGAATGGAAGCGAGGTGAATTGTATATGTATATAGGTTAGATAATGGTATATTCTACATATATATTTGTTTATATGGCAAGAGAGATTAAGAGAGGAAGGAGAGAGGTGAGCGAGATTGGGAGCGGGAGGAGAGAGGTGAATGACAGAGGGAAGAGAGATGAATAGGTTAGATAATTATATATTATATATATGCACTTATATATATGGCAAGCGAGATTGGGAGAGAGAGGAGAGAGGTGAGAGAGGGCATATATTGGCGAGAGGTGAATTATCTCTGTTATTTTGTTAGATAATTTTATTTATTTAGATTTATTTTCTAGTTCTAGCGAATTATAGCCCACATAATTATTGTATAATATTAGTCATGAGTGGTAAATATAGCAAACTATAACTATTATGCGTAATTAAGTTGTATAAGTTTGCGTAATTGCATATTTTTCCCTGTTAATAAGAATGCAAAATGTTGGGCCCGTACTTAGCATGGGCATCACTATCTTGTATATATATATATATAGTAAAGAAGAAGGTGATGGAGGAGGAGGAGGAGAAGAGAAAGTCAGAGAAAAAAGTTGTAAAAATTGTATTGTTATCAAAATTGTATTCGTATTAATTTTTGTTTGTGAATTATTTTTTTTTATTCAACATTTGTATTTTACAAGAGCATTATATTTCTTTTTTAGTTGTAGTCATTTCATAGGTATGTCAAATGAATTTATATTTCTAAGTATAGATATATCATATTTCTTTCACAATCAATTTGTATTATTATTTTTTAGAATAGGTCAAATACATAAGGGATAATGCACAAGTACCCCCGCAACCTATGCCCGAAATTCCAGAGACACACTTATACTATACTAAGGTCCTATTACCCCCCTGAATTTATTTTATAAGTAATTTTCTACCCCTTTTTGTCATACGTGGCACTAGTTTGAAAAAAAAGTCAACCAGCGTTGACCCACAAACTAGCGCCACGTAGGCCAAAAAGGAGAAGAAAATTATTAATAAAATAAGTTCAGTGGGGTAATAGGACCTTAGTAAAGTATAAGTGTGTCTCTGAGATTTTGGGCATAGGTTGAGGGGAGTACTTGTACATTATCCCAATACATAAACAAATCCCTAAATTTGTTTGGTTTTTCCCCTCAGTTACCTCAATTATGTTATTTTCCTATTGAATCATTGAACTACCCATAGTTTGTTCCTTTTAAACATCGTTGGCTGATGTGGAACCAGATTTTGTGAGGAATAATGATGGAGGATACATAAATTGTTTCAAAACTCATTAGCCCAATTGATAGTGAAAATATTCCAAAATAATTGTGTTTTACTTTAAGTCATTTGAACGCATTAAAAATAAATGAGACTAACATATACTTTGTCTTCATTCCTTCAATCAAAATCATTACAATACAAACACAATTGAAGGATTTACAATAGAAAAGTCAATCAAAACCAGTCAACAGTATTTAAAAGAACACATTATGGGTGGTTCAATGATTCAATAGGAAAATGGTGTAGTTGAGGTACCTGAAGGAATAAATCCAACAAGTTTAATGATTTGTTTATGAGTTTGGCCTTTAGAATATTATATCATTCTCAACAAATTAAATTATTTTCACTATGTATATTTTTTTTTTAGAATCTTATATCACTTCTTCAATCGTATTCATATGTAAAGATTAGATTATATTGGGATACAATCAATGATATTTCTTTAATACAAATAAAAGAAAATATACTTTAGCAGTCATATAGTGCAATTTGATCAATTTGATACAATTTTCAGTTTTCACTATGAAAGTAAAATAGTAAACATAGCGAAGAAGAAGAAAAGAGAGTCAAAGATAAAGATTGTAAAAATTGTATTTATATTAATTTTTGTTTGTCAATTATTTTCTTTTACTCAACATTTATACTCTTATTAACAATATTGTATGTCTTTTTTAGTTTGTAGTCATTTCATTGGTATGTCAAATGAATTTATATTTCTTAAGCATAAATGTATTTTATTCCTTTTAAAGTAAATTTGTGTTTTCTTAGAATATTGTATACGTCTGCAATATTGTTTATTTCCACAATGTGATGCAAAAATAACTGAATGTTGTTGGATTTTAGGAGAGAATTCACCTGTGGAGTGCGTAATGGTGTCGGGAGGTGCGGGCGTGGTGCTGTGATCAAGTAGTCGTGCGGAAGTGATGCATAGGTGTGTAGGAAAACACGATTAGATTATATTAGGGGACTCACATCGAGCGCGACCGCGCTAGGTGAGGGAGTGGAATCTAACAACTTCGTCACTTCAATCCGAGTGAATCGCGTCAACTTTGGACATACAGGGGGTCTCAACGAGGCCACCTGGTTTAATACAATTTTGATCATTGTGGCACAATTTTCAGTTTTCATTATAAAAGTAAAATATCAATTTCAAATTGAATGGTAAAGTGAGCACATAAGATACAAAATTGTTGGTATACAATTATGATGAAAACATATTAAAAAGAAATGCAGACTTGTTGTCGTTGATATTGATATCGAAATACAAAATGAATACTTGTCACAACTTGAGAGTATATCCTAGAAGAAATGGTAATCTAAAAATCGTGGCACAGGTATTTGACCTCTCAGAGGTTGTGTACATCCCTTTGACAATCAGTCGTAGCATATTATATATATATTACTATATAGATATATATACTATATATAAATAAAAATAGTGAGAAATGTTAAACTTTCACAAATCAATAATAACTCAAATCTCTCTCTTTTTTAAAACCAAGGAACAAGACCAAGTCTTTGTATCATCTTCTTAGGCATACAAATATCTTGGGTCACGACCCATACATCAACAAAATAGAAATATCTAAGTCTATTACAATGTCTTTAACAAGAAAATCTAAACATAGATATGTCCTCGAATCAATTGAGGACATACCACAACTTTTTTGAATGAATGTTAACATCCAAGCTTCACTTCAATGACTCCTCTCAAATGTCATCTACACCTTTAAAGATAAGACAAAATATATAAAAATTAGTACATTAGAATGCACTAAGTATAGTGACATGCAATATAATCATGCTAAAAGGACATTTATACACATATAAGTCATATTCCACAATATAGCATGAACATCACTTCAAAATCATATAAGCATATAACCCTCCTACCAAAAGTTATCATACGACTTACTTAAGTAAGACAAGAAGAGACCACCTATACACCCTCTTCAGACACACCTAAACAATCAATAAGACTACCTAAGATAAGATTATTCTCTTTTATACATTTAACTCACCACCTAAGGTTACTCTAAGATTTACTTGAGTAAAACATGAAGAGACCGCCTATACACCCTCTTCAAGCCTACTTAAGTAACCCTCAAAGCTACCTTATATAGGGATCCTTTTCTTCAACTTACATTAACTTAAGTCATAATCATCCATTAAGTCAATTAAGAGATATTACCTCTCTTCATATAATGGTCTTGGAAAGACCTAAGAAACCTACACCCTAGCACCATCGAAGCTACCTATTCCACTACCTAAACGTTGTAGAACTTATCCAATACTAGAATGTATACCACATGATGAGAATAAGCATTAATCGACATAAACCATACTAGATAAGCATGGAATTCGGAGTCTACCCTACTCCAATGGAGGGTGTTCTACTTTCCACGGGTAGAACTAGGATACATCCCATATAGGCACATGGTTAAGAAATATCAAGGGCCCCTTTGCCCTCTAGTATCATTGACAAGTAGATCTAGTACTACAAACATATTCACTCGGTGCTAGTCATGTTCTCATAAAGTAAGTTCATTCACCTAAGGGCATATGAAAAGGTATCATCCCTTCGTCATTGCCTAAGCATGATACACATATCAAAGATGGGTCCTTTAGGGCTACACTCAATGGTCAATAAGGATAACTCAATGACTTTCTTAAAAAAGATTTCATGTCGTTCCAGCCAACCTATTCCTAAGTCCACCATTCACACAATAAGGATACCATTACAACTTTCAACTTCAAGGATGTCATAACCTTCTTTATGTATTGAAGGTTCCACGTATTAGTCATACTTAGAATAGCACCATCTTAGATCTACCGATCCTAGACTTTCATTCAACATTCATCCATACACATCCAAGACAAAGGTGCTTAAGCCTACTAAGTCAAGATGTTCATATTCACATACTAGCATGTATTAAGTAGACTACCAATCAAGACACACACATGATCATATCACACATTCAACATTATTGAAGTATCATGTTGGAACAACCAAGTCTACCTAGCAAGATACACTAACAATAAACTAGAGACATCACCCTAGTCTAGCATGATCACCTATCATCAAGTAGGAGAAAACATGATTTCACTTTATTCATACGCATATACCACATAATCCTTCACACTGATCACATATACAAGTTAAAACATGATAACATCATAATTCATAAAGTAATGCTCACGAGGCCACACTCTTCACAATTCATAAAGTAATGCTGACAAGGTCATTCTTCATAATTATATCACATAAGCTCCACCACCATAAGTGGACCATACCAATCATCACAATTGAAATATCTATACTACACAATATAGAAGAAGTTATGTAAACATATAACCATTCCAACATCAACACATCCAACCCATAACCAATTCAATCCACAAAGTCTCTTACCAATAGCCATACACACCAATCCAAACCAATAATCAAACTATACAATGATTCAAGATTATACAATATGAATTTCATCAAATTAGGACAACCTATATATAATTCTAACATGATTCTTACGTAATTCAATAACTCAAAGTAATTTACACAAGAAATCAATATAATAGAGTTATGATCACATCACCCATTATAGCCAAAATAATGATTTCATAATTTGCATGGGTACATAAGGAATTTGATCTAAAATCATTCAATTAATATCAATTATATCATAATCCATTGATTCAAATCATTTTATGCAATAACTCAGGGCTAGATATGAAAATAGAAGAATTCTCTTTTGAGAAGTATTGAAAAATACTTCGAAGTTTGGTTTCTTGAAGAAAGAGAGTTCAAGGATATAAAAACATACCTTTGATTGATGAAACAACACAAAAATGGTGAAGAATTGATGGAGAAATCAAGCTCCAAGCTCCCACCTTGCTTCAAACTCCAATGGAGTTCTAGAGGATTCTTCTTTGGGGTTTAGGTTTTGATTTTGAATGATGAACATAACTTAAGGTTCAAGACTTATAAAACCACTTAAAATACCCAAATATCCCTTATTTTTATACCTAAACTATTTTTATAACACTAGGTGAATTACCCAAAACACCCATGCTTTGGCCGAGACACGTGCAGCTTGTAGGTGTCAATCGACGACGCACCAACGAATCATCGACCAAACGACAGGCCGTGCTGGAAAGTCGTCGTATGGATCATAGACTCCTCAATTGGGGTCTTGATCTCCAACACCTAAATGTGGAGAAACTTCCCCATCGACGGTTCCTTGATAGAATAACGAGGCATTGTTTGCTTCATAGGTTGGGGACTGTTTTGGCAGTCTTGACCCATAAGTTGGGTCCTCTTCAAAGACATTTATGGTGGTCCTTGGAGTCATGCCCGAACTTTTCAAACTCGAATACACTCGTATAGATGTTAGTAACCTCTCACATCAATTTGAACCAAAACGAACACGTAAAACATGCAAAGGTATACTAAAACACACAAGCACGTCTCAAGGCAAAACTTTCTAACGTTTTGGACGTTAGACCTCCAAACACTTCCAAACTTTACACACTGCCTCAAAACACTATTATTAACCATTTTAAGACGTTATAACCTCATAACACACATGTTAGTCTGTAGCACCTAATTTGTTTTGGGGACGTTAGAATACTCACTTCAATTGAAATATAAACTGACTTTGTTAGTATACTCATTATAATGAATACAAAAATAAAATACAAACTTATCTTATACAATGTGAGAGTTATTTACAAATGATCATAGTAAAATACTCGCCTTAATATGATATTCAATCTTAATTTGAATGGTAAAATGAACACATAAAATACAAAAGTTGTTAATATACAATTATAATCATAATATAATTAAAAAGAAATACAAACTTGTTGTCATTAAAAATTGAGGTTGAAATACAATGTGAGATCAATGTACAAAACGAGCTCGATAAATAATTACTTCAATCTGAATACAAATGCAACTTTGTTGGTATGTCATTACGATGAATACAAAATAAAAAGAAATACAAACTTATCCTTATAAAATGTGATATTAAAATACAAAATGAACAAAAACAATATACAAATTTTATTGTCATTGTGATCGATGATTGTGAGGCCGGTGGTTAGAAGCACCAACGACGTCACCATTCCGTCGACACTAGTTAATAACAACATTCGGGGTGACCGGGGGAAAAAAAAAAAAAAAAAAAATTTTCCCCCCTCATATGTAATTTTAAATTAATTGTACTTTATAAAGGTTTCGCATGCGGATAGGGTCATGTATACACTTGGATCTTATCTCTTCTGTCATTTTAGCTGTCGAGTCTACATTATCCAATAGTCCTTGATTTATACATATTAGGATATATTATATTTGCTAAAATATTGAAATAAAGAAAAAAATCGTGTGATAGAAAAATGATAGAATGTGAGTAAAAAATTTTAAGAGAGAAAAGTGGGTAATGAGATTTTTTTTTCTTTCCACCGGTAATGGGATAAAAAACTTGGTCCAATTTGAGAAAAAAGAAAAAGAAGGTAAATAAATTATATTAGGATATATTATATTTGCTAAAATATTGAAATTGTAATAATCATTTTAAAGTATAGATTATTATAATAATTATGGTAGGAATTTATACTAGTTAGCTATTTTTTTCTTAAATAATCACCCAATCCTCACAAAATGTCAGCCCAACTATACACTTCTAAAGTAATAAGAAAGTACTCTCATTTTTTCTTTTCCTTCCTTTATTTTGTTTAAGAAATTTCATAATAGACTAGGATACGTGATTTCGTGTCTACATCAACTTAATATATATTATTCTTTCCCATAAATTATATGACATGGATGGAATTTGAAGAGAAAACCAAATATTCTTATATGTTTTTCTTAAATATAAGTTTTTATTTATAGCGTACCGAATCGTCATTATCTAGGAGAAATAAAAATTTGGCAAAATTTTTGGCTAATGTCTCGCCAGAGCAGGTCAGATGTTGCTAGGGTTGCGGCGCCACAGCAGGGTAAGCTGGCACCAAGGCGGGATTGGCGAGACAGATTGTAAATAACGCGAAATCCTATTTTTTCCTTCTTCCTAAAACACCTAATTTAATCATAAAACCCCTTAGAAACCCCCAAAGAGCTGCTCTAAGCTTGGAAAAGAAGGAGAAAGAGATTTATAGAGTAAGGAGCGCGGCGAAGGGGAATTTTTTTTATCAATATCACTGTCACAAAACCCGTAAATCAGAATCAAAGTCAAAAACTCTGTGTAGCTGCTTGGAGCCTAGGTAGGCTAGGTTTGGTGAATTGAGTAGGTATAAATTTGTGTTCATTGCGTAATATATGTAATTCAATGGTAGGGTTTATGTGTAGGCCTTCGTATACCAAACGAAATATGATTTAATCCTAGAATGAAGCCTTAGATGATGGACTAGGCTAAGTATGGTCGAATTAATGTTTACATGATATATGTTGAGGAATAGTTCATTAAGACGGTTGTGATTCTGTGATTTTGTGATGTATGTTTGTTCTTGCTTCATTATGATGCATGCATTTATGTGAATGTTGCATTATTGATCACATCAATTGTAAATGGTGATAGATGAATGATGAATGCTTGATTGTATGATTGGAATTGTGATTATGGCTTGTTGAATGGATTGAGTGTTGCATTTTGACAAATTAACTTGGATAGATTGCGACATTTTGACATAACCATGGGATCAATTTCTACGTTCACATAATTATTGGATCAAGTACGTTTTGATATGCTAACAGTTTGGGTTTCAATCCCTTGAGAGGACCAATGACTTGACATACTTGTGCATCTTGTAATCATGAAGTGTGTGTTGCTCGTAAGTGATATTTGATGATTGTTCGACCTGTTTGTGAGTGATTATGATGACCTAATTATATGGTGAGGGCGCGAAGTAGAGGTAGTGTACGTAAGTCGTGTGATTCCTGTAAACCCCTGTTTGGAGGTAAAGAGAGTGGGTGAGGGTTGACTTGTTCACATAGATTAATTCTATAGATGAAAATGGGGGTTCGTGGTTAATATTTAGAAAGCTTGATATAATGTACGACATGACGAAGACAGGGTAATACCGTGGGTGGTTAGTCGAAATACGTGTATTTATATTTGTGGTCTCTTCTATGTGTTAGAATGACTAAGATATGATCAAGAAACTAGTGAGTAGGTTGAATGAGAGTGTGGTTAGTAGTAAGAGGTACTACTGTAATTTCGGAGGTATTTAAGTGAGTGTAAATGTGTAGAAGCGAATGGTTTTATGGTATATTTTCACTCATTGACTTCTTCTGTTATGCAGTAGGTGTCGGGTTGAGCGATGATGTCTACCAGTACCTGTGATTTGTACTGATACTACTTTTGCTATGTCTTTTGACATAATTAGAATGCAGGATGGTGATGTTTCTTTAGGTGAAGAAGAAGGAATTCTCCAGCACTTTCTACTTTTTCTTCTGCATGGGGGAAGTTGTGTCTTATTATTTTGTCCAGTTTGTACTCTTAATAACTCTAGTATATGTTTAGACTAGTTCCTTGGGGGTGTTAACTACTTTACAAGTCTTAAACTTATTTGGTTAGAGGGTCCTCCTACTTAGGTGTTAGAGCGGGTGCCCATACGACTCTTTGGGTTGAATCATGACATTATTATTGTGACTTAAAATATTATTATGCTATTTTAAAATAATGTATGTTGCATTTTTTTAGAAAACAAGTCATATTTACGCTTGTACTTTTAGAAAAGAGTTATATTTACTCTTCGTCATATTTATTTGGATATATTTGTCTTTGTCATTCAATTTTAGACACATATTTACCTTGTATCATGTCACCATTTTTATTATCTTACGCGACTCCTACATGAACCCAATACTCCTAACAATCTTGAAATTTCCCCCCAAACCCATCATAAAACACCAATATGCTACAAATTCCATATCAGATATGAAAAAGACTAAAAACATCAAAGGAATGCTTCTATAGATGAACAAAAAATAAAATTCTATTTCACTAATATCAAACAACCAATCCTCTATTTTGAACTGAGTGGAACATCTGTGGGGATTCATTAAACCTTTTTAATATAGTCTTGTTTCACATTTTCTCCCACCTGAACAAATGGGCCAAATGCAAGCACATTTATTAGTTCATAAAAAATGATGTAAAATAGAAATAATACATGCTAATTTGGATTAAGCACTCAACTGTTTAATAACAATTCAAATACTAAAATCTAAATTGAATAATAATAATTCTAATTGTGAATAACGAAGAAGAATATATGTGCAATTGCTTAAGAAAGAAAAATAGAACCAACCACAATCCAAATTCGTTGGGTATGCACCATATTTTGACTTAAAAAGGATATCCCTCCTCCTGAATTTGACATATGATATACCTCATAAAATCTTCAAACATAAGACTCATGCCAGAAACAAAAGAATTATTAAGAAGGAAATTATGAGATCTGAAATAGCACCATGAAAAACAAGAAAAGTTATCTTGTTAAGAGGTCGAATAAAGATAAGACAATGAAAAAATTATGGTGTGAATATGTTTTTAAAAAGATGGAACTAATTATTAAAGCAGGTTTTTTCCTAAATAAATATGGGTTAAGTATAATTTAGGGATATGATTACCTATCAATATTTTAAAATTTGAATCTTAAATTAATCATTTAAATATTTAAAGAATATATATTTTCATATAAAGAAGGGGAATGAAGGAGTTAAGTTTCTGTATATTTCTTAGACTTAACCCATCGGTGGTCCCCTAACTTGACACTAATTGTCATTAGACACCTTAACTGAAGCCTTTGTCAGTTTAGACACCTCCTGTCAGGTCTCGTTTATCATTTTATCATTTTTATTGACAGATGGCCTAGGTGAGTGTAATCCCCCCCCTCACTACCCAGCGCGGAAGACTCATTTAATCATTTTTTATATGTATTTTTTTATATTTGCTCCTCATTTTTTTAATGTCACATCTCTGCCAAAACTTGATCTCCTTCCATGGAGAAATAGTTTTGATGATCTTATGGACAAAAAAAATGAATTTTAATACAAAGAGATTTCCCAAAAAAATAAATTTCAACCCATTAAACAATCACGATTCATGTTATCGCAAAGAAGGACAATTAAAAATCTTGAAAGATGATGGATGGGGTGGGAGGGGTGGAGAAGACGATGTGGGTTGGAAATGGGTTGGGGTTAGGATGGACAAAGGTGTAGAAGACATTGGGTGAGGGTGGGGGGAATAGTGAAGGAGATAATTTGGTGGGTGGGTGGGCAGAGAAGATGACATTGGTTAATTTGTCTTTTTTTTATAAAAAATTTCACGTGTCATTAAGTCACGTCATTGGCTACTTCTTTATTCTACTAAAATATTATTATTTAAAAAATATTTTAAATATATATGCCACATGTTTTTATTTAATTTGTCACTTTGACACGTCATCAGCGAGTGTGTTAAAAAAGTGCTAAAACTGCCCCCCTCGCCCCCTCCCCAGCGTCCCTCCCCCTGCCCGCCCCTTCCTTCCGACTGTCTCCCGTGCCCCTTCCTGCCAAATTTAGGGGATCACCGATGGATTAGGCCTATTACTTGGTTAGTTCTTGAATAAGGGGATAGAAACATTCATAAATTAGTTTCCTTTTTAAAAAATCTTATATTTTTGTGTTTCTTTTGTTTAAATTTTTAAAGGATTTTAAAAATACAGAAAAATAGTAGTAAATATTATTTAATAATTGTGTATTATTCAAAAATAATTCTAATAGTTTAACTTATAGTAATTTTTTTTTTTGAAATTGTCTTATTTTTAAAAATTATTTTAGAATGTATCAAGAAATTCTTACATTTTTGAAATTTCTTTTTATTTTATTTTTTAAATATTAAAAAATAATATGAAAGATAGGAATTATTGTTTGTAATAACTTTGTATTATTCAATAAACAGTTCCAATAATTTATCTCAATAAATAGATCTAATATCTTATTTTTTTTGAAATGGTCTTATTTTTAAAAACTATGAAAATTGCTTTTTGAACTTTTAAATATTTTTTTAGTGTTTACCATTTATTATTTTTAATTAAAGGAATTTAAGAATATTGAAAAATAGTAATTATTATTTTTAATAGTTGTGTATTATTCAAAAATAATTCGAATAATTTAACTTATAATAATTTTTTTTGAAATGTCTTATTTTTTAAATTATTTATATCATGTACAAAAAATCTTATATTCAAGACTTTCTTTTTATTTTATTTTGTAAAGATTAAGAAATAATATGAAAATAGTATTAATTTGTTTATAATAACTGGTGTTTTATTAGCAATAAAAATAAATAGTTCCACAATAAGTTTTATCTTAATAATAGTTTCCCCCCCACCCCAATATATATATATATATATATATATAATATATATATATATATATATATATATATGATATATATTTATATATATCATATTATAATATATTATATAATATATAATTATTGTCAGACCCAATCGGATCCGCGACTGCACCCACTTTTACCCTCCTCTGTGGCGAACCAACCACCTCAACCTTATCATTCAATTTAATATCACATAAAGCATGCGAAAGACTTAAACCTCATAAAAAAAACAATTCAATAACTTCTAAAAGTCAACATCTATTATTTCCTCAAAATCGGAAGTTCATTCACCACAACCAAGAACATCTATGACAATTTACTAAACTAAGGTTTCTAAGAAGCTAAACAATAAAAGCTAGTCTATGCCGAAACTTCAAGGCAATCAAGACATGAGGAAGGAGATCCAGTCCAATCTAGAAGCATTAGCTCACCCTGAGATCCGTGTTTGACGAAGACTTGCTAGAACTTACTGTTGAGTCGAGATGACGTCACGTTTGCTGCATTCACAATATACAATGAGAAAAAAAAAGTAGGGGGTCAGTACAACCACAAGTCTGAGTAGTATATCAATCGGCCAACTCAAAATAGAAGCAATAATCTCAATAACATCATAAAATCAATAATATTCTTAACATGTGATAGCAACACGGACAAACATCATTTATAGCATCACCGAACATATCTGTGAGGACTCAAGCCTCCATACCATACTCATTTGGTGATACATGTTCCTTTAAGATGAGTAATTAGTATCTTTCCAAGATTCATTATCTTTTTCCTTGTTGTAGTTACGTGACACTTCCTATCCCCTACTACTATGTGTCGGAACTTGACACTCCGATCCCTACTACTATGTTTCGGAACGTGAACACTCCGATCCCCTACTCAAAGTGTCGGTACTTACACCCGATCCCCTACATCTACGTGTCGGTCCGTGACACCTCCCCCTAATTCTATGTGTCGGTACGTGACCTCCGATCCCCTACAATCTACCGGTGTCGTTCGTGACACCCTTCCCACTAATTCTATGTGTCGGTACGTGACACTCCGATCCACTAATCCATTTTCTATTATTCATCAAGCTTCTTTTATCCAAGGCGTCATCATCTCTCACTTTAGTTCATCAAGCCTTCTTTATATCAAGGCATCATCATTAACAAGAGATTAGGTTTTTATTATCAGAATTTGGGATTCAATAGTTCATCATGCTTGTTTTCACATCACAATCATTTATATATAAAATCACATCAAATGCATACACACAATTAAAGCATAAAGGAAGACGCTTAATACTACCAACAACATAACATTCGCTATTAAAGTTTACTACGAATAGTGTGAAAACCATAACCTCCTCCACCGAAGACTAGTGAGCAAGCAGAATTTCCCAAAGCCTTGTGTTTTCCTCTCGCGTTCGATTTCTCCTCTCTCTTGCTGTTCTTTTTTTGTTTTTTTTTTCTTTTTCATTATTCAAACACCTCTTTCTTTTACCCCTAATATCATATAAATTACGTTTTAAAAGATGGCACTAATAATCCACTAATTTAACTTAAGGTTCCCTCTTTTACCCTCAAGTAATTAGACTTATTAACATTAAACAACCCATTACTTTATAATTAAAGCAGGAAATAGTCCAAAACTCCCCTTAAATAAATTATCCGAAATCCCAACCCCGCCTGGGATTACGCAGCCCGTGACGGGCGTCCGTGCCTGCGACTGTCCGTCCTGCTGTCCGTCGCAAGGGTCAGAGACTTGATTTTAGTAAAAAGTCCTGTGAAGTGCCGTCGTGCCTGAGACGGTCCGTCCTGGCTCATTTCGTCAATGGGGCATTTGAGAGTCGATTTTCAGTACCAATTTCAAGAATTTTCTAGTGTCATGGACGAGACCGTCCACGACGGTCCGTCGTGACTAGAACGGTCCGTCGTGGCATCCGTTTGCCTCTGCCTGGTTTCAGAAATAAAATTTGCTGCTGCTCAAAACGACTAAACATGTTCGTTACAATAATACCAATTTACCCATCGTTCGTCTCGAATATCACGAGAAGAAAAACAAGATGAAAGGATACCTGAGTCTGTAAACCATGTTGGTATCTTTTCTTGCATATCTGCCTCCTTCTTCCAAGTATCTTCTCAACCGGTCGATTCTTCCATTGCACCTTGATGGATGCATCTCCTTGACCTCAACTTGCGAACTTCTCTATCTAAAATGCAACATGCTCTTCTCATAGACAAATTTCTCATCAGCAAAACGAATCCCAACGGATATGTAGTTTCCATCCCATGGATCTTTCACATCGACACATGAATACCGGATTGCACTCCGGACAGCCCTGGAGGCATGGCTAACGCAACGCCACCTCCCTACTCACTTAAGTACTTAACTTCAGGACCAATGTACATTGGGCTTTACTTGCCTCTTTTAACCAAACCGCTCACCCCTTTCATTGGCGAACCTTTCAACAAGACTGTTCACCCTCCATGAACTCTAAGTCTCTACACCGTTCGATCTTCTATTCTTTTTTCCTACTTTGCGCCGCTAGAAGCTTTTCTTGATGTACTTTTCCTTTCTCTATCGAATCCCTCAAAGATCAGACACCCCAAGGACTAACCTTCGAATGCATCAACCAACCATCGGGCCTACATCTCCTACCTCAGTGCTTCAAATGGAGCCATGTCAATACATACTCAGTGATATCTTATTATTGTATGAAAAACTCCGCTAAGGGTAAGAAGTTTTCCCCAATGACCACCAAATTCTATCACGCATGCACGGAGCATATCCTCCAACACTTGAATCGTTCGCTCAGACTTGACCATGTCGGTCTGAGGGTGAAATTCAGTACTAAGTCCAACCGTAGTACTAATTCCGCATGCAATGTTCTCCACAACTTAGAAGTCAACTTCGTACCTCTATCTGATATGATGGACAGTGGAACGCCATGCATCGACAACTTCTGAGATGTAAAGTTTGGCTACTTCTCTTCATTATAATCACCTTTGACCGGATTGAAATGACAGACTTAGTCAATCTTTCCACATTACCCAAATTGAGTCAAACTTCCCAATGTCTTCGGAAGACCAACCACGAAGATCCATTGGCAAGTCTCTCCGCCCCTTCGCATTCAGGATGGGCATTCTCTGAAGTGGTTTCCTTCGGGCTCCTGGTGTTCATACTTTACTTGGTTGCATGTTGGGACATTTGGCAATAAAATCCACAATATCACGGCTTCATCTACCCACCACCAAAGTGTTGCTTTAGGTCCCCGGTACATCTTGGTTGCACCCGGATGTATCGAATACCTGACTATGAGCCTCTGTCAGAATAGTGTTGACAAGTCATCGACGCGGGGTACACATACCCTTCACTTAATCCTCAAACAAAACCTCCTCACGAGTTTTCGCTTTCTTTAGCCTTCCTCCTTGCCACTTTATCTCGGATGCCTGTCATGTTTGCATCATTAAAAACTGATTTCCCTAATCTTTGTCAAGGAAGGAAGATCTGCCTCCACCAAGCTAAAATCCTCCCTTCTCATTTACTTCGAATCTCATAAGGTCGTTACCAGAATCTGAACTTCTCTAGCCAATGGCGTCTAGAAGCTTCAGTGACTAACTTCCTATGCTCCTCCGCCTTTCTTTCTACTTAAAGCACATCCGCTACAAAAAAAAAATTCCCCTTCCCCGGTGATCAAATATGTGTCGTAGTCCTTCAGTAGTTCCAAAATCCATCTCCCTCTCTCTAAAGTTCAAATCTTCTGAGTAAAGACATACTGTAGGCTACGATGATCCGTATTAACCTCATCACAACTTAGCCCCATATAAATATGTCTCCATTGCTTTAATGCAAACACTACCCGCGGCCAATTGCCAAATCATGATTTGGATAGTTACGTTCATGGCCCTTTTAATTGTCTTGAAGCATAAGCATCACATTCTTCCTCTTTGCATTAGCAACGCACCCAAACCCGAATAGGATGCATCACAATCGACAATGAAATTCTTACCTTCCAACTGGCAGGTGAGAATTGGGCGTAGTCAACAGAGTCTTGAGTCTGAAAGCTTTCCCTCACACTCATCCGACCATAAAATGGAACATTTTGCTTGTCACGTTCGTCAGACCTTAAGAAGCATAGAAAAATCCCTTGACAAAGAATCGGCGGTAGTAGCTAGCTAACCCAACAAGCTCTTATTTCTGACACATTAGTAGGTTTTACCCATTCCTTCACTACTTCGATCCTAGAAGATCCACCCTCACTCCATCCTTGAACCACGTGCCCAAGAAGGCACTGAATCTAGCCAAAACGGACACTTGGAGAATTTGGCATAAAGCTTTTCTCCCTCAACATTTCCACACCATTCTCAAAATGCTCCTCGGTTCCTTCTTACTCTGGAGTATATCCAATATATCACTATCAAAAACACAATCACAAAGAGCTCCAAATATGCTTAAAACAATTCGCCGTTCATCAAACTCATGAAACGCAGCAGGGGCATTTCCCGTAAGACAAAGACATCACTACAAATTCGTAATGCCCAACCTGGTTCTAAAAGCAGTCTTGCAATCCGTTGCCCTTATTTTCAATTGATGATAACCGGATCTCAAGTCAATCTTAGAGAAGACACAAGCAACCTTGTAACATAGTATCGAACAGTCCATCAATTCAAGGAAGATGATACTTGTTTCTTTATGGTTCCTTGTTCACTACTTCCGGTAGTCTATGCACATGCCGAAAACTCCCATCCTTCTTCTTCAGCTAAACGAAACCGAGCACCCCAATGAGATGCACTTGGTCTAATGAAGCTTTGCTCAACAACTCTTGAAGTTGGGTCTTTTAACTCTCACTCTCCTCAACTCTGCGGAGCCATTCTATAAAGGGGTATGAAATGGGCGATTACCCGGTTCAAGATCAATACAGAAGTGCAATATCCCATCTGGTGGCGTACCATAAGATCTGCAGGAACACACTCCAAGAAACTCACGGACCACCGAAACCGACGAATCGAAGGTACTTGGGGTAGTGTCATCCTTGAGATATGCCATAAGGCTAAACAACACCTTTACTTAACCTTTTCTTAGCAACGACGAAGGAGATTATAATACGCACCGGATTGGAATGTAGTTCACCCGTCCACTCTAATGGGATCTGTCCCAGGCTTGGCTAACGGTCACCGTTTTAGCATTTTACAATCCAAGATCGGAAAACAAATTGCGGAGAAGCAAGTCCATACCCAAATTACATCAAAACAAAACCTTTCTAGATAACAATCTACTAGTGTTGCTCCCCACAAAGTTCACCAAACAAGACCTATATACCTTTTTAACTAATCCGACTCACACCCCCCGGAGTAGAAACCGAACAGTCCATTCAAGAATTCACAATGTAAGTTAGACCATTATCAAATGAGGAAGATACATACGAAAATGTGGATCCAGGATCAAAACGATACAGAAGCCATGCATCACAAACCAGAAGGATTACCTGTGATGACAGCATCGGATGTCCCGCCTCCGATCTCCCAGGGAAAGCATACAATGGGCCCTTTTTTCGTTTGTTTTTCCGTTGTTCCTACCATGTTGTGATGTAGTGGCTCCCGTTTGCCCATCACCCCGGCCGTTTTGGTGCCACCATTACCTCGCCAACCACGCCCTCCGAATACTCCTCGGCCATGACCCACCTCCTCTACCTCTACTATTGGGGGTCTATTACTTTTATTTTGGACAATTCCTCCTAATATGTCCATTCTCCCCACATCCATAACACTCCTCTAGATTCCGCATTGTTCTCTCCCCAGAGAAATGTTGCCGGGGTCTTAGTGGACCCCCCCCAACTACCACAGTCTGTAGTGAAGACGAATGGGTCGAACTGATTAACCTAGGAACCCTGTCCTCCATAGTAAGAACCATAAACTCACCCCTCTTTCGAACACCTCTTTCTGATGTCTATGCACGGGAATTCATCTGGCTTCACTCCTTCCCCTCCTATACTTACGAAGTCTACTACCTCTGAAAAATTTCGCTGTGGCCGCTACCTTTAAAGCTAAATATCAACTCTGATCTCACCCCTGCAACAAAAGAAGGGCGATCCGCTCTTGTGGACTGAACAAAGTTGGGTGGCATATCTGGATAGTCAACGAAACTTAGCCTCATATTCATTGAACCGACATCCTACCCGTGCTCTAGGCTTAGACGCTCAATCCCTTTTCCTATCCTCAAGTCGGGGGATATACTTCTCCATAAACAAGCTAGAGAAATTAGGCCCCAGTCCATAGGTGGGTGCCCTGTTTGGTTGACACTCAACATGTGACCCGGCCACCACAATTTTGGCGTTCCCTTTGACCTGGTACTCACGACTCACCCAAACCGTTTCTACTATACCCATCTTGTGTAGTAAAGCTCATGACAGTCAACCAGAAAATCTCGTAGCATCCGCAATTCTGCACCCTTGGAAGACTGGAGGTTTTAATTTCAAGAACTTACTGAAAAGTTCATGCTGATCATTTGTCATTATAGCACATAGTCAGGCGTGGAAACTGCCTATTCCAATGAGGCATCCATACTAGGGCCATAAGTGGCGGCATGTTTACCTTCTGAAACCGGGTGTTGGTGCAGAAAACATTGGGGGTGCCTGACCCTGATCATACAACCACTAAATAATGCGAGAACCTGATTGATCATATCTGGGGTAGGTTGGGGTGGCATTTCCTCATTCTGTCTTGTTTCATTCCTCCCCATCCTCCCCATTCTTCTACTTCCTCAGTCGGTGGAGGAGTCACCGCCCTAGCACCATATGGGGCTAGGGTGCTCGTCCTCTCCCTCTAGAGGAACGTTCCCTCCCACGACCTCTACCACCGCGGCTCTTGCACTAGTTCACTTCGAGCTACAGCCCAGTGGCTTTGACGCAGATGCATCTGTCTTTGCTGATGTTGATGTTGGCGTTAGTCCGTGCCTAGTTCTAACCATCTGCGAAATAGAGTGAAGATGGTCAGATACCAGTTTGGTATCACCTAGATACCAATGGATCCAAGTAATAGCACGAAAGAATAAAAAGAATGGAATTTTCCTAAGTCGTAGAGAGCCTCTCAAAGAAAAGTAAGGCGTCCCCCCTATCCGTTCTTTAAGACCTACTTAGACCTGTTCTGTGTGATGAGACCACGAACCTAATCTCCTGATACCACGTTTGTCATGACCAAATCGGAATCGCGACTGCACCCACATTTACCCTCCTATGTAACGAACCAACCAATCTAAACCTTATCATTTCAATTTTAATATCAACATAAAAAGCATGCGGAAGACTTAAACTCATAATAAAAACAATTTCAATAACTCTAAAATCAACATCTATTATTTCCCCACAATCGGGGAAGTCCTCACCACAAGACATCTATGATCAATTTACTAAACTAAGACTATTCTTAAGAAGCTAAACAAAATAAAATCTAGTCTATGCCGAAACTTCAAGGCATCAAGACTGATGAAGGAGATCCAGTCCAAGCTAGAAGCATTAGCTCACCCTGAAGATTCCCGGTGTGACGAAGACTGGCATAGATTATCTGTTGATTCGAAGATGACGGCACTTTTGCGCATTCCCATATACAATAAGAAACATAAAAGTAGGGGGTCAGTAACAACCACAAGTACTGAGTAGATATCATCGGCCACTCAAAATAGAAAGCAATTATCTCAGATAACATCATAAAATCAACTATATTCTTACAGGTGAATAGCAACAAGTACAAGAAACTCATTTAATAGTCATCACCGAACATCTGTTGCGGACTCAGCCTCCATAACCATACTCCATTTGGGATACAATGGTCTTTAGATTGAGTTATTTAGTATCTTTCAAGATTCATTATCTTATTCCATCTTGTGTAGGTACGTGACCGCCGATCCCTACTACTATGTGTCGGAACTGACACTTCCGATCCCTACTACTAGTGTCGGAACTTGACACTCCGATCCGATCCCCTAATTCAATTTGTCGGTACGTGACACTCCGTCCCCTACATCAACGTGTCGGTTCGTGACACCCCCTCCCACTAATCTATGTGTCGGTACGTGACACTCTTCCGTCCCCTATATCTACGTGTCCGGTTCGTGACACCCGTCCACTAATTCTATGTTCGGTACGTGACACTCCATCCCTAACTCATTCTATTAATTCATGCCTTCTTTTATACCAAGGCGTCTCATCCATCACTTTAGTTCATCACAAGCTTCTTTTAAAATCCAGGCTCATCATTAACAAGAGATAGGTTTTTATCAAATTGAGGATTCAATAGCTTCATCATGCTGTTTCTTGTTTCAAAAAATCACAATCATATATATAATAAAATCACAACAAAATCATGCATACACAAAAAAAAAACAATTCAGCATAAAGGAAGACTCTAATAATAACACCAACACATATCATTCGCTATAAGCGTTTTACTACGAATGAGTGTAAAAACCAAACCTACTCCCCGAAGACTAGTGATCAAGCACGATTTTCCCCCAGCCTTGTGGTTTTTCCTCTTCTCGTTTCGATCTCCCTCTCTCTTGCTGTTCTTTTTCTTTTTCCTTATTCAAACCCCTTTCTTTTTTTAGCCTAATATCATATATTAAGTTTTTAAAAGATGGCACTAAATCCACTAATTAACTTAAGGTTACCTCTTTTATTTTAATCCCTCAAGTATTGACTTATAACATTAACCCATTACTTATAATTAAAGCAGGAAATAGTCCCAAAACGCCCCTAATTAATTAATCAGAAACCGACCCCGCCTGGGATTACGCAAGCCCGTGACGGGCCCGTCGTCCTGCCGACGGTACCGTCCTGCTGTCCTTCGCAAGGGTCAGGACTTGAATTTTAGTAAAAAGGTTCTGTGACGGCCGTCATGCTGAGACGGTCCGTCCTGGCATTTTCGTCATGGCCGTTCGAGAAGATCGATTTTCATTAACACCTTTCAGAATTTCTAGTGTCATGGGACGAGACCGTCCACGACGGATCCCGTCTTGGCAATCCGTTGGCCTCTGCCAGTTTTCCAAAAAAATCTGCTGCCAAACGACTAACTGTCGTCATATATAGATATATATATATATATATATAGATTAGTCCTTTTTTTAAAGCTGTAACATTGCTTTTTGAACTTTTCATTATTTTGTTGCAGTTTTGCAAATTTTATTTTTATCTATTTATATTTTTTAAATACTTTAATAATTATTCATTTATTGATTTTTATTTGTTTTTAAAATTGTTATTTATTATTTAAAATAGTTACAGAAAATAAAATAGTAATTTAATATTTAATCCTATTACATAAAAATTTAAAAAATCTATTTTTCTGGTGCTAACATATGACATTTTTTCCTCTGTTATTATATATAATATAAGACTAGCTAAAGATACCATTCAGTAACAATTTCTTTTTAACTAGTTTATATTCTTATTTTTTTTCTTCTTTCCATATTTTTACAATTTTAATAATAAGTCAATTTTTGTTCATTTTTTTGTTCCTTTCTCATTATTATTTTAATCTTTTCTCTCATTTATCATTTTAATTCTTTTTTTCGTTTTATGAGAGATACCATTTGTTGATATCTTTATTATTTGTTTTTTTCTTCTTCTTTGTTTTCTTTTTTCTTTTTTTGTTAGTTTATCATCTTTATTTTAAAAATCTATTTTTATAGCTCTGTGTCGTTTTAAGAAAACAAAATAAATACAAAAAATCAAAATAATAACAACACCAAGCCACTTTCAATTACTAAACCTCCCTCCCTCACCTTTAATATACCTAACTCCGCACCCCCCTCATTTGTGCTTTTGGTGGTCTGCAAAAAACAAAAAAAAAAAAAAATAAGCCTACATTTGACATTTAGTATGTTTTTAATAAATAAAAAAATATAGAATTATGTGACGTTTGCATATGTATTTTTCTTCCCAGAATATTCAATATTTGATTCTTCTACCTCTGTCCATATGGATACCATATGATATGTTGTAATGACATCATTGAGAAATGAGCCGGTTGTACATAAATGGTTGTATGACACCTTGATGATATTATAACTGTATATGAATAAAGATCTAATTCATCGGTGACCTATTAAAATTGGAATGATGCTTACTTAGACATTTTAACTGGACGATGTTCATTTTACATACCTTATGTTGAGTTTCGTTATATCATTTTGACACCCTTTTTAATATCAACAAAAATATATAAGGTGTGTGTTGCACTTGCTAATAACATGTTAAGTATTGAATTAAATTATTACATTTATAATTTGTATCAAAAGTAATTTTTAAATGATTGATTTTGAGTAAAATTAATTAATAAAGAAAGCCCCCTCCTGCCTTGATCATCTTTTCTACCCCCTCCCCCAAATCCCCACCTAATTGTCTTCTTCAAATACCCCAACACCCTACGCCTGTCTTTTCCATAAACTACAATCTGAACATCATATCACTTTCTTCCTTCTTCTTCGTCGAATAAATAGCTTATTATGGAAGATATTGCTCATTTAAAGTTTTTTTTTTTTATCTTAGGTTATAGAAATTCAATCTCCCTCAAATTATAAAGATAATTTTCTTCTTAAATTCACTTCTCTACACATATTAAATTCTTCCAAGAAAGAATGTTATGAATGGATTTACTATTAAATTTTAACAATATTTTCCATCATTTTGCTTAAATTTTCATTTACAATGCATGAAATTTAATTTGGGCAAAACGGTAGCTTAAACGAGGAAGAAGAAGAAAAAAAAAGAAGTAAAAATTGAGTTAAAGAATAGTTCACGCGCTAGTCAATGGGTGTATCACACATTATGCCATGTAAGCAAAAAGTGTCAAAATGGCATAGTGAAATCTTACTTGAGGTATCTAAAATGAACATTACTTAGTTGAGGTGTCTAAGTGAATCATCTTGCCAACTTTAGGGGGTCATCGATGGGTTAGACATAAATGCAACAATCCTTAATGATACCATGTCAATATATGATATATTGTGATGTATCATTGAGAAATGAGTTGGTTGTACATGAACAGTTGTAAAAAAACCTTAATGATATCATAACAACATATAAATATATGAAAAGAATCCGTAATGATGTCATATCACTATATGATAATTGGTAAATGAGTTGGTTGTATATGAATGGTTGTAGGAAACCTCAATGATACTATAGTAGTATATGAATATATGAAATAGTCCTTTAATGATACCATGTCATTGTATGAGATGTTGTCACAACCCAAAGTACACCCTAGATATGACATGACGTATAGGACCCCGAGAGGCCCTACACAAGATACTTGATATACATAAGACACAAGATAATACACAAAAGTAGAATTTTTAAGTAGAAAGTGTCATACTAGAATAGTTTGTCATAAAAAAGGAAATCTATCATAGTCTTAACAAGCCAATTTAGTACATCAAAAGATGTTTGAGACATAACTCATACACATTGTACAACATCTGAAAGCTAAAGACATATGAAAACAAAATAAAGGTAAAACAGGCCTCAAAACATGAGATTGAGGACTCACCAATTCTTTATGATCGATCAATCAACTAGCCACGAGTGGAAGGAGGAGAAATGTCGAACCCTACATTATTTAACAGTGGAATGTACTAAATATGATGAAATGTATCAAGAAACAAACCTTCTTTTTGCACTATTAAGAATATGAAAATAATGTTCAAAATCGGATTCAATAGTCAACTATCCCTATCGTAAGCATGAATATATGAGAACGATATAACATGATATGAAAGGCCAAGCTAAATCATTATAAAACCCTTGAAAAGAATCATAAGTCATAAACATGGTCAATGCATTTTAATACATGAAGCTTCTTAAAATCTTTGAAGTAACTTTAGTCCATTTTGGGATATTTACCATTAACCTACATAGACCACGCGAGCTATAACATATATTACATTGTTTTTCTCGCACACCAAAAAAAGATGTCCTTACTTGATAAGACAAAGAGCACAAACTTCTAGCTTAGGTGGATCCATAAGTTATGCTTTCTAAGACAAATCCCACATGGTCACGTTGTTAGCGACAAATACATTGCTACTAGAGACCCGATTATCCTCTCTCACCCTCCAAGGGATCAAATGGTCCTCGAAAGCACCGGAGAATATGACCCACTATGTCGGAGGATATTCAACAGGTCTAGACCTCACATAACTCCTCCATCACTCTCTGGTGAGTCTGCAAAGCTGAAGTGCAACAAAACAAACACCACGAGCATCCATCATACCCATTTACTCAAGCATCTTATAACATTGATGGTGAACTGCTTTCAGAAAAACCTCAAGAGCAATCTGTGTAAAAACAACAGGTACAGGTTCAATAAGTGCCTGACTTACCTGATCGTGAATACTTGTAACTTGCTTTTGACTTGGGGTCAGCAACCCTACCCTTGTCTGAGAATCTCGTGGGAGTACCTATCTCACCACCCTAATAGAAGTTCTCCAGCATAACCAACATCCTCAACAAAGTCTCTTGAAACAAAAAAGCTCTGAAATCTAGAGGATCCTGTTCCTCAACAACCTGAACCTGGGTCTCAGGAGAAACTACTCCAGCTGTGCCTCTAGCTGGTTCCATACTACATGAAAAACCTATAACCAGTGCTACTCTACAAGCATGAAATTTAGTTTGATCCCTACCTCTACCCCTAACTGAAGCCTCAAAATTACCCCAAGGATTAACTCCTCTATACCATTACAAATAGAAGCTCTAGTTCTCAATATCAGCTAAAAAAATACTTGGTAACTCAGAACTAGCGAAGGTAATTGCACACGATAGGAAAGAAAGAACAAAATGAAGTTTCATAACATTTCTCACCGCCTCTAAAAGACAAGAACAAAAGACTTGATGTGTCAGGGATTTCAACTCATTTAGGGATTAAGATTCATAGTTTTAGTGATCTTAGTCCTCCTTTATGCTCTAAACTGATGTTAAATGTTAATTTGTAGCAACGAAAGCAACATATCAAGAGAAGGACATTATCTTAAACAAAAGAGCGGAAAAACTGAAAAAGTTGAAGAATAGCAAAGATGTTCATCGCCAAGACCACTCGGCAAACTGCTAAGTTTCCCTTTAGCTCGCCAAAAGTCCCAAAAGACCATCCATGGAAAAATCCAACTCAATGATGGAATGCAAAACTTGATGAACCGCAGAATGAATCATCGATGGAGATCATAATCGCCTAAAGTTACAGAAAGTGAATGGTGAAGAGTCAACTTAAGAGTGTGATGGAAGAGGACATTTGGCGCATCACTGACTGGGTCTCAGTTGCTCGACTTATGCCATTGATCTGTCCTGATGCTAAAAATCTAGAAGAGTATAAATGCAATTTTTAAAATATGAAGAGGAGTTCTTCCCATTTCTAAAATTTCCACACATTCTAATCCAGAGTTTTAAGTAGAATTTTGATTTGAGTTTTGCTTTTTAATTGATTCCATGCATTGTAAATATTTGATAATTGTCACCCAGCTGATGGAGAACGTAGTTGGTTATATTTTGTTGCTTTTTATGAGTGTGGCTAAAACCTCCATCCTTCAGGTGTGTGTGTGTCTGTATGATTATGTGATTAAATGCTTTAATTAGCTTATGGTTGTTAGAATTTATTGATTTAAATATTGATCTGAAGTGAGTTTAATTGTTAGTTGAGTTTTCATTTATGAAATTGTAGTTGCAAATAAAGTTCTAACTTAGTATTCGAAGTTCGCGTGAGAAAGAGACATCTGGATTAAAACATTAATTGATGATTATAGTGATTGACTTATTGTGGATTCACTTAAAAAAGTGAGTTTAAATTTGATCCTACAAATCTAGCTTGAGGAGAGAATATTTATTGAGGTTTTGGGTTGTTCATAGTGTTATGCTTGTCAAGGTTTGAGAAAATTCACTTGATTCGTGGTAGTTGATCGAGAGACTGATATTACATACAAATCCTAGCCTACCCTCTAAGATTCAATGTCTTTTGGTAGACAATAATCACCCATACAATAAAATTGGCATTTAATCGGTCAAATCCCCAAGGATCCCTCTTTACTCGATTACCCCATGTTTGCATAGTTTTTAGTTGCTTACTCTATTCCCCATTGGACACTAGTTGTCAACCCCTGAAACTTAATTTTACTTGTTTCTATAATGTTTATTTCGACAAACGACTACACACGCCCTTACTTCGTCATTGATTTCTCACCATATCACTCCATGTGGCTTTGACCATAATTCTTCATTGGGTTCATACGTTATTGCGACCGACTACACTTAGAATTTAATCAAGTATAGTTGAGCATTATATAAAATAGTGTCGCTACCGGAGATTGGTATTTAGTATTTTTTTGTGAATTAATCTTATTACATTTAAATCAACATATTTTTGTCTATCGTTGACTATGTGATGAAATGAGTATCAATGGAACCAACGCTAGTCAACTTGGTCGCAATGATGACATCGTCAACATGAGTAATCTAAATGAAGCTCTATTGGGTGGTTTGAGTGCTATCCAGTTGCCTCCGTTCGTGGGAAATGCGGTTTCTCATTTGACTAGCACGATGTTGTAGCTGTTGCAAGTGAAGGGTTTGTTTGGAGGTCTAGCTCATAATGATCCCCATGATCACATTCGGAATTTCATGGCTGTTTGTGGTCAATTTTATTTCAAGAACATCTCCCAAGATTTAGTCGAACTCTGAATGTTCCCTTTTTCTTTAATGGGAGAGGCAACTAAGTGGTTAGCCTCCCTACCAAGGGACTCAATTACCTCTTGGGAATTTCTTACTGAGGTGTTCGATATAAGGTTTTTTCTTCCATCGAGGATTATGTCATTGAGAGATAATATCCAAAACTTAAACGCTTGGATGGTGACCAATACATGAGACATGTCTGATGTTTCAGAAGTTGCTACTACAATGTCCATCTCATGGGATCCTGAACAACGTGTCGTAACAATATTTCTATCGAAGTCTATATTTAGTAAACAAGGTGTGGTTGAAAAACTCGTCCAAGGAGATTATAAAACAACCTTTTGAAATAACATCTACTATCCTTGATGGAATGATGAAAATTAACTATTCTTGGTACACTAGGTAAGATAAGGTTTTTTCTTTTGAATTACAAGATGAAAAATGAACGAATATAAAAGACCATGAGTATGATGAAAATATGGCCAAGATAATGACCCAAATGTATTTATTGTAAAGGAATTTCATGGGTAATGGTTCTAAAGCTGTGAATGCACTTGGAGTTAGTGGAGTGAACCCTAATTATGCAAACTTTGAGTCCTTGTACAATGAAGAAGTACATTTACGGCAAATCAAGTAGGAGGTTTCTGTCCGAACTATCCAAGGATGGGTGGGAACCAAGGTTTGAATAGAAAGCGTAATGAAGGTTGGGGAGATCGTGATAATAAAGAAGTGATAGTGGAACTAATTGGAAGGAGCGTGATGGCGACAACGATGTCTATGTACTCTGGCATGAGTGTCAAAAACCAATAGAACAAATGGCAGATCCTGGAATTTTTCGCATAGAGGATATGCTTACACGTATACTCAACAAAGTGGAAGGGTCAGATAAAGTGCTGAAGGAAATGAAAGATCATGTCTCATCGCTAAACCAGATGGTTACTTCTCACTCAGTGTCCATCAAGCAACTGGAAATGCAAATGGGCCAAATCTTATCCCATTTAAATACAAGGCAGAAAGGGGGGCTACCAAGTGATACCTTTATTAACCCAAAGAAAGAATCTTGAATGAGTATCTTTATCATGCCACGATGTTAAATAAGGTGCTTCTTGCGAGGCAACCCAAGTTTTTGAGTTTTTAATGTTGGTGTTGATTGTGCAAGTTGGAATTTTTAAAAGAGGATAAATTAGGTGAGCCCAAGCACCAACCAATGACTCACCGAACAGGTAGGCAAACCTGATCTAGATCACCGTTTGAACCAACTAAATAGATAAATTTTCTGTAAGATTTGGTACACAAAAGAGCCATTTGGGGAGTCGCTGACTGGTTGGCTTCATAAGTAAGCATGGCCGACTGGCGCATAAAGGAAAGTGTCATAAGTGATTGAACCATTTTTAAATTTAGAGACTTTCCTCATTTTCATATTTTTCGAAATTTGCACTTTTACAACCATATATTAGATCTTTGTACTCATTATTTTGTGTGGGGATCCTTTTCTTGGGGGGGGGGGGATTTCATGGCATTTTTTCTTTTCAATTCTCTATCCTAGCACTATATTTGTCACGACCAGGGAGCACCCCCTAGATGTAACCCGATGTCGTCGTCCTCAGAGAGTACTTAGATTAGCCCCCTTAACATTCATCATAACATATCATAGCTCAAAAGTGCGTAAAATTGTAAAATTAAAAACTATTCAGATAGAAGGTTACATCGACTCTAACAATTATATGGAGTTTTAACTTAGCTCCTCGCATAGATTGCTTACATAGGCTTCTAGTTTAGTCAAGATAACCAATACATAAGAGTTTAGTCTAATAACATCGTATCACATTAAACCATCTAAAGCAAATTGCAATATTTGGGCATAACATTTATACAAATTCATACTGCCACATAGGGATAACAACAAATATCTTCAAGAATAGGGATGAAATGAATGTCTTTAGACAATAGCAATACTACTAAGGTAGAACAAATGGCACCATCCTCGAACTTGAGGACCTACGAAAAACTTGTGGAAAAAACCAAAAATATTCTCGAAAGTGACTTGATTACTTAATGGCACAAACCAACATGTTTGGGAAAAGGAACAGAATATGGTTTGTAAACCAGAGTTCGGTACTAAAGTGTGGAAACATATGCACCTAAATCCATTTAAATAGTCTTGAAAGTAAATTTGTTAAAACCATGCTATCCAGTTTAAAAAGCTTTAGGTACAATTAGAACATAACAAGACAATAGACATAAACATCTATAAAGACAAGTCATATTCAACACATCCCAACACCATCATATAGTCAAGTCCCAACAGGGATTATTATCAATAGAAGGTCATACAACATGAATGAAATATATTAAGATCCTATAAGAATAACAACTCTAATAATATGCGTCCTAGCAAAACAATTATGTCCAAGAGTTCATAACATCAAATCATATAGACCCTTCTCACAAACCCTTCCCAAGCCTATAGGTGAACTGCTTATGTTGAAGAGCCCCATAAACCCACATAATCATGTAACCCAGGTAAAGGATAATAAGATGTTACATTCATAATAGATTTCAACATGCATAGTTTTTCCTATATATAATTCCCCCCCCCCCAATTAGACCAATAGAATTGTTTCTATTACATATAGTCAATATCATGTAAGATCAAAATCGTATAAAGTAAACAATTGCATTTCATTTATATCATAAGTGAATAAGAACAACCTCCTAGGACTTCCTAGAGGTCATCTTGTGCCATGCATAAGTAGAGTATCATACCCCTACTTACCCTAAGTAGAACCTCTTAAGTCACCCTAGTTAGTGTTCACTTGATTACTTTCATTTTACTTTCGGGAACCATTGCCTTAACCGACAATAGACCATGTGAGCTAAACATGGAATCACCCCACCGGGTTGTGCCACATCCGCCACCCACCCCCTAAATCACCCAAAGAAAGGTGGTTTTACTTGCCAAGGTAGAACAAAGTGAACATAGAATTCTAGGTCGGATCACTAGCTTAGTACTCCCGAAGGCCAAAACATAAAGTTTAGGAATAGGAGATGTGTCTTTGAACCCCACTTGCCATTGCAATGGGACTAGTCCTCATATCATTAGAAATTTGGTGAATCTCCCTTCAAAGGAGAGTCAAACACCTCTCATGGCTAAAGTCTCACATCGATACTAAACTAAAAGTCCCTTTTTCGAAATGTCTTTAAGCCTTTCTTAATAATCATTACTTAGTAAGGACCAAAGGAGGTAAACCCCTTGTATAATCATATCATTATCTCCATTAGCGATTGGCATGAGAAATATTCTTTCATAACAACCCTTATTTTGTGATATCCACACAATCATAGTCATATCATAGAAGGCACACAAGGGATATGTTCAGATGCACAAACAGCTGTATCATCATAACCTAACATTTCTAACATGGTCACATAGCAAGCATTTTACTCTAATCACATATCATATCTTCGTATAATCTAGTCACATATAATACTTCAATTGAATACCATTCTCAAATATAAGCCATCATCATTGAAGTAAAGAACTTAAGATCACAAAGTCTTACCACATAGCCTTCACAAGCCTTCTTCAAGATCTTACAATGAATCCAACCAGATTCATCCATCAATACACTAAATAACATCATGTAATAGTAATCTATCCAAGAACTAAGTAAATGTTATCATCAATAATCAATTTAATCCTCAATTCATAACCTAGGGTTAGGGGAAAAGGATTCAATATTGATTTCTTCTATAGAACTAGGTAAAAGAATAAGAATTACAACAATTAGACAATATATAATCATAATTTATCAATAATAATAAAAATAAACCAAAATAAAATCAATTTGAAAGATCAATCACGGAATTGGAAAAAACCTAACTTTTTGACATGGAAACCAATTTGGAAGAGCCTTTTGGTGAAATAGATCCCAAGAGTGAATAGCTTTTATAACTTAAGATTCATTAGTGTTTGATTGAAACCTTAAGTCTTCATCAAGCTTTGATTGGTCTTCAATGGGGTCTTGCAATAGAGAGAAAGTAAAGAGAAATTGGAGAGAATTTGGGTTTGGGAAATATGGAGCGTTATGTTAGTTTAATTAGGGTTAGTCCTTATAAAGTCCCTCAAATAAGTTAATTAAACCTACCTTAACCCCTAACTAATAACCTAACAGACTAAATAATTATGTCACTTAACTAAAAAACTTAACAGCTGACTAGGTGCCAAACGACGAGACCCCGATTCACGATCCGTCATCTGGACCACGGACCGTCCTGTTGTTCTGTGGTTTGGATCAAAAAGTGGCCTTTTTGACCATTTCGGGAAAATGGTTAATTTTGTACCGACAAAGACATCGACGGAGCATCGATCAAATGATGGCTCGTCGTTTGGCTCGGGGATGCATACTGTCCCAAATGGCAGTTTTGGGTCAAATGGAAGGGTACTTCGTCCTTGGGGAGTTGTACCCAGAGGTTTCAACCCTAAACACACTCTTCTACATATCTAACACATTTTTACCAATTTTAATTAAACTCTGACTCTTAAAATCCTAAGAGACATGCCAAGGAACACTAGTGCACATTTCACAATTCTCTTGACGTCATGCTCGTTTCTTAACATTTTGACTCTAACACTTCCTGATTAGTTTCAATACATTATTTTTAGCTTATAAACAGTGTCTTAAGTCTTACTTCATATAGATAATTTCTAGACTAAGTCATGAACTTTTGGAGTGTTACATTATCCCCCCCTTAGGAACATTCGTCACCGAATAACATTAAAAATCTTTTTATTGGGGAATTAGGATAGACTCATTACTAGCATCCCAACCAACAACATATAACCAAAATGAGTTACAACTCATAGGAGTAATTCACAACTCCATTCAACACACAAACATGACATTTACACATAGCAACTCAAATTAAATATTATCACATATAAGAGCTCAACACACGACATGAGGAATTCCTTAACATAAACATGATCTCAACATAACCATCAAGAATCACTCATGCCAACCTTCTTTCAAAACATGTTAACATGCTCAATAACATTTCATGAAGTCAACATTACACCAAACACAAATAAGTGCAAGTTAAACAAAAGATCATTTCCACATGAAAACTCATTTTAGCATGAACCTTTACTACAAATATGCATATTTTAGCAACGCAAGCCAAATTCAAATTTATTCAATATTTTAAAGAGGATTATTACTAACCTTAACTTTGGCTAGAATTTTGAGGAAAAAGATGAGAATAGCGGGTCTTCATGTTGGCCTCGGCCTCCCATGTTGCTCTCTCCACTAGGTTGTTTCTCCATTGGACTTTTACGGAGGCCACCTCTTTGTTCCTCAACTTTTTGACTTGGCGATCTACAATTTCAACCAGAACCTCTTCCTTGGAAAGGTTCTCATCCACAACTAATCCTTCAATAGGGAGAAGGGATACGGGGTCGCCAATACACTTCTTAAGCATGGAGAAATGAAATACCGGATGAACTGAAACAAGTTCACTAGTTAATTTCAACTGATATGCAACTTTTCTGACCCATTGCAAAAACTCATAATGACCCACATATCGGGGACTTAACTTCCCTTTTTTACCGAATTTCATTACCCCTTTCATAGGTGAAATCTTCAAACTGACCATATCACCTACTTTGAATTTGAGGTCTCTTCTTTGATTGTCGGCATAGGATTTTTGTCAACTATAGGTTGTTTTCAACCTATCCCTTATCACTCGAACCTTCTCTAAAGCTTCATAGATTATTTAGGTTACAAGGAGTGAAGACTCACAACCTCAAACCACCCAAATGGATACCTACATCGCCTACCATAGGGTGCTTCAAAAGGTGCCATAAGAATACTCATATGATAACTATTATTATAGGAGAACTCAATCAACCGTAGGTGATTGTCATAATTACCTTTAAAATCTATCACACAAGCTCCGAACATGTCTTTTAGGGTATAAATAGTATGCTCCACTTGGCCATTTATTTGGGGATGAAAAGCGGTGCTAAGATTCACTTGAGTACCCAACCCTTTTTGAAAAGAACTCTAAAAACGACAAGTGAATTGAGCACCTCTATCTGATATGATGGACAAAGGGATCCCATGCAAGCTCACTATCTCATCAATGAATATTCTTGCATAATCCTCCGCCGAATAAGTAGACTTGACGGGGATGAAGTGAGTGGATTTTGTAAATCTATCCATAATAATCCAAATTAAGCCATTTTAACTCCGGGTTCGAGGAAACCCAACAACGAAGTCCACATTAATTTCTTCCCACTTCCAAGTAGGAACTTCAATTATTTGGGCCAAACCACCCAATATTTGATGCTCGGCTTTAACTTGTTGGCAATTTGTACACATAGCTACAAACTCCGCTACGTCCCTTTTCAAATCATTCCACCAATATACCTCTCTAAGATCACGATACATTTTGGTGGTACCTGGATGAATAAAATATCGGAATCCATGAGCTTCTTCCAAAATTTCCCCCCCTCAAATTATCAACATCTGGTACACACAGTCTACCTTGGTACCTAAGCACACCATCCCCCCTTGGGATAATGACTCACTAAACTTTCTAAGTACCAATTTATTCAACTCTATAAATAGAGGATCAAGATGTTTCTTAGACTTCACCTCAACCACTAAAGATGACTTATGAACCCTAAAACCACCTTTCGGAGAATCTTCTAACCAAACACCTAACCGAGACAATATATAAACATCCTTAACTATGTCTTTCTACCTTCCTCCACATGAGACACACTACCCATGGTCATACAACTTAAATCATCCGGAACCACATTGTCCTTGTCGGGGTTGTAGAGAATGCTCATGTCGTAATCCTTCAAGAGTTCCAACCATCTTTTTTGTCGGAGATTCAACTCCTTTTGAGTGAACACATATTGAAGACTCTTATGGTCGGTAAATACATCTACATGGACACCATATAGGTAATATCTCCATATATCAAAGCAAACACTACAACCTCTAATTTAAGATCATGAGTTAGATAGTTCTTCTCATGCACCTTGAGTTGTCTTGAGGCATAGCTATCACTTTCCCATGTTGCATAAGGAAACAAACAAAACACACTCGGGAAGCATCACAACATACCAAAAAACCCTTGGTACCCTCTGCTAGAGTCTACACCGTAGCAGAGGTAAGCCTATTTTTCAACACTTGGAAACTTTTTTCACATGCCTCTGACCACTCAAACTTAACATTATTTTGGGTCAAGGTAATCAAAGGACAAACAATGGATGCAAATCCATCCTCAAACCTCCTATTGTACTCAGATAGACCCAAGAAACTTCTAATATCGGTTAGAGTTTAGACAATTCTTAACCACTTTAGTTTTCCTCGGGTCGACCTCAATACCCTCACTAGAGATAATGTGACCAAGAAAAGCGACAGATCTCAACCGAAATTGACATTTACTATACTTGGCAAAGAGTTGGTGTTCCTTAAGGACTTGCAATACTACCCTCAAATGACCCATGTGATCATTCTCACTCTTAGAATACACCAAGATATCATAAATGAAAATGATTACAAAAGAGTCAAGGTAATTTTGAAACACTCTATTCATTAGGTCCATCAAAGCCGTCGGGGCATTAGTGAGACGAAAAGACATCACTAGGAACTCATATTGACCATACCTAGTTCAGAAAGCTGTTTTAGGTATGTCTTCACCTCTCACTCTAAGTTGGGATACCCTGACCTCAAGTCAATTTTTGAAAAGTATCTTTCCCCTTGGAGTTGATCAAATTTTTTCTTTATGGTAACCTTATTAAGTTGATGATAATCAATGCACATCTTAAGGGATCCAACCTTCTTCTTAACAAACAACACCGGAGCTCCCCATGGCGAAATACTAGGTTTTATGAAACCCTTATCTAATATATCTTTGAGTTGAAACTTTAGCTCTTTCAACTTGGCCGTATCCATCTGGTAAGGAGGGACTTAAATAGGCTTCATATTCGGTAACAATTCAATACAAAGTCTATTTCTCGTGTGGGAGGAATTTTGTGCAAGTCATAGGGAAAGACTTCTGGAAAATCCTTTACTACGGGTACCAACTCTAAAGGAGGAATGTCGGACTCACGAATCTTAACCCTCACAATATGGTAAAGAAACCTTTAGAGATCATTTTAAAAGCTTTTAGACACAAAATTATACAACCTCTAGGGATTGAGTTACCTCCATTCTACTGTAAGATGGGTTCATTAAGAATTTTGAACTTAACTACCCTTGTTCGAAGATCAATGGAAGAAAACAAAGTGTGCAACCAATCCATTCTCAAAATGACAAGAAAATCAACCAGATCAAGTTCTACCAAATACACCCATGTAACTTTATTGGGAAAACATATAGGAAAATTCCTAAATACTCTTCTATCAACAACGGAGTCACCCACCAGGGTAGTAACCGTAAAAGGTTCAACTAAAATATCGGGTAGACATATAACTTTTTATCTACTAGAGGATTTACAAATGATAAAGTATCACCGGGATAAAGTTAAGCATAAACATCAATAGAGAAGACTTGTAACATACCGGTGACCATATTAGTAGATTTCTCTTGCTCACCCCTAGAGCGGAGAGAATAGAAACAATTCCTCTTTTCTTGAGCTTGAACACTCCATTCCTCTTGACACCTCATATTTGGACAATCCCTAAACTTTTGGCCCTCTTTCCCACAACCAAAGAAATTTCCCGTTCCCACCAAACATTCACCCCTATGCTTGTTACCATACTTGGCATAAGTAGGTTTCTCACTAGGTGAATTTCCAGTACTTCCCTTTTGAGATTTAGGGTTAGACACCCTATCCTTGTTAGAATTAGGGAAATTGTAAGGAACTTGGTTGGAAACCCTCTTTTTGAACCTAGGCTTGTCTTCAATTTTCAAGCCTACCCTTGGAAGTACCTCCATTATAAGACTTGACCCTCTTAAATTCTCTATTATTCCTCTTTAGTCTAGTTTCCTCAACTTTTTAGGCATGCACCATCAAGCGAGAAATATCCATATTGTCATGGAGCATCGACGAACGACACTCTTCAACTAGATCATTAAACACTTCCATCACAAAGCGACTCATCTTATCCCTAGGATTGGGACCAAGGAAAGAAAGAAAAGTACTTGGGAAATTTAGTGAACTTCAAGAGTACTCTTGCCCACACCATCCTCATTGACGAGGTTGATGAAGTCTCCATTAGCCTCGTGTTATCCCTTGGAAAGAAACCTATCAGTTTGGCCACATCCGTGAGTTGATAGGGGCTAAGATCAACCTTCTCATGATTCAACCCATAGCATAGAGGATATGATTGACCTCGTCAAAAAGTCTTAGGGATAATTTCTTCCCCCCCACCCCAACATTTAGACACAAAGAAAATTGTAGGGTTCATCTTTGTTAAGTCCCTCAAGATATAAGCCTTATTACTAGCATTTTGGTGAACACGGGGTCAAACTTCTCAGTTTTCTTGAACCATCATGGATTGAGCTTGATTATCTACCGCTTGGGCTTGGGTAGTGATAGCTTGGGCCAAAATTAGAAAAGCCAACCTTATCTATCCATCCATTATAGGTGGAGGAATGCCCAGAGCTTGGGCTCGCGGAGGAACTTGATTGCCTTGTGGAGGATCTTGGTTCTCTAGAAGAAAACTCCCGCATTAGCCAAATCTTCCTCCACTCTCCTTGCGTCTGTGCTTCTCATATTCATTTTCTATATTCACAAGAAAATATTAGAAGTAAAAAGGGGCACATAAAGTTACCACTATTAAGGCACGACTTTCAAGATTACTAATATGTGAGAATACCTAAGCATCATGTAGCCTCTCATTCATAAATGTGGTGCACTTCACACCCATGAACAAGAATCTATGTGGACGTGGTTTAGTGAGACATCAATCCTATGATTACTTCAATCTCATGCTCTGCAACCAAGTTTGTCATGACCGGGCAGCACCCCCTAGACGTAACCAGTGTCGTCATCCCTGGAGAGGTCTTAGACTAGCTTTTAGCATTCATCATCACATATCATAGATCAAAAATATGAAACTTAAAAGTTTTTACATATTGAGGTATACATATACCTCTCACATATTATGTATGGAATTTACTTAGACTCCTCACATATAAAACTTACATAGGCTTCTCATTTAGTCAACGTAACCAACACGTAATAATTAAGTCTAATAACATCGTCTCACATTAACCCATCTAAAACAAAGTGCAACATTTGGGCATAGCCCTTATACAAGTTTATATTGTCACATAGGGCTTACAACAAATATCTTCAAGAATAGGAAAGAAATGAATGTCTTTAGACAATAGAAATACTACTAAGGTAGAACAAATGGCACCATCCTCAAACTTGAGGACCTACGAAAAACTTGTGGAGAAAATCAAATCTTCTCGCAAAGTGACCTTGATACTTCAATGGACGAACCAAAACATGTTTGAGAAAAGGAGAGAAATGGGTTTTGTACAAAAACGTACTAAGTGTGGAACCATATGAAACTAAAATCCATTTAAATCGTCTTGAAGTACATTTAGTCAAAACCATGCTCATGTCAGTTTCAAAAAGCTTTTATGTACACTAAGAACATATACAAGCCAATAGGACATTAACATTACTAAAGACAAGCCATAGCAACACAGCCCAACACCATCATATAGTCAGTCACACATGGATATTATTAATATAGGTTCATATCAACAGGAAGGAAAGCGAGCCTCACCTCCTTTTGTCTAACTTTTTTTTTTTCATAAGATCATATAAGCAGAACCAACTCTAACATAATGCATAGCAACAATGAGTCCCAAGAGTCATAACATTCAAATCCAACAATTGATGTCCAAGTTCATAACATCATAATCATATGAGACCCGCTTACTCACAACCCTTCCCAACCTACAGGTGAAATGCTTATGGGAAGCCCCCATACCGTCACATACATCCTGTAAACAAGTCAAAAGGTCATCAGAATTTCTACATTTCATAATATATTTATATCATGCAGGTTTTTTTCCTCATATATATCATTGGGACAATAGCCATGTTCATTACATATAGTCAAATATCAATGTGAGGTCCATCGATAGTCAGAGTTGCATTTCATTCATATCATAGTTCATGAAGACCAACCTCCTATAATTCCCTCAGGTCAACTTGTGGCCATGCATAAGCTGAGTCCCATATACCCCTAGTACCACCTTAAGTATAACTCTAGTCACCTAGTTAGTGTTCACTTTATTATTTTCATTTTACTTTCAGGAACCACCACCTAAACCGACAATAAACCATGTGAGATAAACATAAAATCCTGTGTCATGAAACCCTACACTGAAAGAAGATGGTCTACTTGCCAAGGTAGAACCAAAATATGAAGATAGAATTCTAGGTGGATCCACTAGCTAGTATTCCTATGGAGGCAACATAGTTAAGGAACTAGGAGATATGCCTTGAACCCTATACATTCCCATCAGCAATTGGAGTCCTTATATCTTGAGAAACTTTGGTGAATCTCCCTTCTAAGGGGATTCAGCATCTCTCATTGTAAAGTTCACTCAGTGTTGAGCTAAAGTCCATTATTGAAATGTCTTTAAGACTTTCTTAATCATCATATGTTAGTTTAGGCCATAAGATATTAACCCCCTGTATATCATATCATTAGCTCATTAGGTATTGCATTAGAATATCCTTTCATAACAACCCTTCTTTTTTGATATTAACATATCATTACCATATCATAGTAAGGCACTCAAGTAATCCATATTCAACCTTGTATCATCATAACCTTAACATGATCTAAAAATTCACATATTCAAGACATTCCTTATAATAATCATATCATAATATATCAAATCTAATCACATATAATACTTCAATTGAATACCTTTCTCAAGTATAAGCCATCATTATTTAAGTAAAGAACTCAAGGTCACAAAGACTTACCACATAGCCTTCACAAGCCTTATTAAAGATGTTACCATCAATCCAACCATGTTCACACTATAAATCCACTTTATAAAATCATATAATAGTAATCTATACAAGAACTAAGTCAATTGTATAATCACTAATCAAGTCAATCCTCTAATTATAACCTAGGGTTTGGGGAAAAGGGTTCAATCATGATTTATATTCTATGAATGGTCATGACTAACCAAATACAACCCATTAACAAATATAATCATAATCTAGTCAATATAATCAAACAAACCAATATAAAGTCATTTGAAAGATAAATCACGAATTTGAAGACCCCAACTTTTTGACATTATTGGAAACCAATTTTTTTTAAGAGCCGCTTGAAGAAAGATCCTCAGAGTGATACATCCACATACCAATAGGTTCCTAGTTTTTTTATGGATATACTAATGAGGTCGTTGAATCCTAATCAAGATTTGGTTGGTCTGCAATAGATTTTCTTTAGAGGGATAAAGTCTAGAGTGTATGGAGATATTTGGGTTTTGGAAAATATGGGGTGTTCGATTTGTTTAATGAGGGTTAGTCCTTATATAGTCCCTCAAATTGCTTTATTAAAACTATATTAACCCTTAAATAATCACCTACCCACTAAATAATTAAGTCACTTAACAAAAAAACTTAACAATCGACTAGGTGCCAAACAACGAGACCCCGACCCACGATCCATCGTCTGGACCACAGACCGTCCTGTTGATCCGTGGTTTGGATCAAAGAGTGGTATTTTTTGCCATTTTGGGAAAATGTTTAAGTGTGTCACATATATCTATTGACAGAGCTTCGATCAAACGATGGCTCGTCGTTTGTCTTGTGGATGCACATTGTCCCAAATGGCAGATTTGGGTCAAATGGAAGGGTCCTCTCCAATGACCCTTAGGGTGGTCCTTGGGGAGTCGTACCTGTCACGACCCAAATCGGATCCGTGACTGGCACCCACATTTACCCTCCTATGTGAGCGAACCAACCAATCTAAACCTTATCATTTCAATTTAATATCAACATAAAGCAATGCGGAAGACTTAAACTCATTAATAAAAACCAATTCAATAACTTCTAAAATTCAACATCTATTATTATCCCCAAAATCTGGAAGTCATCACCACAAGAACATCTATGATCAAATTACTAACTAATGAGATTCTAAAAAGCCTAAATAACACAATGCTAGTCTAATGCCGGAACTTCAAGGCATCAAGACATTAGGAAGGATATCAAGTCCAAGCCTAGACGCATTAGCTCACCCGTAAGATCCGTTATTGGATGAAAACTGGCTAAATGAATGGCGGTATTTTGAGTTTTAAGGACGGCGGCAAACGTTCTTTTGCCTGGCACTCCACAAAAAAATAACAACGAAGAAACAATAAAAGGTAGGGGGATCTATACAACCACAAGTACTGATAAATAATCATCGGCCAACTCAAAAAAAAAAAAACAAAAATTTTGCAAAAAGCAATTAATATCTCAGATAACATCATATAAAGTCCACTAATATTGTTAAAACATGTGGATAACACCAATTAACAAAACATCAATTTAATGAGAAAAATTGGTGCCACAGTAAAAATCAAAGGGGATTTTCCAAAAAACATAGTCTTAGCTTCTGAAAGCGTTCCTCACACTCATCCGCCATACAATTGGAAACTTTTCTTATCAATTCGTCAGTTGGGAAGCATAGAAAGAATCCTTACAAATCGCGGTAATAAACTGGCTAAAACAACAAAGCTTCTTATTTCCTGACACTTAGTGGGTCTACCCCAATTCTTCCTACTTACTTTCGATCTTAGAAGGATCCACCATCACCCCATCCTTCGAAACCACTGCCCCAAGAAGGACCTGCATTCCCCTAGCCAAAACTCACACTTAAGAGAATCTTGGCATAAAGCTTTTTTCCTCCCCTCAACATTTCCAATACCATTCTCATTCTCCTCATGTTCTGCCTTACTTTTGGAGTATATCAGTATATCATCAATAATCAGATCACAAAGAGATCCAAATATGCTAAAATCCCTTCATCAACTCATGAACGCAGCAGTGTGCATTCGTAGACCAAAAAGACATCACTACAAATTCGTAATGCCCATACTGGTTTCTAACGCCGTCTTTGGCACATCCGTTGCACGTATGTTCAATTGAGATTAACCTGTCTAGTCAATCTTAGAAAGACCACAGCACCTTTTACCTGATCAAACAAGTCACAATGCGAGGAAGAGGATACTGTTTCTTTATGGTCACCTGTTCAACTGGCCGGTAGGAGTTCTATGCACATCCGAAACTCATCCTTCTTCTCAACCAAACCCCCAAAAAAAAAAAAAAAAAACCCGGAGCACCCCAAGGAATGCACGTGGTCTTGAATCCTTTGGTCGACAACTCTTGAAGTTGGGCTTTTAATTCTCTTTAACTCCGCGGGGCCATTCTATAAGGGGGTAAGAAATGGGGGCGAGTACCGGTTCAAGATCAATACAGAAGTCAATATCCCTATCTGGTGGCATATACCCGGAAGATCTGCAGGGAACACATCAGAAACTCACACGGACCCCGAAACCGACTCCATCAATGGTACTTGGGTAGTGTCCACCTTGAGATGTGTCCAAGAAGCTAACACCCTTTACTAACCATTTTCTTAGCACGAAAGAGGAGATTATCGCACCGGATTGGAATTGGAGTCACCCTCCACACTAACGGATCTGTCCCCAAGCTGGCTACGTCACCATTTTAGCATTACAATCCAAGATCGCAAATTGCGGAGCAAAGCCAATCATCCCATATTACTCACAATCAACCCTTTCTAAGATAACCAAATCTACATAAGTGTTTGCTCCCCACAAATTTCACCAAACAAAGACCTATATCCCTTTTCAACTACCACAACTCACCCACCGGAGTAGAACCCGAATAGCTATCCAGTAATTCACAATGTACAATTTAGACCTTAGCAAAGAGAAGATACATAAGAAAATGTGGATCCCGGATCAACAATACAGAAGCCCATTGCCACTCACACCAGAAGATTACCTGGATGACAGCTCAGATGTACTCCGCCTCCGATCTCCCAGGAAAGCATAACTGGGCCCTTTTGGTTTGTTGTCCGTTGTCCCCTACCATGTTTGTTATGTAGTGGCTCCCGTTTTGCCCCTCACCCCGCCGTGTTGGTGACTCCACATACCCGGCTTCGGCCACCACGCCCCCAGAATACATGCCTCTTCCATACAACCGCTACCTCTAGCTTTTGGGTGGTCTATAACTCTGTTTTGGACAAGTACCTCATTGATTGCCCATTCTCCCCACACCCATACCACCTCTCTAATTCACGCATAGGTCTCTCAGAGAATGTTGACTGGTCTGCAGGTGGACCCCCAACTCGTCTTAGTGAAGACTGAATGGGGTTCGAACTGAGTACCCTCCGGAACCCGTCCTCTATAGTAAGACCAGTAAACTCACCCCCCTGTCGAACCTCTTTATGTCGATACCATGGTGAATTCATCCTGGCTTCACTCCTCACCCTACTACGAATCTACTACTCTTGAAGATTTCGCTGTGGCCGCTACTTGTAAAAGCGAATTCGCACTCTATCTCACCCCCTTCATCAAAACGCGAATCCGCTCTTGTCGACTGAAACAGTATGGTGGATATTGGAAAGTGCCGAAACTTAGCCTCATATTCTTGACCGACATCCTCACCTTGCTCTACTGCTTAAGAACTCATCCCTTTTCCTATCCCTCAAAGTCCGGGATATACTTCTCCATAAACAACTAGAGAATGAGGCCTAAGTCCTATGTGGTGCTCTTTTGGTTGACATGCACATGTCCCGCCACCACTTTTGGCGTTCCCTTGAAACTGATAACTCACGAACTCAACCCAAAACAAAACCTTTTCTACTATACCCTCTTGTGTAGTAGCTCATGACATCAACCCAGAAATCGGAAGCAATCCTCAGATTCTGTCACGACCCCTTGAAGACTGGGGTTTCATTTCAACACTTACTAACAAGTTCAGCTGACATTTGTCATTATAAGGCCCAGTAGCAGGACGTGGAAACATGCTATGTCCACTTGAGGCATCCATCGAGACCATAGTGGGCTGCAATGTTTGTAACCTCTAAAACGGAGGTGTTGGCGAAACTTGAGTGTGCCTGACGAACCTATCAGCACACACCCACTAAGATACTAGAGAACTGATTGAAAATCATCTCTGGGTGGTTGGGGTGGCATTTCTCATTCTGTCTTGTTCTTCTCCACTCCTCCCCTTCTCTTATTAACTTCCTCAGTCGGTGGAGGAGCACCGCCCTATACCCAGATGGGCTAGGTGCGCGTCCCTCTTCCCCTAGAAGGACGTCCTCTCTCACTACCTCTCCCGCGGCCTCTTGCCACGTTCCACTTCGCGCTACAGTCCCCAGTGACTGGCTCAGATGCATCATTGTCTTTCTGATGTTGATGTGGCGTAGTCGTTGCGCTAGTTCTAACCATCCTGTCTAAATAGAGTGAAGATGGTCGATCCCAATTTTGGTATCACCTAGATCCAATTGGATCCAAGTAATAGCAACGAAAGAAAGAAAGAAAAGAATGGAATTTTCCTAAAGTCTTATAAGCCTCCAAAGAAAAGTAAGGCGTCCCCCTAAAACCGTTCTTAAGACTCTACTAGAACCCTTTTCTTGTGTGAGTGAGACCCACGACCGAATGTCTGATACCAAGTTTGTCACTGACCCATCGGATCCGTGACTGCACCCACATTTACCCGCCCTATGTGAGCCAAACCAACAATCCAAACCTTTCATTTCAATTTAATATCAACTAAAGCAATGCGTAGACGCCTAAACGCATTAATAAAAACCAATTCAATATTCTAAAAATTCAACATCTATTATTCTCCCCAAAACATCTGGAAGTCTCACCACAAGAACATCTATTACAAATTACTAAATCTAGAACACCGTATCTAAAAAGCTAAAATAACCCAAGCTAGTCTATGCCGGAACATCAAGGCTCAAGACATGAGAAGTAAGATCCAGTGTCCCAAGCTAACTCCTTAGTCACCCTGAAATTCGGTATAACGAAGGACTGGCTAAAGTTGCTGTTGAGTGAAGACGACGGCACGTTTGCTGCCCCCCACACTAAACAAGAAGAAACATAACAGTATGGGATCCAGTCCACCACAAGTACTGAGTAGATATCAATTCGCCAACTCAAAAGAAAGCAATATATCTCGATACATCATACGATCAACTAATATTCTTAACATGTGATAACAACAAGTACAAAACATCATTATAATATCAATCACCGATCATATCTATGAGGAACTCAAGCCTCCCCACCATAACTCTTTTGGGAAACATGTTCTTTTTAGATTGAGTATATTATCATCTTTCAAGATTCATATATTATTTACTCACTCTCAGTGTCGGTACGTGGACCTCCGCTCCTCATTCTAAATCCCTGGTACCGGAACGTGGCACCCGATCCATAGACTATCCTGGTGTCCAGATGTTACGTGAACACTCTCCTCCGATCCTCATATACAGCCTGTACCGTAACTTGGCACCCTATCCATATACTACCCGGTGGGTCGGAACGTGACCCTCCGTCCTCATATACTATCACTGGTATCGGAACGTGGCAACCCGATCCATATACTAATCCCTGGTGTCGGAACGTGACCCTTCCGATCCTCATATATACTATCCTGGACAGGAAACGTGCACCCACCGATCCCCTACATCTCGCTACTTTCGTTCATCAAGCCTTAGTTTATACCAATGCATCATCATTAACAAAGTAGATTAGGGTTCTTCAAGATTTAAGATTCATAACTTCATCATGCTGTATTTTACACATAATATATATCATAAAATCATCACATCATGCATACACCATTAAGCATATAGAAGACTTAATAATACTACTACCCACACATATCATTCGCTATTAATAGTTTACTACGAATAGTGTAAAAAAAAACCAACTACCTCCACCGCAGACTTGCGATCAACAAGCTATCTTCTCAAATTCCTTGCTATCCTCTTCGTTTCTCATCTCCTCTCTCTCTACTCGATTTCCCTCTCTTGTTCTTTCTGTTTTGCTTTATTCAACCTCTTGCTTGTTACCCTAATTTCATATAATTAAAAAGTTTAAGATGGCACTAAAATCCACTAATTAACTTCAGGTTACCCTCCCTTAACCCCCCAGTATTTAGCCTTATTCAACATTAACCCTCTAACTTTATAATTAAAGCAGGAATAGGTCAAAACATCACTTAAAACGTTTAAAGAATCCTACCCGACTGGATTTCGCAACCTGCGACGGCCCTTCGGCCTGCGACGGTCCGTCCTGTAGGTCGTCGCAACGCGTCAGGACTCGAATTCCACCATAGAGTCCTGTGACGGTCCGCCCTGCCATTGTCGTCGTGACGGTCATAGAGTCGATTTTCAGTACCAAGTACCCATTTCAGATTTTCCAGGTGTTTTGACAGCCCCCGGCGACGGTCCGTCGTGCCCATGACGGTCCTCGTGGGGTCCGTCGCCTCAGCCTATTTTTCCAGAAATAAAAGCTGCTGCTCAAAACGACTAAACAGGTCGTTACAGTACCCAAAAGTTTCAATCCTAAACATACTATTTTAAATATTTAGTACCTTTTTATCAATTTTCATCAAATTCTGACTCTTAAAACCCCATGAAACAAGCCAAGGCACAATAGTGAATATTTCACATTTCTCCGGACGTCATGGTCGTTTCTTAATGGTTTAAATCTAACACTTCCTAATTAGATTCAATACATTATTTTTGGATTATAAATAGTGTTTTAAGTCTTATTTCATCAAGTTAGGATCTAGTCCAAGTCACGAACTTTCGGAGTGTTATACTTTTAACTAATCTTGAGGTTGGTGTATCCAACCCCCACTTTTCAGTGTTGTTGTTTCATATGATATATTTGCATATTACTGGTTGTATGTATGGTTGTTGTTAGTGTGCGTGTGTTATCTCGTGTTAATGATTATTTTAGCCTATAATTGTAAAATCCTCTATGTATGAATGATCAAAATTATGGGTTATGTTTTTAAACTAATGGGTCTAGTGTAAGTCTAGTGTAAGTGAAGTATGAGTAAACTTAGTTGTATCAATCAAACAATTTTGCCTAATGATAGAGTGGGTGACATCATTCTTAAAAGAAAAGATGTTGATTGGTCAATTTTGGACAAATTGGGGGAAGTTTGAGTACCCCGAGGTCATGGGTAGTATGGGTTTGGGTTTGATTAAATAGAGTAGGTGTTTAATTTTATTCTCAAGAGATGGACATTAGAAAATGAAGGTCGGGGTCAACATCTTGCACGATGGACCGTTCAACAAGCTTGGTCAAGTTCGCTGAATTGTTTATTGGTAGGCCCAACAACCCCTAGATTGCCTTTTTATGCTTAAAAATTATTGAATTGTTTTTATAACATTTGGGGATACACTTTAGCTGGTTGAATACACTTGGTGACTCGTCGAATGTCTATTTAACCGCCTTTTAAAGATAAGTTTTGGAAAACATTATGTAACATTCAGTGAGTTATTTTTAGTTCGCTGAATGGAGTTGGCAATCTATTGAAAGGTCGTGGACATCACCGACTTGTGCGATATTTTGAGAAATTTTAGTATAGAATATTCGCGAGCCTGATCAAGTTCGCCGAAGGACTCAATGAGCTTTCGTGCATACTTTGCAAAATTGTTAATTTTCAAACAATTTCTACTGTATTGGTTTATTCAATGTTTTTTTGCAGGTATGGATAGACCTACAATACCAATACAAAATAAACCACCCCATTATAGGGCCCGAGGAATAGTAATCTACAAGGTTCTACCTGAGCCACACATGCAAAACTTCGTCCAAAAGGGGGAAAAGGTAAGAAAAAAGGTCATGTTGAGACAACGTCACTGGAGGAGAGTTCCAAAAAATGGGAATTTATGCTACCCTCCTCATTATATCAGAGTGAGAAAGTGAAGGCAACTTGGAGGGATAGATCACCAGTCTATATGCTTGAGCCGGAGGATGATCAGATCTACAAACAAGGAGATCAAAGATGCGGTCTAAGGCATTACATGATCCAGCCAGGGTCCTAGTGCCTCTTGCACCACCTCCACCCCAGCTTAGACAGTAGAGTAGGTACCTTTAGTGCTTCCAGTGTAGGCATTACCTCCCCAATTGTATAACAGCCGAACGACAACATAAGTGAGGACAATTATTGAGTAGAAGAGATTGTCTACATAAGGTGTAGTAAAAAGATACCATGAGGTGTGGAACACTATCAAGTTTCACAAATTTGAGATTTTCACCATGCCGCTAGGAACCTACATTCCTTCCTGAGTTCCTGAAACCTCTGCCGAGTATGGGAAGTTAGTGCCGAAAGGGAATAAGAAAGCTAGTTCCTTTACCCTCGTTGACCCTATGATGGTGTGGGGCAGGAAAGTCCAATGCACTAGCACCGATATCAAAGAGATTCTAGGGTGCAGGATGAATGTAATCCACTTCTTAGTATATAAAATATAGAAGAAGACCCTAGATGATTTGAAGGGTTAGTTAGCTCCTCGTATCACATACATCATACTGCCATGTATAGAGACAAGAGTCCCGATAGAGAAGAAGGGTATGAACGTGGCTTTTAGATATTGATTTGGGTTTATCAGCAACACCTTTATGTCTTCACATAATGAATGGATAATAAGGCATTGGATTAGAGATTGTTTGGGTTGAAGTGATGTGGATGAGCTGAAATCCACAAGTCTTTCGATGCTATTTTGCATGGTGGACCTACTCGTGGTCTGGAGCATTGAGTTTCCAGCAATATCTAAGATTCCTCCATCTATTACGACCAGAGATGCTGCTAGGGATAATGATGATGCAAATTCACAGGCTCCCGAAACTGATGAGGAGGAGGTTGGCACTTGAGATGCTACCAAGTACAATAATTTAGAGGACCTCGAGGGGGCGGCAATGATGTAGAGGCATCTCTTAGCCTACTTATACATGGCAGAAGTTGACTGATATACCGTGGTTTCGCAGTATTTTTAATGCTTTTTCCATAAGTTTAGTGTCTATCTAAAAGCCTTTTTGTATTAATTTTTATGTCAGTTTCTCTTTATTTGCTAAAATTGTCTAAAGAGAACAGCGAAATTTGTAAGCAAGCAAATGTAGAAAGTTACACCTACGGAGCTTGTGACGGGCCTTCGTGCCTGTGACGGGTCCATAGTGGCATCGTAGTGAAGCGCTAAAGAAGATTGGAAGTCCTACCACGTGTGGGGTTACAAGTGCATGACGGACTGTCATAGCCATGACGGTCTGGTCCTTCGGTTCATCTGATGATCAGTAGAATAGTCCTAGTACCCAGATTACAATAGTATACGTGTTATCGGAACGGATACACTCGTGGCTTGTTGTGCCTATGAGATTCTCATCCCACTGTCGAGGGTAAATGAAAATAGCGCAGAAGAATTTGCAAGTATGGGCGACGGAGTCCAGTGACGGCCCGTCGCTACACAACGACCATCCGCGAGATCGCGTGGACCCAGCCACATTTTTGATATATTTTTTAATAAATAAGTCCTTCTTTGATTAGGTTTTTTTGTTTTTTATAAATGTTTGAAAAACCTCGTTTTGTGGGTTAGACTCTCATATAGAGTTAGACTCTCTTATCAATTCAACTCTCTTATATTCAAACGCTTGGTTATTATACACTTTTTTATGTTCGATTCTTTTTTATTAGATTATTTTGATTATTAGACTTTGGATTGTTACAACACTTTTCTCTGGATTTGATTGTTGGTGATTTTGGTCGATTACTCAATTAACTTTCTTCTTGATTTGTTCTTTCTCCAGTGAAGTAAGTGCATGATTCTTATATCATATAACATGAATATTGTCCATTATGACTATCGTAAACTAAAACTCCAAACTAGGATTGTGAGAACCATGGTGAATAATAAGATAAATCTAACTAAAATAACAATTATAGAATAGGTGTCTTTGCAATGATTCATATTTCGCTTAGAATTCGTTTTTAACGGTGAAAACGTTAGAACTTGCTTAATGCTACTTACCGGACCAAGGAGGTAGATAATAGGAAAAGATTATCAACATAATTTAGTGATATTATCTAATAGCTAGTTTGATATGAGTACGCGGTAATAAACTTAGCAATATCTAATACAATGCTTAATATGATGGAACGTCAGGGTTAGTATAGTCAACCATGTAGCCGACCAAGTGCAGAGTGCAATCTTCTAGATGCCCCGACCAAGTATTTAAGAAAAACAATTTCTCACTTTGCATGCAGATACTATGAAGAACTTTTATATTTAGAATTATCAAGTTAGGAACCTCTAGGGACCATTAAACCCTGTCACTTTTATTAATTGATTCAACTCCAACATTGAATTTTTAGTTTGTCTACTTCGATGTAGCTAATTATTTTCACTCATTTAGAATAACCCCCCCTTTTAATTGTCTTTGTTTTCTAAGGGATATTGACTAATAGTAGTCCTAATAATTGAAGTTAGTCTGACTATTTTTCCCTCGTGGAAACGATCCTCACCTCATTAGTTGGTTCTTTCTTGATCAACCGCGTTACTCTTATTTGAGAAGTAGTGTGTAGCGTTCAAATTTTGGGCGCCACACCGGGAAAGTAGCTTTTTTAGATTAACTTAATTTATTACTATGTTTAGTCGATATTTTCTTAACTTTTTACTTTGTTTTCTTGTTTTTTTATTCTTGTGGAACTATCTTCCCTTGGTATCCAAATACACGGAGAGGAAAGACCCCACCTTGTTTCCCTACGATCACGCATGAAAGCGTACACTACGCAACATGAATTGAAACTTGGTATAATAATGATGACCAAACCAGAACATCCCAGCTCGGTGATGTTCATGGTCCGTTATTACCTGATTCCTCAAGGTGAAAACCAACAGAGGGGAAAAATCCCGCTCCAGCTTCCCCCAGATATTAACGAGGCTATGACAGTATAGAAGACTCCGATGGCCATTGTCTTCGAACCCCTCTACCACCACACGCCAACCCACACCTTTTTGGTAATAGTAGCCTATGGAAATGCTCACTTCCAGAGGTTTGTTTTCCAGGGCATACCTTCTTGATGATCCACATGCCCATATAGCTAAGGTAAGGGCAAGTGTGTAAAAGCTGCGAGGGAGGCTTTAAATTGACTTTCGGTGTGTAGGGGGCTAATAGTGTTTTCCTCTCGTCACGTGATTGTAGAGGCGGCTATTTGGTTCACTAAGCTCCCTTATAACTCAATTTTCACGTGGACCCAACTAAGGACGTTTCTTAGCACGCTACTACCACCTACCCTGTATAAAGAAACGTAACCACAAAGACAAAGAAACACTTTGTGGCACTCCCAGGAGAGTCATTTGTAGCTCTTGGATAGATTACCTCGTTTTTTAAAAAACAATCCCCATCAACCTCATAGATTATGATTTCACTAAGTAATCTTCTAATCGTGGACAACATGATACTAAAAAGCGGTGTTTGGATAACTATACGGGTGGTTCTTATGGGGTGTCCTTATGCTGAGATTTCCTCAAAAGTTAGAAAAATCTCCCGGAACAATAAAGTTTGGAGTACTAGGAAGTTAGTACTGATAGAAATACCTTCGCATTGCAACCCCTCACAACCCCCCACATGTGAGATTCTTGAAGAGATGGCTTAGATAGAACTAGAGCTTGGTTGGTATTTAAAACTGTCACTTGTGTGGCCGAAAAAGATAAATGCCAGTCAACTACTTGTCTAATTACCACACACCAAATGATGATGTATTTGAGGAGGATTCCTATGCGGTGAATGAGTAGACGGGGGGGGGTTTTCCGACCAAGTGACCAAGCCTCTAATAGGAGAATTGGAGCCAAGGTCAAGGGAAACAAGTCGGATCTATGGTAAGAACTATAACCGTGAGGGTCATTATGTTTGAGATGGAACTACAACCGCGACAACACTTCAACAGGGGTAAACTTGGGAACAACAATGATGGAATTGGGCCTATGTAGTCAAAATCGTTAGCTACTTCTAGGGATGGTAAGATAGTATGGCGGGAGTTTGAGGATATGTTGCATAATATGTGATGATGCTTCGATGCTAATGATGTCAACCTTAAGAGTTAATGAGTGATTTAGCGGCTATTGGCATAAACTCTATACACATGCATTATCGATTTATTCCAAGATTGAGTGCAAATGGCCGCAATTATCCGCGACTGTGAAAACACAACACGACTCTGGCACTTTTCTACCAATCCCTATCCGACCAATCCAAAATCAAAACATGATGGACACTGTAATGGCATCACTACTCGGGGTGGTAAGCAGAACCATTGACCCACCTCTGCCGCTAAGGAGGAAAGGTGATAAAGTAATGAAATAAGGTGGCAGTGGTAGTGGTGAAGTAGAAGATACACACTGGAAAGATGTTGAAGTTGCCTATAAAGGTAAATCCCATGCCCTAGACCACTACCCCCCTTTCCTCAGAGATTAGTGAAAAAGACCGAGGATGGTAATAATCGCGGCGTTTTTAAATACATGTTGAAGCAACTTTTATCAATGTCCCGTTGGTAGAAGCTCTAGAACAAGATGCCCTGTTATTCCAGTTTCTGAAAGATCTGGTTACAAGCAAAGTTTGGTCACTTTCGAGGGGATAGTAGAATCAAGCACTGTAGATTTTATTGTCTACGAATCTCTCGTAACAGAAGAAAAGAGATCGGGTGCATTACTATTCTTGTACAGTCGGGTCATTACATTTTGCGAAAGCGAGTATGTGATCTGGGGGCAAGAAGAAATCTCATGGCCCTCATCGTTTCAATTTTGGTTTGGGTGACCCAAAGCCCTGCCATGCGGCTACTAGATGCCAATTGAACAGTGAAAAAACCTATATGGATACTCTATGATATGCTAGTAAAAGTTGAGTCCGGTCATATTTTCTGGTTGATTTTTTCATTCTTGTGGGATCGATTTTGAAGTGCCTATTTATTTTTTAGTGAGGCCATTCCTTGCTATGGGTACGAGCCTTAGGATATGGAAAGGGGGGCATATGAAAATTTTTGGTTGAACAATGAGAAGCGACCTTCACATTTGTAGGTCCCTGAGGAAGGTGGTGAGTCCCAATCGGTAAAAATCTTCTATAATTATCCTACAAGAGAAAAGATGAGAAGATTATGACCTAAAAAGTGAAAAATGAGCGTTTAATGGTTGGGATTGGTGCTTTTAGACAATCTAGTTTACTTGGCTTCCAGGCAAGCTCAAGTCCAAAGGGACTGGACCTTTACTTGATTGCCCAATTAATCCCTCATGGAGCAGTTGAAGTTAGAAACCACAGGAGGGAAGACGATTTTTAGGTGAATGGAGAACGAATAAAACTCTATTTTGGCCATGCCTGAATCGGCCCAATGATGATCGAGGCATCCCATCTAGTGATGAAGGCGCTGATTAATCCAAGTGTCCTCATTCGTGCCATGACGTTAAATCAGGCGCTTATTGGGAGGCAACCCAATTACTTATAGTTTGCTTTCTAGTAATGGTAAGCAATTTTCTACTAATGGGTTTTAATTTGCAGCACAATCACCAAAATTTTTTCATAAAATCAACTCTGCAGCAGTAACTGACGTCCATCACGTCCTCATCACGAACGCGACGGACCGTTTGCCATGAATCCGTCGTGCAGTAACTACTTTCTTTATTGTCCAACAGGGTCACACGATGAAACCAATGACGGGACTCATCGCGTCATTAATGAGCGTACCCGACCCTACCACCCCCGGCATGGAAACTTTTAAAATTTTGCAACCTATCACTGCACCGGCCGACCACCTTCTTTGAACGGTTTCTTTACTCCTTTCTCCCATTCCCTCCCGCTTTTAAACTTCCCATTTTCCCTACCTCTCTTTTCACCGATCATTTCCGCTCCCCAATTCCTAAATCCACTGTCTCTTTCGTAGTCTGCTGCTGTGGTTCTTTCTTGCTAACCAGGTGCCTCACTTGATTGTCTTTCTCCTGTTCTCAGGTATGTTGTCTCTGATTTCTACCCATTTACATTGATTTTTTGTTTTTCAATTATCTTAGACTAGTCTTATTGAGGGTCTTCATTCTTTGATCAAATTTGTTCCTAACCTAGATTGAGAATCCTTAAATTGCCTTGTTAAAACTCTAAAAATAGGTGCTTTAGTATTGCTAGTTTACCAGGTATTTATTAGGTAGAAATGTATAAGTATTCCATGTGAGTCACAGAGGATGAATATGGCATCCTCATTTCTATCACTGAATGACAGAACGAGACCCTGATTACTGACCGTGGTACCCACGACGGACCGTCATAGGGTCCATTCCAACACCCCCAACACCCCACTGTCCAATTTTCTCCAAGTGTCCACCAACGGACACATGCGACGGATCGTCGTTCCTATGACGTTCTGTCATGCACAACTGTTCTAGTTGTCAGAGGCCCTATTCCTAAGGGTCTCTCACTTTTTCTAAGTGTCCTCTTACAGACATATACGATGGACCATCATGCCCTCGACGGTCTGTCCTGCACAACCGTCTGGTTGTCATAGACCCTATTCCTAAGGGTCTCTCACTTTTTCTATGTGTCTTCTTACGGACATATACGACAGACCGTGATACCCTCGACGGTCCGTTATGCACAACCATTTTGGTTGTCAGAGACCCTATTCCTAAGGGTCTCCAACTTTTTCCAAGTGTCCTCTAACGGACATCTACGACGAACGGTCATACCCGCGACGGTCCATCCTGCATAACCATCATGACGGTCAGAGACCTCTCTCGTAAGGGTCCCCATACTTGTTCTAAGTGTCCCACGATGGATATCGATGACGGATCGTCATTATCACGATAGTCCGTCCTGCTTATCCGTCATTACTGTCTGAGTCTTTCCTTCAGGGGTCTCCACATAAACATAGTTTTAAGTAAGACATGACGGACCCCATGACGGTCCGTCGTACTCAAGATGAGTTGTCACCTGGTCCGTCGTGTTTCACTGTTACTATCGAAATGTCATTACATATTGACTCTTTTATTTATTTTGTGTTTTTTTGCTTGTCTTGTTTGCTCCTTCTAGTACTAATATTGATTCCTTACAAGTACTATCTGTAATGGCACCAAAACAAGATCGAGTTTACGCATGTGGGTGATCAAAGTCTGTCGCCCCATCTGGCCACCCTGGTCATTTGCTCTGATGATGAACGCCCCGATTAACGTGCCCCCAGGCACTGCCGCTACCAAGAATCCCGATCTGCACGTGCTGCCAGTTTCTATGCCCAAAATGTGGCGTCCTCGTAGTCACTGCCTTCCTACTCTTATGAGGAGCCGCACATTGACCGGAACACCACCTCTAGGTCGCTACGCCATTGAAGAAGTAGCGTCTCCCTTAGGAAGTTTCCATGGTAATAGGAAGACTCGTTCTGGCTGAAGTCCTAACACCTGCCACCGCGTGCACATTCTCCTCATATGAAAGGCTACACATTCACGAATCCACTTCCGCTCACCCGACCGTGCTTTCATCCATCAACCCCGATTGTCGCCCAGCTCAACCATTGGTTTGTCCAAGCAGTATCAAGTTAATTCGATGCAAAGTTTCTGATGATAAAGGAGTCATGAAACGAACCTGACATTAGAGTGGCGAACCTTACCGGGAAGGTCTCCGATATAGTGACAACAGTTCTTTGGGCCGTTTATAGTGAAGTGTTTGATCCAGAGTTCGAGCGCGTCCTATGTGGCTAGGCGTCTCTGATCACATATTGGATCTGCGGGCTACCCTGCCCAAACATCCCCACCTTGAGCATGTCCAAGTTGTGGCATTCAGGTTTATATCTCCCTGCCTGCCATTTTGCCAGTATCTATACAAGGGATCTTGTGCCACCGGACCCCCCTCTCATCGCCGATTTCCGACTACCCGGTGGAAATTATCAAGCTGGCCAATTCCTTGCGTGAGCCATCGCTGAAGAGACCCCAAGAGGGATGCCCTCACTTGTATTTTGATGGAGAGGGATGCCGATTGGTAACCGAGAACGAAGGTGGCCATCAGAAGGCTAACCTAACCTTCACTGCTAAGTTCTTATGGTTGATGTCCCGCCACTGCCATTTCCCCCCACAGCCGCTGATAATATAGCACATAGAACGTGCAGTTCTGATGGTGGCGAGATAGACGGGTTGGAGGTGGACTTTGCTTGGCTTCTACAGAGGTTCATGCACGAGAGAGCTTTAAGGTCCATACAACTACTTACCCTTTTCCTCAACGTTCCATGATATTTTTCTTTATCAGGTCCTCAGGTGTTTTCCCATTGGAACATTATCATCTCACAGACTCCGTTGGGCACTCATTAAATTTGGCCTCATCAGGGATGAGGCCCAATGAGTTGTTCTCCACGCCGAGGGAACTCGTCTACATTGCCTTCACGTTCTGACAATCTGGCTGATACGGTAGCACAGGCTCGCCGGCTCATGCAATAACCTTCTGAAAACCAACTGACACTACCCCACTACCCCCTACCCTAAAGGTACCACCCCGGTCGAGTTTATATCCCGGGTAGTAGCACTGCCCGCCCCGAGCTCCTCTCCCTCAGACCCTTTCCCTGCTCTGGTCCCGCTTGCCTAGGGTCAAAAAACTAAGAGGCAGATGGCCTAACACTTCTTCATTACATTCAGCCGTGGAATGCAGAGTTCAGTGCTGATGCAAGAAGAGCGCTTGAGCGAAAATGGTCCGCACACAGAGTGAAGATCGCTGAGGTTCATCTACGCCTTTGAACTTTTGATTGGGCGGGTGCAGATCGTGCATGTGGCCCTCATGGTGGATGTGTCGACGACCTTTAAGATGTGGTCGAGATTCTTCGAGCAGACCTTGATATGATCCTAGATGTAGGTGCCTGAGTCTGAGGGCCCCTTCTGCAGAGCCTGCTGAGGACCCATGATGCAGCCTTATTCTCCACTGCTGAGATTTTACCACCTCACCCTGAGAGAATGCCAAGAGTCCTATTGGTCGAGAGGAGGATGGGTCTTAGAGACGGAGAAGGATCTCCCTTGAGATGGAGGCTTCGAGGAAGCCTCGCTTGCTGATGAGTAGCCGCGTCCGGATGAGAGGTTGTGAGTCATCGCTTTGGGCATCAGTTCCAGAGAAATGAAAATGATGCATGACTAGGCCATAGTAAATTGATAAATGTGTAGCTTCTAAGCATGACCTAAAGATCCCCACTACATAACCCTGTCCTAAAAATTCGAACTAGGTGTCTGATAATCTGGTAGAGTATGAGATTTCAAGTGATGTGGATGAAGATTTGAATAGTCCACTATTTGGTACTGAGCTAGAACTTGCTGTTCGTCCTGCTAAAAGTAATTGTCTAGACCATTAGGAACGGATCATAGGCCCTTGTTCATATAGCCAAATTTTTATCCTAAATAAAAAATAGAATGAAATTTATCCCGTCTTTTGATCCAAATGATTTGACTTAAACTAGACCTTTCTTTTTCAACCCCAACTGATCTTTTCTTGGAATAATTGATGGCCCTGGTCCCTCCTTGACATGGCACCTCGTTATGCCAAAGCATAAGTTGAGGGTGGCCTAATGCCGTATATAACGCTTTTTATGTCCCTAACCTCTACTTTGGTTTGTGTACTTGAGTCATGGCACAGCCATGGTTTGAGGGTGTCTATTATATGAATGCTCTACAAAGTGGGGTGAAAGAACAAGAGAGAGAAGAACAAAACTAAAGGCACAAGACATTGAAAGAAAATTGAAATATAATTACTAAATACAATAAATACAAGCAGAAAAGAAGAGAGTCAATCCACAAATGGAGAAAAAGGAAATAGCAAGGTGAAGAAGATGAGAAATTAGGCGAAATAAAAATGAATAAAAATGGTATTTAGCCGATACTGTCAAGGAGGGAAAAATTTACTAAGTAATAACTAATATACCCTACCTGAACCCAGAGCCTATCTTACAATCTAAGAAAGTCCTAATCTGATCATAATTCGTATAACGAACTTATTAAAGCAGTGAAAAAAGGCAAGCCTTAGGGCAATTAATGTATGGAAGGAGTTGGTTTTAATTTGTTCTGAGAGTTTTTTTGAAATAATCTTATACCTCAAACTAAAATCATTGTGTGAAAATGAGATTTTTTTTTTTGAGTGAGGATACTAGTTGTCATACTGGAAATAATTAGCAGCTCAGTGAAGGAATTGAAGATGATAGGTTTAGTGCGTGTTGAGTCCTGTGTCATGGTCCTGATTCACAATATTCAACCGTATAGTGAAACATGCATAAGTATGATGATATTGCTCGGGAATAGATATCCAAATGATGCGAAAGATACACTAGATACTAATGTACAAAGATTTTGTAGTGAGTCATAGTGCGTCGCTTGAGACAACAATGAATTTAAGTTGACGTGTTTGATTAACCGTGGTTTCGGTATTTTTAATTGCTTTTTCCTTACGTTTAGTGTGTGTCAAAAGACTTTTTATTAATATTTATGTAAGTTTCTCTTTATTTGCAAGAATCTGTCCTAAAGATGAACCCGGAAGTTTATGACAAGAAATTCAAAAAAGTTACCACCACGGGCTGGTGACGTCTTCCCGTTCCTATGACAGTCGTATGTGGCATCATCAGTGAAGCTTACTGAAGAAGATGGGGAAGTCTACCAAGTGTGGGTTACGAAGTGCATGACGGACCCGTCATAGCATGACGGTCCTTCTGCTTGGTTCTTCGGGATATAAAGAAGTGTCCCAGTACCCAGATTCCAAGAGCTTAAGTGTTATGAACGGAACCCTTCGCGCCCGTTGGTGCCTTAACAATCAGTCAATACTGCCCGTGTATCGAGGGGTATGAAGAGAGCAGCATAGAATTTGCAAGCAAAGTATCAAGGGACGACGGAGTCCATGATGGCCAGTCAGACCACGACGACCCTCGCGAGGTCCGTCGCCCCACCGCATTTTCGCCAGATTTGTAACAAATCGAGTTTTTTTTTAATTAGGTTTCTATTTTTTTATAAATAGTTTCAAAAACCTCATTTTTGGATTAGACTCTCATAATAGTTAGACTCTTGGTTATTGGACACTTTTATGTTAGATTCTTTGTTTATTAGTATATTAATTATTAGACTGTGGATTGTTACACTTTTCTCTGGAGTTGGGATTGTTGGTGAATTTCAAATCGCTAATCAAGTAAACTTCTGGATTTTTATTCGTTCTCATTGAGTACGTGCATGAATTCTTATATAATGTATCGAATATTGTTATTCTGACTATGGGTAACTAAAACTCCATAACTTGGTTGTTGGGAACCATGGGTGCATAATAGAGTCAAATCTAACTGGAAAAACCATTCTAGAATATGTCTTGCATGTATTGAAATTCTTTCGTCTTAGAAGTATTTAAACGGTGGCCAAACGTTATGAACTCGCCATAATCCCTACTTGCCGGACCAAGGAGGGTAGATAAATAGGAAAGAATTATCAACATAGATTTATTGTATACTAATAAATCTAATAGGCTCGTATTGATTGGTATGAGTAATAACTTATCAAATACGAATACAATGCTTAATATTATGTAAAGGTAAGGGTTTATATAGCAAAACACGTAGCCATACCAAGGGGCGGATTGAATTTTCTAATATGGCCCAGACCAAGGATTTAGAAATAGTAATTTATTATCACTTTGCAATGCAAGAATACTAGGAAAGTTGTTATAGGTTTAGAATTAGCACGTTCGGAACCTGTGGGGAACACTTACACCCTATTACTTTATCAATTGATTACACTTCCAACATTTGGAATCTTTTAGTTGCTACTTTGATTAGGCTATTATTTTCATCATTTTGAAAATAACAAACCCCCTTTTATTGTTTTGTGTTTTCTAAGGGAAAATTGACTATATAATTAGTAATAATAACATTTGAAAGTTAAGTCTGACCTATTTTTTTCCCTCGTGGGAACCGATCCGAACCTCAATTAGTTTTTTTTCGGTTCTTTAACTTTTATCAATCGCTTTACTTCTTATTTGAGAAGTAAGTTTGAGCGTATCATTGACCTTGAGGGAAGTCCTAGGAGGTTGATATTATGTACTCATGATGTAAACGAATTAATATGATGACTTATATGTTGATGATCCTATATGATGTTAGTTTCATGGATGAACATGTTATTGGTCTAACTTGATATTTATATGATGAAGAACATGCATGATATGAAGATATATGAAATGTTGACATTGCTTATGATCCTTTGTTTGGTTTACTTGATTATGTGGGGTTATGGGTTTTCACATAGGCATTGCACTTATAGACTTGGGAAGGGGTTGTGAGTAAGGATCTTTTATGATATGATGTTATGAACTATTGTACATGAATTGTTCATGCTTATATGATTTTGATATGATGAAATTCATGTTGATATGATCTTATGTTGATAATATACATGTTGACTTGACTTTAAGATGATGTTGGTCTTGTGTTGAATATGGACTTGTCTAAGTGACATTATGCCTATTAGCCTGTATATGTTCTTAATTGTGCGTAAAGGCATTTTAAAGTGTCTTGGCATGATTTTGAACTAAATGTCCTTTTAAGCATGATTTCAATGGTTTTACTTGCATATGTTTCCATAATTAGTACATGTGGTTGTATTAACCCATATTCTTTCCCTTTTCCCAAACAATATAGGTTCGGGCCATTGAAGTATCAAGGTCGCTTTGCGAGAAGACTTGGACTTTTCCCCAAGTTTGGTTAGGTCCTCTAGTTCGAGGATGGTGCCACGTGTTCTACCTTAGTATCATTGCTATTGTCTAAAGACATTCATTTCTTTTCAGTTCTCAAAGATACATTGTTGTAAGCCCTATGTGGCAAATATGAATTTGTGTAAGGGCTATCCTTATGTTGTACTTCGCTTTAGATGGTTTAATATGAGACGATTTTATTACACTAAATTCTTATGTATTGGTTATGCTGAATAAACGAGAAGCCTATGTAAGTTTAATATGCGAAGATTCTAAGCGAACTCCATATATGATATTAAAGACGTCTATGTATACCTCAATATGTAAAAATTTTTAATTTTCCACATTTTGACCTATGAAATGTTATGACGATATGCTAAGGGCCAGTCTAGGTCCTCTCTGAGGACGCCGACGCCGGTTACGTCTCGGGGGTTCTCCCCGTCGTGACAGAAACACTTAAATTCTTCACCAAGAAGACAAGAATGTAAATAAATCTTTGTTGTTGTACTGTTTGATAGAGTATCTATTACAATATTGTTTAATTTTAAACTTAATTAAGTAAATAGTAATTAAATAGCAAAAACTCAAAGACGTCTAGTCACCTTAGGCTTAGGGCCTAGGTTATATTTATATTTGAATATGTTATAAAACATATTTCTATGATAAATTTAACATATTGTTAATATACAAAATATAATTACATGTAAGGTTATTCTGTTAGGTTTGGGATTTTTTTGATTATTTTCATAAATTAAAATAATCATCTCAATTTTTTGAAACGGTTATACAGTTAAATAAAAGTCCACCATTTATTGAAAAAAATAACATAAATCATTTCGGTTCGATTAGGTTTGGTCAGTTTTTCATTTACTTTTGACACCCCTACTTATAACTATTTTCTTCACTTTATCCCAATATTTTTTCCTACATTATATTTGATACTCATATTAGAGCTCTCTTATTGTACGTTTGTGCCTCTATGGTCCATTCGGGGGAAACCGCTATCAAGAATTTTTAAATCTAGAACTCGAACGGAGGCCTCTAATTAAGGGAGCAACAACCTCATCTACTGCGTCACAGACATTGATGTTCCTCTATCCCAATTTAATTTTCTTGTTTTATTTTTGGCTTGTCCAAAATAACTGTTTTTGTTGAAAATTTTAAAAGTAAATTCAATTCTAACATCCTACATGAAACCACAAAACTCAAAAAGGCATAATATGTAAGTGTGTCATTTAACTTGACATTATTTCACATTCATGTTCTCAAACTTTGGTGTCACAAGTAGAACTTAAATGCATAAAATTGAATAAGTAGACACATGAGTCATATATAACATAATACACGAAAGACCCCACGTATGATACAAATTGTCATGTTGGATGTTGTGCTCTACAGTCCTATGAGTCCTAAAGTGTATAGTTATCTATTTTGTGTTTTAAATTTTGTTATTTATAGTCACACAAATAGTCAAATGTTATTTTAGATTATAAGTTTTAAAAATTCGTTAATATTATGTTAAGTCAAATGATGCAACATAAATTTAAATGGAGTAATTTTTTTAGATAAATTATTGTTAACAAGCATGATAATTAGAATGGTCAATAAAATAGAATATTTACCAAACGTAAAAAGAAATACCAACTTAATTCACTTTTGATTCTCCGGCATTTCAAAAATAGATTTTTGATTACTTTTAACATATCAAGAAAATATAATTTTTTATGTATTATCCTTAATATGAATCATTTATATTTTGAGATATTAAATTTTTTTAGTAAAAAAATTATTATAAACTTTTATATTGAAGCGTGTTTGTTCATAGTAATAAAAAAGTAAATTATCGTATAATTTCATGAATAATCGAAAGAAAATTCAGCATAAATGGAGACTTTGCATATTGCATACTTGACATGACACTGTCATAGGTGACAACTTTATTTATTTTTCAACTCTAGATATTCCACCGTGATATGACATTGTACTGATCGGTAAAAATGTATTGTATTAGATGAGATTATTTTTCTTTTGATGAGAGATTTTGAATTTGAATATTCAATATGAAAAAATTCTCCGTACACCATGCTTTTTGTAAAATAAGATCCTATGCAGTGCACATTTAAAATTATCAAAATTCAATATGAGTATTAATCCCACATAAAAAACAAAATAAAAAGCACTGTATTGAAATTATTGTTGCTTCTTCTCCAATATTTTACTATATCATTTTGTACCTCGCTTGACAAAAAACACAGATTCCTAGCAAGGTTCGCCGGCATATTTGCGGAGGATTTTCCCTTGAGAATTCTTCTTCCACTAAAAACAACATTTATGTGCTACCAAAGTTTTATAAAATAATATTATCCCACCATGAAAGCACCCATCTGGTATGTACAATTTTTTTTTTTACGTTTTGATTTCTGTTTCATTCAAATCAACCGACAGTGTGTCCAGGTTGATTAAATTCTAAATTATATATAGTTAAAAGAATAATACATCTTATTTAATCTAGAAATTCCCAAACTAATTGAATACGTTTAATTAAGGGTCATGCTTCACTTAGTATGAATACGTCAAGTTTTATGAATATTTTATTGTTTGATAAATTGTGTTCATTTTTTTTTGTCATTCCATTATTTTTCACTTTTGAATTAGATTGCCTGATCTTCGAAATAGTATAACAATTTTTATTTGTTCTATACTAAGTATCTTCCTTGCTCAGACTTTTCGAAAATATCGATAAGTGATTGTCGGAGACTCCAAAAGTTGTGCATTTTGAAATATCCGACATACTTGGGGAAACAATTTTAAAGAGTTCGAACAACATAGATTTTAGTTGGTCGATTTAGATTATTGTGCACATTTTTTTTAGTAGTTATGGAAAAATAGAGAATACATTTGGTGACGCCCAATTTGGACCTCCACAATATTAATTAATCATCAAGTTCTTCAATTTTGAACGATTTGGAATAACTAGTTCTATAAAAAAAAACTAAAAATCTTTTTAAGTCACTTTGAATTAATTTTTTCATTTTTTATAATTTTTTAAGTAATGTATATGTTCTATAAAAAAATGTTAATATAATTAATATAGTTTAAGAATATTAGAAAATCGTTTCAAAAAGATTTTGTTAATATTTAGTTAATTAGTTTAGTCATATAATAGTTTATATTTTAAATTATTTAGTTTATAATTAAGTTAATTATTTTTGTTTCGTTCATTAATAAATTTGTGTTATTTAATTTTTAGTCGAGTTATCCAATAAACTCAATTTTGCTAAATTGTCAACTCTAAATGACTACAATTGAAATTCATATGGTCATTTTATTAATAGCAATTTTAACTACTTCCAACTCAATTTTGATGGAAAGTCAATTTTGATAGACCAAGTTTTAGGCCTTATTCTTTTCCAACCCATTTTCCAACGCTTGAGTTCTTAACCATTTGTATAAAATCGAGGTCCTCCTTTCAAATTCTTACGAATTCCGAGAGTTCAAATTTCACATTCTCATTTTCTCCCCTTCATTCAAAATTCTATTTTCCCTCCATATAAACCAATCAGGGGGTTACAAAAATAGAGAAGGAAGCTTGAAAAAAAAGGGAGAAATAGCATTCTGGTAGCCCCAATTTCAAACTCTCTTTATTTTTTGAAGCTCGCAGCAGAGTGTTTAGTTAGAGTTTATCGCAGTGGCCTAATCTGTCATGTTTTGGTTTCTTGATAGGATCGTCGCTTGATTTTATCATATTAAACAATCTTGTGGGATTGTAAGTATCGATATTTTTTTACTACGAGGTACAATTTGCCTGCTGCGAATATTGTGGTTTGATTTAGTTTGTTATAATTCTGGATGATTCTGTTGTCGCTATGCGTATGCCCATTAACTAGATTTGTATCAAGACGGTTAATTAAAATCTCTGTCACGTTCCGTCTAAAATGTGTTTGAAGTTCATTTAGTTTCCAATCCTAGTTTAATGTCTATGTAGTTCAATTCTTTCGGTTTGCTTGTACCATTGACTGTCCTCTCTACCATTTTGAAATCTCATATGTGTACGTAGAATCTATCTCTTCCTTGAATAACTAAAACTCTGACTATTTTTTTCATGTATTTCATGACATGTTTGTAACTCAATGTAATCTCGTTTCAACTTGGCTTACTTTAATGTCATGTTGGAACTATTTTAGCTTCGTTATAAATGTAAATGGGAACCTGATTCTCTTCTTCTATTTCATAAACGTAACTTGAGTGGTTTTGCTGTTGTTTATTAGACAAATATCTGAACTTGCACGCATCCTGATATCTTGGTTGTAACAAATTTTAGTTTGATATATATCTTTATAATACTTGGCAATCTCTTCTTATCATATCTTTTCGTGTGTCTACAATTTCGCTCACTGTTTTGAATGCTTTTTGACACCATGAGTTTCTAATTCCTGCATCTTGATATGATTTAGGCTACTGCTAATCCTTATCTTATTTTCTGTGCATAAAATTCTCGATTAAGTCCCTTGGAATTTCTTCCTTTCTCTTTCATCCTCGAGATGAGACATAGAGGCTCAATTCTTGTCCATTGAGTCCACCCTTACTGATTAGAAGCTGATGAGCACAAAAAAGAAGCAAAATGTAGTACAGAAAAGCTGAAAACAGTTTGTAAAATATGTATAATCTGATATACAAGTTGAGGTGCAGTGAATAAAAGGCTAAAAATGAAATACAGGTTGTCGGAATTGAAGAGGTAATATACGTTTGATGTTTGGGAGCAAAATTAGGCCTAAAGCCATATTTTTGTGCGGGTAAATAACATAAAGATGCAATATGAAAAAAATATTTATCGTTTCTGTCAATATAATTTTTTTTTAACTAAACAGAATAATTTTTTAGAATTAAAAAATTATATGTCTATCTTCCTTCACCTCTTTGTCTGCCTAATTTTTCTCTTCCTCCTTTTTTTCTCCTTCTTCTTCGTCTCTTCCTGTGTCATTCTTTCTCTTCCTCTTTCTTTTTTCTTCTTTTTTTTTTGGAAATTTTTATTTGAATAATTGTTTTTAATCAGTTTTTTTCCTATATTTCACTAAATTTATGCAAAAACACGACGAGAAGAGAAATAGAAAAATCAAACAAATGTACAATATCATGTTCTCAAATAGATATTTTACATGTTTAAAATTATAGAAACAGTTCACCATTGATGGTCATTATAAAGATTCAAATTTTGAATTCATTATTAGAATTTTTACGAATTTGTGATTAGTTTGGATAAGTTAATTCTAAAAATAATTGAAAATGTCGTTTGGAGTTTATAGCACAATATTAAGAGGGTTTGGTTAAGTTTATTATTGATTTTAGGAGAAATATTAGATTGAAACTCAAAAAAGGTGAAGTTTATGGAATGGTATCACGATTGTATTAAAGTTGTATTAGATATGTTTTATAACTGCAGTAAAATCACAAACAATATATTTATAATACATAATACAAGTTTCACTCCTTTTTTCGTGATTAAAACCAAAATAATTTAAGTAACACACTTGTAGTACATTTATAACATATGCACAATACATTTGTAACACATATTGCAAACATCATTCATGTTCTTAGTGATACAAACTAAAATAATTTATAAGATACATATGATACATGTTTTATTTAAGAATAATACAAATTTAATTAAACTTATGGATTATCGTCTAGTCTTTCGATAGTTACGTTTTTTATTTATTGTTAATTTTATCTTCTAATACAACTTTAATATGTGTGTAATATATTTTTATTCAAGTTTAATTCATTTGACAATTTATTATGTTTCTTCATTTGTTATAATTAGAATACTTATCTAATTAATATTGATACAAGTTTTATTTAGTTTACGAATCATTGATTGATCTTTACTTTGTGATTAGTTGTGATATGCATTTCCTACAAATAGTTGAAAATATCATTTGGAATTTATATCTCAATTTTAAGAGGGTTTGATTAATTTTAGAATTGATTTTAGGAAAATTATTAGATTGAAGCCCGAAAAGTATGTAGTTTACGAAACTATATCGCATTTGTATTAAAGGTGTATTAGACAATTTTCATAATTATATTAAATTGTATTAAAATCATGAACAATACATCCTACATTTATAATACATATTGCAAACTTTACTCCGTTTATAATTATATCAGCTAAAATAATTTAGGTAACACACTTATAATACATACACACTACATTTTAATATATATTGCAAACATCACTCACATTCTTAGTGATACAAATAAAAAGTAATTTATAATACACATATAATATATGTTTTTTTCATGAATAATACATGTATAATATGTATTGCGCACTTCACTTTTTAAGGATACCAACAAGAATAATTTAGGTAACATACTAATAATACATTTATAAGACATGCACAATACATTTTTAATACATATTGAAACCGTCACTCATTTTCTTAGTGATAAAAACAAAAATAATTTATAAGATACATATGATATAAGTTTTATTCTGAATAATATGACTTTAATTTCGTTTATAGATCGTTGTCCTGTCTTTCATTAGTACGTTTTTTGTTCATTCTTCATTCTCTCTTCTAATTCAACTTTAATATTGTGTAATATAATTTTAAAGCAATTGAATTTATTTTGCAATTTTTTGATTTATTTGTTATTATTGATTACTTCTTTAATTTATAATTCATGCAAGTTTAATTTAATCTAGATCATTGTGTGTTATACATTTTTAATTTAACTTTAATATTTGTGTAATACATTTTTAATTCAAGTTTAATTTATTTTACAATTTGTTATGTCTCTTCATTTGTTGTGATTAAATTATTTATTTAATTAATTAATTATTGATACAAATTTTGTTCATTCTATGATTATTAATTACATTACGAAAGAAAGTAGAAAGAGAAACAAAAGGGAAAAACAACGAAGAGAGAGAGAGAGAGAGTGCAACAAAGACAAAGCAAAAAATAAAAAAATAACTAAAAAAAGGTAAGTTAGAAAGAGATACAAAAAGAAAGGAGCGAGAGAAAGAGAGAAACATTAAAAAGTTGAGAGAAAAAAAGAAGAGAAAAATCTAATAAAATATACAGTTTTATTTTATATTGCTATAAATGAAAATATTTAAAGAGTATATCTAAAATAATTAATTATTTTTTAAAAGGGATTCACTTAAGTAATTAATCTTTTTTGTGCAACAGTCCTATCTGACTAAGTAGCAGGTTGAAGAAGAAACAAATGGCCTAGGAATTCATTTGGATTTTCGCCAGGCCACTTATAAAATTTGGGACATGTTTGGACCAGAATCCAATCAGCTTGGAATATGGGCAAAAGGCCTAATTTAAACTTTTCCTGTTTATTTATTTATTTTGTTTGTTGATTGACTAACATTTTATTTTTATCCTTTAAATGTCCCTAATAACTTGTCCATTTTTGATAAATACAAAAAAAAAAATTCCTATTATATTCTCATTTGAACTTCTTAAAAACATTTTAAATTTTAATTCATCATTTTTGAAATCATAACTAATAAGTGTAAAATGATAACTTTACTATGTTAATCATTGTTGTCTTAATAGGTGTATTATTCCTAAAGTGGACAAGTAAATAGAGACAGAGGGATCACTATATTTTACTGTCTTTGCTTTCGAGATATATGTAACTATATTCAAATTTCTATTGTATATATGTAGATGATTTCAAAAGACTTCGCCAGAAGATGTTGTAAGAATATGTAAACCATGATATCATGAGATTCCAGAAGACAAGTATGGGAGGTTGAAGTGCAACATTTTGAAAGTCAAATTTTTCTAGCCAAAGAATGTAGGATTTCTGTGACTGTTATTCAATGCCGAAAGTTGAAGTGCAACATGTTAGCTTCTATATTGAATAACAATCACAGAATTCCTTCCATCTTTTGTCTAGCCAAACTTAACCTTCAGAATGGTGCACTTCAACTTCCCATACTTGTCCATTGGGAGCCTCATGATACACAAGGTTTAACATGTACTTGCAACATCTTCTGAAAAGGTCTTCTGAAATCTTCTGCATACATTCAAAGGAAATGTGGACTTAGTTACATACATTTCGTAATTAAAGACAGTAAGATATAGTACTTGCTCTGTCCCTATTTACTTGTCCTCTTTTGAGATGACACGTCTATTACGACAATAATGATTAAAATAGTGAAGTTAAAATTTTATCCTTATTAAATGTGATTTCAAAAAGAATGAACTAAAACTTGAAAGTTTTTCAAAAAGTTTAAATAAGGGTATAGTAGTAATTTTTTTTATCCTTTCTTGATTTGTTAAAATGGACAAGTAAATAGAGACAGCTAAAAGTGAAAATACAGACAAGTAAATATGAACTACCGATTAATCCTGTAAAATACTCGTATAATTGATCTACAGTGGTTTCACGATACTTTCAATGTTTTTTCCTTGAGATTGGTGTGTGTCTAGAAACTTTTTGTAGTAATTTTAATAAGTTTTTATCTTTGTTTTTCAGGAAATTTGTCCAAAACAAAAATGCAGAAGGCTTAACGAATTAATGCAGAGGTGACGCACGAAGTCCATCGACGGCCTGGTGTCCCATCGACGGAGCGTAGGTGGTGACTGTCGATTGGAAGTTCAAGCATCTGGAAGCAACTTGGGGAATTCTGACCAAGTGTGGGGCTACGGAAGAATTGAGGGTCCGTTAATTGATTGACGGACCGTCTTGTTGAATCTCGATCAGATTAGAGAATGTCCCATTACCCGACGTTGAAGAAAATCTAAGTACGGAACGACGAGAAACATGGACGGACCGTAGGTAAATTGACGGTCAGTGTTGTTGGTTCGTCGATTGGATCAGAGAAGATGAAAGTTGTAAGATGAAAAAAAAAATGCTAAGTATGGACTTATGGAGGAAGTTGACGGTCCGCCGTTTTTTCGACAGACCATCTATGATGGACGTCCATTGAAGCCGCGTTTCAGACAAACTTTCCTCATTTGAATTCCTTTTAATTCAGGACTCTGTTTTTTATAAACAGGGTGTAAAACCTCGTTGATGAGGTTTGATTTTATTACATTTGTCTTAGTTTTGTTTTTGGAGATCTCTTTTTGCAACTTTAGCATTAATCAAAATTTCCAAATTTGTTTTTCAAGTGATTTTTTTGGATTCAAGTTGAATTTCTGGATTTTCTTTGAATTTTTCAAAGTAAGTTAATAATTTATCATCTATCAACCATGAATTGAATTCTTCTAAGAATGGGAACTAAATCTATAACTAGTGTTGTGCAAGCCATGGGTTATCAACAAAATAAACCTAGCTTAATAACAATTCTCAAATAGGTCACTGCATGCATAAATAATTCTTTCGTTTAGAAGTTTTTTTAACGAGTGCACGCGTTAGAACTCGTCTTATTTCTACTTGCCGGACCAATGGGTAGTTAATAGGAAAAGAATTATCGACATAGATTCAGTGGGATACTATCTAATAGGCTAGTTTCGATTTGTGCAAAGTAGTAACTAAACCATACATCGAATATGATGCTTAATATGAAGTAAAGGTAAGGGTTAGTAACTTAGACACATATAGCTGGACCAAGGTATGGGTGAACTTCTCTAAATGCCAGACCAAGGATTTAGAGATGCTTAACTTATCACTTTGAATGCAAAACACTAGGGAAGAATTGTTATAGCTACGATTATGGGATTATGAACCTATGGGTAACACTTAGACCCTAGTTTCTCTCACAACTTGATAAACACCAATAATTCACTCTTGCTACTTGTTTGATTTCACAATATTACAATACTTTTGTTTCACAAACCCCCCTTTAATTACTAGTTTTCGGAAAGGACTGGACCAAATAGAAGTAATCGTATATTGAAGTTAAGTCTAAACCATTTTCCTCATAGGATCCACCCCAACCTAATAGTTGTGTTCTTTAGTTGATACGATTATACTTTTTTAGGAAAGTGTAATTTAAGCGTACTAAAATTTTGGCGGCATGTCGGGGGAAAGTGGCTTTTAGATCTAACCTTTGTAATAATTTACTGATTTTATCAAACAATTTCCTATTTTACTTTTTCGTTTTTTTTATGTTTGTCTAGGTCTAGCTCTAGGTATGACAAGTACACGAAGCCGAGGGAGAACCACGCTTCCATAGATCCTAAACTTAACGAACACTCTGCAGAATGAATGATTAAAAAAAGAATCCCGCAAATCTAGTGAGGGATCAACTGTCAACTCCTCCACCGGTTATGCTCACAACCAAGGATTGTGGAAAACCTGGTAGATTCTTTGAGGAGGGCAACCTCCCGTCTACGCCTCAAGAGGTTCATAGGGGAGGAAACATTAACATCACTGATTCTGATGGACCTCTTGTCATACCTCCTCCGACCCAAATGGTCACACATTCGTGGTAGAACCTAAGGACGAGTGACACGAAAAGAAGGTATAGCAGAGACAAACCGAAAAACGAGGGCAAAACGAGGGTTGCAGTGCCCTGTCGTGGGGAGTCGAGTGCACGAAAGAGGAGGCGAAAAAAGGATGAAAGAGAAAAAGGCAGGGTGCGGTTGTTTGAAGAGTGGTTTGTAGTGAGGGGACATAATTGACATGGGAAGCCATCGGTAAGGAGTGTTCTCTCTCTCCTGACGGGACAATCCACAAATATGGGTTACTTAGTTCCCCTAATAAAACCAATTATTATATCTCTGGTAACAAATTGAGGGAGGGTATTCCTAGATGGTACTAACCTTGTTGTCTAAAAAGCTCAACCAACAAAGATAGAGTGCAACAAATTTGTTGGAGTGTTCTAGGAGTTGGTGCTTTTGAGGCGTCATGAGATTGATCATCCGCATTCGTTGGAAGTTCCTAAACCAGTCGCGTTGTGATGAGGAGTCGGTTTGATGAAGAGTACTTCTATCGGGGGGCAAATGTGATAATAATAAGGACAAGACGAGTGCTTGCGATATTATTGCGGGTGGTTTTATGGTGTGTGCACATATGCAGAGATCGCAGAGAAGTTGGAGAAAATCTCTCGCAACAATAAGGCTTGGAGCACTAGGAAGTCGGACACTTGGAGAAATAACTTTGCAGTGCAAGCTACACACAACCTGGCCGCAGATGAGATTCGTAAAGTGATGGCTTAAATGACAACTGAGCTTGGGTTGGTATTGAAACATGTCACTAGAGGTGCCAAGAAAGTAAATGCGGTGAATTACTTGACTAAACCACCACTTCCAGCGGATGAATACTATTATGAAGAAGATTCTTATGCAATGAATGATCAGACAGGGGGTTTCCGACCGAACGACCAAGACTCCAATCAGGAGAATTAGCGCCAACTTCAAGGAAATCAAGGTCGAAACTATGGGAATTACAATACAGAGGGCCATTATGTTTGAGATGGAAACTTCAACCGCGACAACAACTTCAACCAGGGTAATTATGGTAATAAAAACAATCAAAGTGGGCCATTTGTTTCGCCTCAAAATAGTGGAGTTGCTCCTAGGGATGATGGAGGTAGTATGGCGCAAGTTGAAGATATGCTGCAGAAGATGATGAGGAGGTTTGATTCTAGTGATGAGCATGCCAAGGAGCTGAGAGGTGATTTGGCTAATATCGAGAAAAAGTTGGATGCACATGTGGTCTTCATCAAGCATCTTAAGTTACAAATGGCCCAATTGTCTACTACTATGAACCTACTTCAACTAGGCACTCTACCTAGCAATACCATTCAAAATCCAAAAAATGATGGACATTGCATGACAGTCACTACTCGAGTGTGTAAGCAAACCATTGATCCACCTATTCCATATGTAGTAGAGGATGAGGTGAGAAAATATGAAAAGGTAGTTGAAACTAGTGGGGACTTGGTGGACAAAGCGGTGAAAGAAGCAGAGGTACCCCAAAAAGTGGTCCCCATTCCTAGACCACTACCACCATTCCCTCAGAGATTAGTGAAGAAGACTGAGGATTGTAAATATCAGTGTTTTATCACTATTTTGAAACAACTTTCCATCAATATTCCTTTGATAGAAGCTCTAGAACAAATGCCCGGTTATGCCAACTTTCTAAAAGATATGGTTACAAAGAAGAGATCGGTAAGTTTTGAGGATGATGACCGAATGCATTGTAGTGCTAGTGCTACAAGGTCTCTTGTTCAAAAGAAATAAGATCCGGTGGCTTTCACTGTTCCATGTACCATCGGTTTTTTACAGTTTCCTAAAGCACTATGTGATCTCGGTGCAAGCATAAATCGCATGTCTCTCTCCATTTATAAGAAATTGGGTTTGGGTGACCCAAAGACCACTGTGATGCGGTTACTGATGTCCGATCGAACAGTGAAGACCTATTGAGATACTCCATGATGTGCTCGTGAAGGTGGAGTCATTTATATTTCCAGCCGATTTTGTGATTCTTGACTATGAGGTAGATTTTGAGGTGCCTATTATTCTTAAGAGGTCGTTCCTTGCTATTGGTCATGCCTTGGCTGATATGAAAAAAGGGCATATGAAGTTTAGGATGAACAATGAATAAAAAACTTTCAACATTTGTAGGTTTATAAAGCAGAGTGGTGAGCTCCAAACGGTATCTGCTATATCCTACAGGGTTGAGAGTGTTACCGCGTTCTTGAAAAAGAACATCTTCTTTAGATTTGGCACACCTAGGGCCATTATTAGTGACAGGGGATTCCACTTTTGCCATAAGTTTTTCAAAGGTCTATTGGAGAAATATGGGTTTCTCCACAATGTAGCTACTCCGTACCATCCACAAACTAGTAGTTGAGGTTTCCAACAAAGAAATCAAGCAGATCATGTCAAACACGGTGAATGCTAATAGAACGGATTCATCAAGGAGGATTGATGATTCTCTTTGGGCTTAACGTACTGCATACAAGATCCCCATAGGTATGAATTCATACGAACTTGTATATGGGAAGGCTTGTCACTTGCCGATTGAGTTAGAGCACAAGGCCATGTGGGCGATAAAGAAACTGAAAATGGATTGGAATAAAGCAGTTCAACAGAGACTTAACGGGTTGAATGAGCTTGATAAGCTTCACCTGGAAGCATATGAAAGTTCATCCATCTACAAATAGAAGATGAAGAAGTACCATGACCAAAAAGATTGAGAAGCGAGAATTTGCGGTTGAAGACTTGGTGCTTCTATTCAACTCTAGGCTACGCTTGTTTCCAGGAAAACTCAAGTCCAAGTGGACTGGGACATTCCTTATTATTAAAGTGTTCCCACATGGAGCGGTTGTGTTGGAGAACAAGAAGGGTGCAAAGTTCACGGTCAATGGGCATAGAATCAAGATCTATCTAAGGCATGCAGAGAGTGCCCATGAAGTGGTTGAGGCATATCACCTTGATGAAGTCTGAGTAATCAAGGGTCTTGTGTCGTGCCATGACGTTAAATCAATCTCTTCTTGGGAGGCAATCCAAGGTACATCCTCTAGCCAACAATAGGTTTTTCTTTTCTTTTTAGGCAAATTTTTTTCACCCACCCACATTGTGTGTGTGTGTCCGTCGCTTTTCTAGTTTGTGTGTGTGCATATTCATTTTTTATTTTTTAGTGTGTTATCTAGAAAGTAGTTTAGGGTTTGTATCTCAAAAGTTTCCAGAAAAACACAAAAAGAATAGCTTAATGGGTGTTCAATATGCAGGGACCAAACTCATGAAATCTGCAGAAATTAATTTGGTGCAAAGATCTACGGACCAAAAGAAAGGTCGTTGTTCATTTTATGGACCGTCGATGGTGTCCTTAAATCCAAGATATGTCTTAAACTTTGGTTTGAATCTATACACAGTCGATGGTACGTCGAGTGACTGACAGACCATCGATGGGGTATCATGATTTCAAAAAAACCAATGACCCGACCCAACCGACTATATTATATTAAAACTATTCAGTTAAATTCTCACACCTTTTCAAATTCCCCCAACCGTTTACCTCCCATTAATCCTCTCCTTCTCCATTGACTCCCATCCATTTTCTTAAAACTCTCCCCAAACTCCTAAACCAACAAAAACTCCAAAACCCTTAACTCCCCAAATTTCAACTTCGTCTCCTTTATTTTCTCCAGTCGATGTTCCAAGGCAGGTACAGAGGTTGATTGTTGAGAATAGCAGACACACCATCACTCCACTTCTGATCTCAGGTATTTCAATTCACTTAGCTTAATGAATTCTCGTTCATTTGTTGTTGAAATAACCCAACTTGTATGTGGGTCTTGACTTAGGGACAAATTTGCTTGTTAAAATTGTTATATCTTGGTTGTATGTCCCTTAGAATGATATAAAGTGAATGGGTTCGGGGGTTAAATCTTTGTCACATCAATATGCTTGTAGATTTTCCGACTTAGGGATTGATAGTCTCATAGAATCTGTGATCGAAATTTGCAAAATTGAAGTCCTAATTGGTCTTTTACTTGTTATTACATGTTGGGTGAACATTTAATGTGCTTAAAATTGTCCATATGTGGGGTTAAAACCAATTCCTAAAAACTTATCTCTGACCAATAGAATGAGACCCCGTCTACGGACTGTCGGTGAATCGATGGACCATCGATCGAGTCCGTCGATGGCTAACCTCTAAATCTGCTTAACTTTGGAACGATTAATGTGGATGACGGTCCGTCGATTGATCGATGGTCCATTCTTTATGACCGTCATTTCTATTTAAAACTATGATTCCTGAGAAATTATTCTAAGTGTTAGAAGACAAAGTGGACAACAGTTCATCTATTGATCGATGGGCCATTTTGCATGTCCATTGTTTCTAACTGAGAGGTCTATGGGATGTAGACTTCTAAAATTTGCTAAGAGTCCACCGATATTCACTTTCGACGGACCGTCAATAGTGTCCGTCTCCCAATTCTTCAATTCTTCACTTGCCTGCGTCTTGTATATCCAGGCTTTGTTTTGATAATTTTACTTGTGTAGTTTGATTACATTGAGACTAACAATTTGCTTTTCAGGTACTTATGACCCCGAAACAAGACCTCGTTTATTCTAAGGGTAGGTCCAAGTCCGTGACACCTCCCCAGCGGTTGATAGGCATGTCCGATGCTGAGCAAGATACGAAATACGTGCCCCCTGGCACCCAGACCCCTACACCAGCTGCTAGAGCCACTTGGGGTACCCCCAAGAAGGTGGCGTCTGGCGTAGTCACTACTTCCCAGTCTGATGAGGAGCGAACACTAACTGGCACACCGTCAACCGGCACACCGTCTGGGTCTGCCTCGGTTCTGAGGGAGCATCTGGCTCTGAGGAGGCTTCAGGTTCAGAGTCAGCCCACTCCATAGGGTCGAGTGAGGCCACCGCCTTCGGTTCTGGATCATAATTAGCCACTCTCCCAGATGTTCCTACCCGAAATGCCTCGTCTGATGAGGCTTAGAGTTCAGAGTCCACTTTGGCACCCCAGCATGAGGTCCCTGCACCGGTTTCTAATCAGCCCAATCGGTGGTGCGTAAATGGCCAGTTCCATATCTACATGGATGCAAAGTTTTTGAATGATAAGGGGGTGATGACTCAGTTGGTGACAGTTGAGCAGCGAGTTCTTATATAGAGCCTACACATTTTCCCTGAAGAGATTGTGTGAGTGTTCTATGCGTCATACGTAGTGAATCTCCGAGGCAATTAGGAAAGGCGGTCGCACCTCGCCAAACACGACCACTTAAAAAGGTTATGGTTAGAGGTTGTAGGGTGGATATTTCTCCGACTACCATCCGCCATTTTCTGTAGGAGTGCTCACTAGACCCACGTATGAGCCCCTTACTCCAGAGTTTGATTATAGATAGGGCTTGGTCAAAAGTGGTCAATTTCAGAGGACCCAGGAGCAGAGAGAGTCCATTAAGAGGTGGCTTGCACAATATTTGTCCATTGATGGTGAGGGAGAAGACTGGGTATTAGACCCCAGAGGCCTTATCAAGAAGTCCAACCTCACCTTTGTAGCCAAGTTTTTCTGGCCATTAGTCCTACACCACCTATCCTCAACAGCAATAGATAACATCCTTACTTGGGACAAAGCGGTCATGGTTGCAGCACTGGTAACCGGGTTTGAGATCAACTTCCTGAAGTTGTTGATCTTCGTGATCCATGAGAGGGCTTACCACTTACCAATTTGCCTATATGATTTTTCAATTGTGCAGGGATGCTGGAGTGCCTATTTGGAACAGAGTTGTCCTCCATACTCTTACCGGGATAGTGGATATCGGTCTCATCAAAGATGAGGCCAATGTGGCAGCACCACGACTTGGACCCAGAGTTGCTTTGCAGCTGCTGAGTGAGAACTTGGCGGAGACGTTAGAGTTAGCCCAAGGGGCTGATCGCTACTTCAGAGTGCACGGATACCACCCCAGTCGAGTCTGCCCCTTGCACTAGTAGGGAACCCAATTCCCTGTCTACTCAACCTTCACAACACTGGTATCCATTGTTAGGGTTCGGAAACTAGAGTCCTAGATGAACACCTTGCTGCATTATATCTAGCCTTGGATGCGGAAATCCATTGCTGAGGCTGAGGACCGGATTGAGAAGAAGGTGGATCAGCATACAGAGCTGAAGATTCAGGCGGTCCACCAGCGCCTCATGCATTCGAGCTATGAGTTCTAGAATGCCCAGCCCCCACCATTGATCTGAATATTCTTCAGGAGGTTGTAGCGAGTCTACGGGCAGATATGAAAAACATACTAGAGATGAGGGGATCCGAGACTGAGATTACACCAGTTGAGACAACAAAGGACACAGTGCTTGCTTCACTATTCACTGCCCCTATTATACCACCACATGAGCCTCATGAGCGTGCTAAGAGGCACCGTTCCAGCCGTACCACTGAGGGAGATGAGGCACGTGCTAGGAAGAAGGAGTGGATAGATCTTGAGGCTTCGAGGAGAACCTCTTTGGTTGATGAAAAGACCCGTAGATGATGGCCCAAGAGTTGGCTACTAGGGCATCTAGCTCCAGAGTGGAGGTTTTTTTGGAGGAGCACCATTGAGGGTGCGGATACTGCTGTGGGCACTACTGAGGTTGTCCCTACGGAGGGTGTGGGTTCCCCGAAACCGGATTCGCCTGCTTGTTGATTTTTGGTGCTATGCGCCTCAGGTTTGCTTCACCTACCACCCTGTCTTTATATTTCTTATGCATTGGGGACAATTGCATATTTTTTTGTTGGGGTGGGGTAAATAGAAAGTGAGTGGTAGGTTGAAGTCTGAGTAGCCCAACTCACTATCCTCTCTTACTGGTTTTCTTGCATGTGTTCTTTTTCTCCAAGAGAATGATTACTTTAATGTTGAACTGCCATGCACCGTAACTTGTACAAAGTATGAAAGTGAAAGATGAAGCATGACAGCTAAACAAGAATGATATCCCGTTCTAAGAAAGTGCTTGCATGAATAGGTATAATGAATGTTAAACGTAATGGCTCTAATCATGACAAAGAGATGCACCCACTACATCACCCTCAATCTAGCACTCAAATTAGGTGAACGATAATCTAATAGTGTAATGAGGTGTCATGAGAGTGAGGAAATTTGATTGTTCCCCTGTTGGTACCTAGCAAGAACTTGCCCGGTTGGTCCTGTTAAAGGAATCTGTGTTAGACAATTAGGAAAGGTTCATGGGCCCTTGTTCAAATTAGCAAACATCTAGCCTAAAGGAAAATGTACCAAATGAAATTGTTATTCACTTTCTATCCAAATATTTTGAGCCTATAATAGACCTCTCTTTTCTTCAACGACTCATATTCCCTGGGTATAATGTGTTGGCCCTGGTCCCTCCTTTGACATGTGCACCTTAACTTAGGCCAAAAGCGTAAGATGAGGGTGGATAATGCAGAAACTGACCTCTTCTTGGACCTGACCCAACCTTTGGTAATGTGTACCTCGACTCATTGCAAAGACATAAGTTTAGAGTGTCTATTATGAGTGATGACCCAAAAAGTGGGTATGAAAAGAGTAATGTGGAAAAGAAAAGGAACAGTGAACAACAAAAGTGACTTAGTTGAAATTGTCAATTGAATAAAGATAAAAAGAAAAAGAAAGAGAGAGTGTTAAGCAAAAATAAGTAAGAGTCACTTACAAAAAAGAGAAATAAAGGTGAAAATAAGGTAAAGATGACAAGAAACAGTAGGGCATAATAGATAATGGAAGAGGTAATACGTTTAGCCGTAATGTCAAGGAGGGAAACAAGTCATTAAAATGTACCCATATGTACCATACCTGACCCTGAGCCTACGTTATAAGCCAAGAAAGTCCTATCGTGATCCTAAGAGTCTAATATGGTGAACTTAAGCAGTGAAAATAAGGGCAAGCCTATGGCGACAAGTACCAACTAGGTGGGAATTTGTTTTGAGCGTGAGTATTGAAAAATGATCCTTATACTCAAAGTTAAAATCAATGTATAAAAAAGGAGGATATCTTTTTAAGTGAGGGCACTAGTTGCAATATTGGAAAGTTGGTACCTCGGCGAGAGACCAAAGAGTAGAGGTATCGGTGCATGGTGAGTCTGTGTCATGGTTTGATCCACACGAGTAAGTCTATCAAGCCTAAAAGGAGAAACATGCTCTCAAGAAACGACAAAGTCGGGATTGATGGCCATGTGATTGCCAAACATTAAAAGAGAATACTTATGTACAAAGTGTTGTTCTGAGTCATAGTGCGTCGCTTGAGGACAAACAAAATTTAAGTTGAGGGTGTTGATATACCGTGGTTTCACGCTACTTTCAATGTTTTCCCCTTAAGATTGGTGTGTCTAGAGCCTTTTTGTAGTAATTTTAATATGTTTTTATCTTCTTTTTTTTGCAAGAAAGTTTTCCAAAACCAAAATGCAGAAGGCTGTGAAGAATTAGTGTAAAGGTGACCCACGAAGGTCATCGAAGGCCCGTCGTCCCATCGACAGACCATAGGTAGTGACTTCGATTGTAAGTTTAGTCATCTAGAAGCAAATCACGGAATTTGGACCAACTGTGGGGCTACGAAAGAATCGACGAACCGTTCTGTCGATCAAATCAGCGAAAGTCCCATTACCCGATGTTGAAGAAAATCTAAGTATGGAACAACGAGAAGCATCGACAGACCGTAGGTGAATCGACAGACTGTGTTGTTGGTCCATCGATTGAATCAGAGAAGTTGCAAGTTGGAAGATGAAAAAAATGCTAAGTCTGGACTTACGGAGGGAGTCGAGGGTCCGTCGTTTGACCGACGGACTATCTGTGGGGGTCGTCGATTGAAGCCTCATTTTGGACTAACTTTCTTTATTTGAATTCCTTTTAATAAAAACTCTGTTTTTTATAAATAGGGTGTAAAACCTCATTTTTGGGGTTTGATTCTATTACTTTTTTTTAGTTTTGTTCTTGGAGATTTGTTATTGCAACTTTAGCATTAATCAAAATTTTTGGATTTGGTTTTCAAGTGATTTTTGTGGATTCAAGTTGAATTTCTAGATTTTCTTCGAATTTGTCAAAGTAAGTTCATGATTTATTGTCGATCAACCATGAATTGTGTTCTTCTAATCATGGGTAACTAAATCCACAACTATGGTTTTGGGAACCATGGGTGATTGACAAAATAAACCTAGCTTAATAACAATTCTCAAATAGGTTATTGCATGCATCGATAATCCTTTTGTTTATAAGTCTTTTTAACGAATGCACGCGTTAGAACTCCCTTATTGCTACTTGCCAGACCAAGGGGGTAGTTCATAGGAAAAGAATTATCGACATGGATTTAGTGGGATACTATCTAATAGGCTAGTTTTAATTGGTGCGAAGTAGTAACTAAAGACATACATCGAATATGATTCTTAATATGAAGTAAAGGTAAGGTTAGTAACTTAGACACGTGTAGCCGGACCAAGGTACAAGATGAAATTCTCTAAATGTTAGACCAAGGATTTAGAGATACATAACTTATCACTTTGCATGAAAAACACTAGTAAAGAATTGTTATAGCTCGTATTATGGCGTTATGAACCTATAGGTAACACTTAAAGTCTATTTTCTCTCACAACTTGATAAACACGAATAATTCACTCTTGCTACTTGTTTGACTTCGTAATATTACAATATTTTAGTTTCACAACCCCCCCTTTAATTACTAGTTTTCGGAAAGGACTTGACTAAATAGAAGTAATCGTATATTAAAGTTAAGTTTAAACCATTTTCCTCGTGGTATCGACCCCAACCTAATAGTTGGGTTCTCTACTTGATACGACCACTTATACTACTTTAGGGAAGTGCAATTTAAGCGTATCAATAATGTATTTTTAGTTTTTCCATAACTACTAAAGAAAATGCCCATAATAATCTAATAAAGCCCACTAAAATCAATGTTGTTCGAACTCTCTAAAATTATTGCCCCAAGCATGTCAGATTTTTAGAATGCACTACTTTTGGAATCTTCAAAACGTATTCATCAACATTTTTTATTGTAACACAGATACAAATTCCTTATCCTATTTCAGAATATCTAGACAACATAAATTCAAAAATGAAATAATTGAATTACAATAAATGAAACATTTATCAACAATAAATATTTATAAACTTGATCATTCATACTTTAAGTGAAACATTGCCCCTTCATGTAACTATAATTGGTCGTGAATTTCAAAGGTTAAATTTGTCACTAAGTTATTATGTTTTTAACTATATATCTAATTTCATAATTTTGTTCAATGGAACCACTTGGTTCATTTTTAAATAGAAATCAAAAGGAAAAAAAATACGAAATTATACATATCAGACAGGTGCATTCATGGTGGAATAGTATTATCTTATAGAACTTTGGTAGCATAGAAATGTTGTTTTTAGTAGTAGAAGAATACCCAAGGGAATATCCTCCGCCAATTCTCCGGCGGACCTTGTTAGTCATCTCTGTCTTTTGTCAAGAAATATCAAAAAAGTGTTGTTTTGTTTTCTATGTGGGATCAAAACTCATATTGGAATTCGATAATTTTAAATGTTCACTGCGTAGGATCTTATTTGACGAAAAGCACTGCGTATGGATAATTTTTTCATACTTAATATTCAAATTCAAAATCTCTCATCAAAAGAAAAATAATCAATGTCTGGCGAATTCTCTTGTTCTTGTCTATTGTTGAGAGCATACAATTTGCTTGTTCCTCCGCCAACACCAGAAGTGGTTCCCCTAGGTACAGTCGTGTCCGGTGGAGCAACCGATGAACACTAAGCTTTGTTCACCCCCATAAATATTGCCTTGATTGTTCTTTGGGCACTCCCTCATGAAACACCCGGTCTGACCACACTTCAAGTGACCCGTGAAGCCCTCACGACAAACACTGGAGTGATTCTACCACACATGGCGCAGGCATGAATCTTACTACCTCCATGAGCCACTCTACCATGTGAATATGTAGGCTTATCTTGAGAAGTCTAACCATGATACTCAACTCTATCTCAAGGCGTAGGTGCACTAGAAGATAATGGTGCAGGCCTCTTTTGTTTACGACATTGTGGCCGATTCGAACCACCTTTCTGCTGCCTAAACTTATTCCAGTTTTGGTTTTCTTATTTTTGTACTCCTCTCAGTCCCTCCGCTTTTCCTACTCTACATATTGTACATAGATAATCTACCTCAAAATGTCCATATATCCAATAAGCATTGCATCCCAACCCTCTTTTCTCTAAGAGTGACCCAATCCGACAATGAACAAACGCATACCACTTCTCATGTCCTTAACCATCTCAGCAGCATAACAAGATAGTTGGGAAAATTTTAACCCGTAAATATGCACTCTAAGAGAGTCATACATAAGAGTGAGGAACTCACGTACCTTGTCCTCTCTCAGTTCTTGGGGAAAAAAGTTCCCCAAGAAGGCCTCATAAAAAAAAGCCCAATTTGCAGGTGGTGCATCTTCATTTCTACTTTCCTTCCACTGATCAAACTAAGTCCCTCTTAGTTTCATCAAAGTGTATCACCTCAAAAACCTTTTTCAGTTCGTCAATGAAGTTCTCTGGGTCCTCAATAGTGCTCTAACCAGTAAAGCTTGGGGGATTCATCCTCAAGAAATCCCAAGCCCTCGAAGTGTTAGCCGCTTCTTGTCGAGCTCCTCTTTGTTGAGCAACTGGGCTAGTCACAACTTGACTCAGTATCCTAATTGCCTCTCTAAACTAAGCATTAGTAACTTCTCTTTGAGGTTGCACTTCAGGTGCATTTGGTAATTCCTGCTCTTGAGGTTCAACGTTTCTCCTAGCTGGATGACCGCTTAGTGCTCTTCGTGGAGGCATGGTTATTTGAAACACGTGCAAGCATGTATTAGAGAGGAACTTTTAGAGATAAACTCTAATACACGAAAAGGAATATGAAAGAAGTGAGAAATTACTAAATGTTGTAGCATCCTAATCATAGAGGTGGAGCGCTTCATACTGATGACTAAGACTCTACAGACATGGCTTCCTAGAATTTCTAGGACTCTTGAACTCTGTGCTCTGATACTAAGTTTTTCATGCCCGACCCGAGCCTACACCGTTCACGTGAACAGCACCCAATGACAGTTGATGTCCTTGAGCGAACCTTTGCGTAGCTTACTTAACTCAGGTGAAGACTTAAACATAAGATATAACTCACCAAAATAGCTTAAAAGAATTAATTAGCCAAAATGGCAACCCAATGTCTTAGTCATTTACATGTGAAAATAAAAGACTAAGAAAACTACTACCATCTGTCTATGAAGCCTATAAAATAAAGACGGATGTTGGGACAACACCCCTAAATCATCCTAACAACAGAATACTAAAGCAATTAACTAAAAGATAAAGCCTCCAAAATGAAGAGAGGCTCACCAACTGACGTTGAGCTTCTCACTGGATCAAAGGTGCCACAAATGTTGATCCTAGTTATCTGCATATGCATCATAATATGATGCAAGCTAACTGACATTAGTACATAGAATGTACAAGTATGCAAGTTGGAACGCTAAAAACACTTAATCTTGAAAAGTAGTAAGAAGGAACACTAATAATGGATCTGCTAAACTCATGTATAACTTAACTCATTTCAATATAATGCAATTTAAAAGTAAGTGCAATATAAGAACAATAGTCTGAAATATGTTGTAAACACTGAATGTATGCAAGATACAATTAACTATAATATGTATGTAAAAATACAAATAAAATTATGTATATAAGAATACAATAACTTCTGTGGGAATTTCTTTAATCGACAACCATAGTTAAGAGCTACAGTGATGATACAACGATCTATCTCACGCTCCTGGCGCATCCTATTCCCGGCCCAAGGTATAAGACCTGAACTGCCTAATAGATCCACTAGTCTACTGTGAAAAGGGTTCATCTAAAAAGTATGAACCTTTTCTACCCATGGTAACTACATGGTTATGCGGGATTTGAGTTGTCTAAACTCTCTCCCACATCGGTGCTCAATACTACTCCCAAAAATATTTTGGCTCTTATGCTTAAAAAAATTGATTTTGTGGCTTTGAGATTAGTGGTCAAAATACTTAGCTCAATGTTATCTTAGAAATCATAGTTTCCCTGCTTGGTTCTATTAGAAATCTATAATTTTTTTCTGAAAACCTGCCCTAAGGCTCCTTGGAAAAGAAAGGAGTTAAATGTAAAATATTTATGTCTCTTTGGGAATACTTAGTCCCCATATACCTTTGAAGAAACGAACTTCAACTTATTTATTACTTAGCTTGAAACTTGAGTTGTAAAACAAATTTAAAATGTTTAAATAGGACTCTTGAAAACCTTTAAGAACTTTACTTTAACTTACTTCTTAGCTTTAGTTTTGACTTCTTAACTTTCTTGACTTTGATATTAAATTTCCTTGAATTGAATTATGGATTCAAGGTTCATAATCTCATGTTTATAGATGATTTTATGATGTTTAGATGCACCTGAGAGTGTTGGAATATAATAATAAATGTGGGTACATCACTTGGAAACTAGTACTAAAAGATGGAAAAGAACGAGTTCTCCAGGAGTCAGTGGCGCTCTGATAGGCGTGGAGTGCCAGAGCCTGATGAAAAAAGTATGTCCTGAGGGGCTGTGGCTGGCGTGGTGCACAAGATCCTGACGAACAGATATTGTCCCAGGGGATTTGTGTCACAATCCGAAACCATACCTTAGAAGTTAGGGTAAAATCTTAGATTGTAACCGGCGTCGTCGACCTCTCGGAGGTCTAAGACAAGAACTTTCATATCATTCATTGCATATACATAATTAAAAGTAGTGCGGAATTTTAAAACTTTATACAAAACATAATATAGTCTTTAAAATCTCTTTCATATAAAAGAAATAAGAAATACTAAGTCTCAATATCATAATCTTAAGACACAAGAATACTTGGGACACGACCCACACTTCAAAATACGAATATAGAATTACTAAGTCTATTACAATACTTTGAATGAAAACATAAAGACGTATATGCCCTCAAGTCAAGTGAGGACATACTTCAACTTCTCTTGAACGATCTTCTAAGTCCAAGTTTTCACTTCCCAAAGCTCCTCACCTACCAAGAACTATATAGATAGATAAAAGCATGAAATTAGTACAACTACATGTACTAAGAATGGACTTATGCATAAAAATCATGAAAACACGCTTTATTTGAAATATGCATCTTTTCATTTGAAAATCATATTCTAATCATAATAACATCATTAATTAGTTTAGAAATAAATAAGATACCTCTAGAGTGTAATTTCCTCAATTAAAGTCATCCTAAGATTCACTTAAGTCACACAAAGAGAGACCACCCATACACCCTCTCTAGATGTGCCTAAAAGATCCTTAGAATTACTTATAGTGAGTCGCATACACATTTCGAGACATCAATCATATCAATATATAGTCACTATCACAATTCCTTGTCAAATGCTATCAAAAGACTTACTTAAGTAGGTCAAGAAGATAACGTTCATGATTGACCCCTTCAAGACTATCTAAATAATCCTTATGACTTCCTAAGTTTGGATCATGTCCACATAATCAACATCTTCCCTAATTAGAGTCATTCTTAAGACTCATATGGGTATTATAACAAGTGACTGTTCCTATGCCACCTTCATACCTTAACTAGACAACCCTTAACTACTCTAGATAGGTACTTATTCCTTTTTCATACTCCATAACATAAGTTATTAGTTCGTTAGTTCATTAAGACTCATACATCACATAAAGGACATTCAAATTATGATCTTGGGACAAGCCCTAGGGAACTCACATAACCACATTCAAAGTCTATAGGTTTGCAATTGTATAGATAGTGTCCCATACACCCCACCTAAACGTCATTTAATCCTCTAATTACTAATAGTATTCCCACTATGATGAGAATAGGCAACAACAGACCATATTAGACCATGATAGTAACATGTAACAGGATAGTTATTCTACTCCGATGAGGATGTTCTACTGCCAAATGGTAGAACTTAGACACAATCCCATGTAGGACAGGGTAAGGGAATATGAAGGGCATACTTTTGTAATCGAGGTATCATACTTAACTAGAAACTACTTTCCGTTACCATACTCACTCGGTTGTGCTAGCCTCGTTCTCATGAGTAATTGTCAACATTAGGTTCACATAAAAGGGTTCCATAATAAGTTCATAACCCAATCACATTTACCCTACCAAGGAAGGTCCACTAGGGCTACCTCACAATGGCGACAAGAAGCTCATGATTACTTTCCTAAGGATTAAAATTATGCCATTCCAGCCAACTAAAATTAAGTCCATCATTCCTTTACTTTGAAGGATACCATTATGGCTTACACTTCAATCTATCTTAACCTTACCTTTACGTCAAGGTTTGCACATAATAGACTCTCATATCATCATTTAAAGTCACATGTCATTATTACATTCAAGAATAAGATTTCTAACACCCTAAATCAAGAAATCACATATTCATAACCATATACATATAAAGAAAGAGATTCAAGTCAATCAAGACGAGACATCAGATACTTTACTTTTAACACATAATACAAGTCTAACTAGAAACACCTAGAAATCTAATATCTTCAAGTCATCCTATATATCATCATAACATCATTAATGTACTCCACATAGACTCACAAATCCAAGTCGGAATAACCAAGACTTAACCCTTACACTATACTCATAATGTCAAGTCAAAGTCCTAAAATGATTAATAAGCAAACATAAGTAGAAAATAACATTATATGACTATATAAATTCACATGTAACCTAGATAATAAAATGCTTCAATACTCAAACTACACAAATGGCCACATAAATTCAAGCTAGTGACCAATAAGGTCGCCTCATAAATTGCATAAAGTAACGCCTAAATGCACGTCAATTGCAAATAAAAACACATAACACCCGCCACCAAGTGTGCGACCATACCAATCATAATAGAATCGAAGTTTATTAAGTACTAACAAATTAAGGAAAATGGGGAGCACACCTTTACTCCCCTTATCCCACCTTCAATTCAATGCTAAATCGATCATTTTAAATCACAAGGACCTTACCATGACAATCACTACAATTTCAAGCAATAATCATTAAATCGAATGAAACTCTATCAATTCAATCTAGGTTTAAAAATTAGGATCAATTAGATATCAATTGAAATAAAAATTCCTATACATAGAAAGCCCAGAAGGAAGAAAAAGAAACTACATACAATTTAAAAAATTAGTTTTAATATCAAGTACCCCACCTTATAGTAACAAAATAGGGTTCATCCAATTTTACCTGGGGGTTCCGAGGTATAATTTAGTTGAAAATAATCAATACAATATCAATTAGATCATATTCGATGATTAGAAAGCATTATCGCAAGAAACCCATGGTTAAAAATCATGAAAATTGGACAAAGTTACTTTAGAAACTTTCGAAAACAAACATCTTGAGAGTTGGAGCTACTTGATAAAACGGAGTTTCAAGGATCAAAATCAATACCTCAAGGATGATAATTATTCCAATTTGATCAAGAATGTCACACAAAATCACTCACAAGCCTGCCTCTGCCAAATTGGGTATTCATGGTAAGTTTTTAGGGATATTTTCTAAGTGTTTTGGGGGGTTTATGAGGGAGTTTTTTAAGAATGAAGTCTCTGCCATGTGATTACACCCTTATATAACTTAATAACAAATACATAAAATACACTTATAAAACATCCCTGGAAATGCTTAAAGTGGGGTGAATTTACAATTTACCCCTTGATTTGGAAGCAGACCTGCGCAGGAGAACAGGTCGTGCAATGCCTGCCCTTGACGAGGCGTCACCACCTCGACGGTCCGTTACAAGTCTCCGTCGGTGCCAACAGTGGCCGGAAAAGCTTTCTATATTCACCCTTGGATAAGTCCCTCACTACGGGACCCTTTGACGGGGTGTCACAGCCACGACTGACCGTTGACTGTTGCATCGCCAGGGTCTGCCTGGGACAACCTGCACACTAATTTTGGGTCCTTCCTCAAGGAACCTTTGGTGGTCCTTGAGGGTAATTTTCCGGACGTTTCCAACCCAAATATGATCGTCTATAAGTTTAAAACCTCTCACATGAATTTCATCCAAAACGAACACGTAAAACTCAACGAAACTCGCCTAGATGTACAAGGTCGACTCAATGCATATCTTTTGAACGCCTTGGACGTTCTTGGTCGTTTGACCTCCAAACTTCACGAAACTATAACCACTGACTATACATGATATATTAATTCTATTAAGAACACTAAAACACCATGAAACACACATAAACACATAGAACCACATTTTACACATTTAGGTGACTTAGTAGTCAAATGCTTAGTCGTTCACCTCTAATATTATAGCTACTGCCTATATACTATAATTTACACTCATTTAGGACTCTAGAATATCAATACCAACATATTAGGAGCTATTTAAGCTAAGTCATTTTCGGGGTCTTACGATCTCCCCCACTTGGATAACATTCGTCCTCGAATGACACTTGCCATTCTTTGAACACTTCCAAGATAAGAGACTCAAGTAGCAGCTAATAACCATTCCATACAACACATAATCACAAGAAAATCAATTTCACATAGTCTAGAGATCCACAACACAATAAGAAACTAGAAAACAATTCTATAACTCATTAAGCTACAAAACTCACATTCTTCAATCCAAATAGTAAAAACTCATTTTATGCTTAATATCCTACTCATATACATCAGTTCTAAAGACATCAGAACATTTTTATTCAAAAGAATCAATTAGTCATTTTCTAAAAAATATGGCAGGATGTAGTTTTAATGCAACAATGAATTTTTAAGCCATTTTAAAGCAATTTTTTAAAAAGTTATAAATTTAGAAAATTCATGATATAAACATGCTAATATGCAAAGTACCATCATATAAATACATCTTACAACATAATCATGGCTTCATAAAACACACAATGCAAGAAGTTAATGAAATTCAATTTCAACAAAACTCCTAACATCATGCACAAACAACAATTCAAGAACTTCTATCCCATCTACTAACCATACTCCCCCACTTATAAGGAACTCATATCTTAACAAAATAAATAGAACTTACCAACATCATCATCACTCTCCTTCTCATCCGGCTTCTCCACCCTAGAACGGAGTGCATAGAGCGCCTCTTTGTTGAAGAATCATATTTTGGAGAACATGGAGTAACTTGCTTACCCTCTCTACCTCTAGAAGCAATAATAGGACAATCTCTCACTTTGTTCCCATATTTACCACAACCAAAGCAACTCTCGGTACCCAATAGACACTCACCATAATGTTTCTTGCAACAATTTGCACAAGTAGGCTTGCCATCCTTGGAACCACCTCCTTTCTCAACCTTGAACTTAGCACTCCTAGATTCTCCTTGAGATTGAACATTCTTCTTAAACATAGTTAGATCTTGATCACTATCACCACTCCTTTTAAAACTTCTAGCCATCCTCTTAATCTTAGACTCTTCAATTGATTGTGCATACACCATGTTTCAAGCTAGGGTTATATCATCATGCAACATAGTGGTACGAAATTCTTCCACCACTGAGTCGGCTTACTCCGTCACAAAATGACTCATTTCATCTCTTGGATTGGACACAAGAGAAGGGGCATACATAGACAAAGTTGAGAATCTTCAAAGGATACTCCTCAACCCCAGATTGCGCTGAGATTGATAAAATCCTCACCTTAATTTCCTTCTCTCTCGGGGAAAGATGGAAAGTACATACCAAGAAAAAGCTTCCTTAAATTCTTCCCATTCAATAGGACCCGATCCTTCCGTCTATTATCCTTCCATTGAGTGTACCAAATTGAGAAATTATCCCTCAATATTACGAATCCACACTCCACCTTCAAGAAACTCTTGGGGAACCTTACTTACCTTAGAGCCAAGAAAGATAGGAGGATGGATTCAAGCTCACCCCAAAAATCTCTCAACCTAGATGTCATAGTGCTCTCCACAACCCTAGGCATCATGTTCAAATTAGCTTGCATAGTCACGACTCGGTCTATAGCAATAAAAACCTCTCTAATCTCTGCCTATTAGACATCTCCACAACCTCAATACCTCCTTCCACATTAGAAATAATATCACCTTGGGGAGTCACTTGGCCATATTTCTCACCTTGCCCACCTTGAGGAACTTGCTTAACTGAGGAATCTCCTCATTCACCCTCTCCTCTTCCAAACTTCTAGCGGCCATCCTTCTAGTATTCATCTCCTAGAAAACACAAGGAAACTCATAAGAAGGATAATCATAACATTTACTCTACCGCATGATATAGGAGTAGAAATGAGGGGAAACTCTATCATCCTATAAGCTCTTGCCCATAGATGTATAGCTACTCACATCGTTAGTCAAGAATATACAAGACGTGACTTGATAAGAATTCTTGATTCGTAATACTACTTTCACCATCCTATGCTATGATACCAAGCTTGTGACAACCTGAAATCATACCCTAGAAGTTAGGGTAAAATCTTAGATTGTAACCGGCGTCGTCGACGTCTCAGAGGTCTAAGACAAGCCCTTTCATATCATTCATTGCATATACATAGTGAAAAGTTACGTGCCAAAATAAAAACTTTCAAAAAAACTAATATAGTCTTAAAAATTCTCTATCATTATAAAAGATATAGGAAATAATAAGTTCTAATCAATCATCTTAAGACACAAGAATACTTGGAACACGGACCATACTTCAAAAGACAAATAAGAATTACTTAGTCTATTACAATACTTTGAATGCAAAACATATCAGACTATATGCCTCAAGTCAAGTTGAGGACATAACTCAACTTCTCGTGACGATCGTCTAAGTCCAGTCTCACATACAAACCTCCTCACCTACCAAGAAATCTATAGGATAGAAGAAGAATGGAAAATTAGTACAACCACATGTTAGTAAGTAGTAGACTTTTGCCTAAAAATTGAAAACAAATTTAATTTGTGAAATATGCATATTTTCATTGTCAAAAAAAACATTCTAATCAAAAACATCGTTTAAGGTATTAAGAACATATAAGATCCTTGTAGCATTGTAATTCTCCTTAAAAGTCTCCTAAGATTCACTAAGTCACAGAAAGAGAGGCCGCCTATGCACCCTCTCTAGGTATCTAAATGATCTTAAAATACTTGTAATGAGTCACATACACACTTCAATACATCAAACATATCAACATATAGTCACTATGACATTTCCTCATCAAAGGCTATCGAAAGACTTACTTAAGTAGGTCAAGAAGATAACGTCCATGATTGACCTCTTCAAGACTACTTAAATAATCCTTATGACATCCTAAGTGTGGATCATGTCCACATAATCAATATTTTCCCTGATTAGAGTAATTCTTAAGACTCATCTAGGTAAGATACGAAGTGATAATTCATATGCCCCCTTCACACCTTAACTAGACAACCCTTAACTACTCTAGATAGGTACTTATTCCTTTTACAAACTCCATAACATAAGTCATTAGTTCATTATTTCATTAAGACTCATATATCACATAAAGGGTATTCAAATAATGGTCTTTGACACGACCTAGGAACTCCACATAACACCTTCGAAGTCTATTGTGCAATATCTAGATAGCGTCCCTTACCACCACCTAAACATCACAAACTCCTCTAACGCTCATAGGTATTCCATATGATGAGAATAAGCAAAAATTGATATAGACCATGATAGCTAAACATGGAATCCAGAGTTCTATCCTACTCCGTTATGGTTGTTCCATTACTATACTCACACGGTGCTAGCCTTCGTTCTTATAGAGTAATTCATACATTAGGTTAACATAAAAGGGTTCTGTTAGACCCGCAAACTACTTGATCTAACTACGCGCATACATGTCAAGGACTTGGGCATTGGTCTTGAACATTGTATGATGGCCAAACAAGTGCCAACACAAGTTTCAAGGCTTGGGTGTTGGCAAGCAGCCTTGAACGTGCATGACTTACGTGGGGCTAAGGCGTGGCAAGACAGCAGTTGGTTGATGAAGCAAGGCTGTGAAGACTTGCAATGTCAAGGACAAAGGCAGTTCACCCGAAAATGCTGAAATAAAACTTAGTTGGAAGACAGCTAAAATATTCTAAGGTTGGAAGCTGGCAGGATTATTTCTAAGTGTTGGAATGAAGCCGGAAATATTCTAAGGTTTAGGATATTAGTATTTCGTGTGTTGTAGATAGAATGTAATTTGAATTTAGATTCTATCTGTGGACATATAGGCTGTTGCGAAAGTTAGGTTTGAACCTGGGCTGACAGTGTCGGACAGGGGTATTTGTAAACCGCCGCATGATAACACCATGTGCAAAATTTTGATTAAGGTGGAAATTCATCTAAGGAAAGGACAGAGTGTTTTCTAGCCTTAGACTAATTCGTGACGCTTCCTTGGTATACTTAAGGTGAATAAAGGTTCATGGGACTGGTTCCTGTAAAATTCTGGTTGGTTGTTTGACGTCTACTTTTTAAGTATTTTATATACTTAGCAATTTTCGTGGGTTGTTTTTAAGTAGGCTGAAGTTGAAGTATTACGACGCTGTGTAGACTGCATAGCAGTGGTGTGCGAGAAAATAAATCCGACCCTCTTTAATTAGTTAGAGCAAGGTTAAACAATGGTGAAAACACAGATTGTGGGAATTGGCAAGAAAGAAACGATTGAATCGCTTCGTCGGGTTTATGAAGATATCCTGGCAGACCCTACATTTGTGGATATTATTCACACCAAATCATTTGAGTTGCGAGTGGACGTGAGAAAGTTCAGGGGGAAATTGGTGGATATAGACGAATGTTGATATACCACATTACTGAAATCTTGGACTTTCGTGCCACAACTACGCAGAAAGAAAAGGAGAAAACTAGAGGGACTGCAGAAGGAAATGAAAACCTTCGTTGCAGAACTCGGTGTCTGATGTCGGGCTGTGTGGCTTACGTTGAGTTCGACTCGTAGTTGAATCATCTAAGGTTAAGATTCCAGACCCTAAAGCCTCAGTGGCGCAAGGAGTGCTAAAGACTTGAAAATTCCATATGGGGACATGGACAGTACTGTACTGACAGCGCAAGAGTGCCAGACACTGATAAGTTGGAATAGTACCACAATGTATTCGTCGGGTGATTACAAAACTTTGGTGAGAGGACTCGAAATGCAGACGACGTGAGTGTGGTAGTTCTAGAATTGATACATGGGATAAGCCTTATAAAGAAATGCTTGCCGATCAATTTCTTCCTAGCAATGCATCTTTGCTTTGCAAGGGATTAAATTGAAAAGGGTTAAGGCAGACGGGTTCAGTGAGGGGAATATATAAAAGAATTACCTCTGTGATGTTAGACATTACAAAATATGTCTATGAGGACAAACTTCACAATTTCATTTGGGCATGCAAGGCTTGGGCTCAAAGAAGTACGAAGGCAGAAGGTCAAAGGATCTGCCTGGGCAATGCCTGCTGCGATTCATTGAGTAGATTTCCGGATGACTCGTTCTTCGCAGATGTCACTTCTACTTCAAAAAATAGAAAAAGAATGAGAAGAAGGGGAATTGAAGAAAGGAGAGTCGTAAGAGAATACAAAATGATAAAGGAAAGACACAAAGAAGGATGGGAAGACAGACCAAGAATAAAGATGGAAACTCTAAGGGTTGTTGGGACTTGTGGTTTTCCCTCATTTGGCCAAAATCTTGTCCGAAACAGCGAAAAGGTGAATATGCTTGCTTGCTTGGAAGGGCATATGAATCAAAGGGAGGAGACTAAAAAAATTGTGGCTGCAATCGGCAAATCCATTGGGATTGTTCTTTTATCACATTATGGGGATCAACACTGTTTGGGGAAATCTCCAGCACTTAGAATCCTAAGCGCTTCTTAATCATATAGAAGAAAATGAAAGTAAAAGAAAACAATGTGTGATGGGCAATGGTTGATACAGGGGCCACACACACGTTTGTTGATTGTGAAGGTTTTTGCGGCAAAATTGGGGCTGAAGTTGTCTAAAAGCCCCCTGCTTATGTCAAAACAGTCAACGATAAGGCACAAGCCATTGTGGGCATGGCTATGGGGGTGTCTATGTCGACTGAATTTGGTGGGAAGAAAACATTAATTGATGTTGATGCCACTTGGAGACTTTGAAATTATACTGGGAGTGATTTCCTAAGAAATACCAGTTTGTTTACTTTTCCTCACTTAGATGGAGTGATGGTAATGAAGTGGAAGTGCATGCTGGTTTTTCTGAGGGTGTTATCCGTTTGGAAACAGTACTAAAGTTGCAAAGAAGAAAGGACAAGGAAATGTTGTTGTCTGCTATGTCGATAGGACAAAGGGCTGAAGAAGGTTGACGAAACCATACTTTGCTCCCTGGTCGAATTAAACCTGATGTAAAATAAAGTGCCTGATTGTTTGGTGAATTGCTAAACAGTATGGCTGATGTTATGCCTCCGGAATTGCCAAAGAAAATTACCACCAAGGAGGGGAATGTCATAAGATTGAGTCTACCTGGTACGGTTTGATCCTGCACAAGCCCATATTCGTATGGCTCTAAAGAATGGTGAAAATAAGCAAACAATGTTGAAATGAATTGCTAGATGTTGGGTCACTAAAACAAGGCAAACTATAAAGAACAAGTATCCGGTTCGTTGGTGCAAGATTTAATGGACAGGTTAAGCAAGGCATGTGGTTCAAAAAAACTTGATTTGAGGGAGGTTTATAAAAAACTGGCACGGTTAGCTAGCAGAGGATGAACCAAAAACACAGGGTAAACTAGATATGGTGCCTAGAATTCCTTGTAATGCCGTTTGGGACTAACTAATGCCCGGAAACATTTTGCCCAATTTAAGAACAAGGTTCTGTTTGACTACTTTGATGACTTCATTGTTGTTTACTTAGATGAATTGCATATATAGTCGAACGTTGAAGAACATGTTAATCACCTAAGACTGGGTTCGTGTCTCAATTGAGGAAATACAGCTTTAGTCAAGATGGGAAAAAAAGTGTGAATTTGCTCAACAAGAGAAAAGTTCTGGAGCATCTTGTTAGTAAAAACCAGGTTCGAATGGTCCTAAAGAAAGTACGGCCATTGTTGATGGCAGGCACCTCGTCCATTGGTGAAGAATTTGAGGTCGTTTCTTGGATTGGCGTAACTATTACGAAAGTTTATGCTGGTTACTCAAAGAAGCGGCGTCTTTGACAGATTTGTTTTGAAGAAGATGCAAAATGGGTTGGTTGTTCTGAACAGCGGTGAAGAGCATTCAGAATTTGAAGGCACATGCTATTGCATCTGAAACCTATACGCAAAGCTCCTAATTTGAGTTTACATTGAAGGTGCACACTGATGCGTCAGACAAGTCGTTGGTGGTTGTATTAGTGGCAAGGAAGTCATCCAGTGGGCCTTTTGAAAGCAGAAGAAAGTGAATGATGATGAACAAAGATACTCAACACATGAGAAGAAATGGTTGCGGTGGTACATGTTTGCAGATGTTGGAGAGTTTATCTTCTTGGGCACTCGATGTGTGGTGATGAGAACTGATAAGTAGCAAATACATTCTTCAAAACACAAAAAAAGTTGAGTCCTAAACAAGCCCAGGGGTGGCCAAGACTTCCTGGGCAGAATATGTTTAATGTGGGACACATAAACCAGGAAAACACAAAACAGGTTGCCTGATGCGCGGAGTAGGAAGAAGTGTTTGTAGGCAGAGTAGTATATTCAATTTGTCAAAACTGGAAAACTGATTTCTTTGATAGAATCAGGTCGTGTGCTGCAAATGATTATTATATGTTCAATGATGGTCAGGTGCAGGGGGCACAATGAGACGGTAATTGGATTGAGGACGATCGCTCTATTTTTAAAGGGGAGAATCGGGTAACCAAATCGGGGAGGGTTGCGCAAAGACTTGATGAAAGAACGCATGACGTGCTTGGGCTGGACATCAGGTGTTGAAAGGATGTTACCTTTACTGTTCGTGTGATTTGTGGCCGAAAATAGAAGACGATTAAGAGGCGATGACGTTAAAACTTGTCAGTTTGTAAGTGACAAGAGGAACGTCAAGAAGGACGCAGGTTGCTGCAAAACCTTGCCTATTCCTGAAAGGCCATGGCTATCGGTAAGCATGGATTTCATTTCTGGATTCCTAAAGTAGATGCAAAGCATCTATCATGTCGGTAGTGACAGGTTTCAAAATATTCTGTTTTCTTGTGCTCTGAGTTATGCTCATCTGAAGTTGCTGCTGAGTTATTCTATAAACATGTTGGTTACATACTTTGGTTGTTCCAGCTGACATGTGAGTCATAGAGACACAGTGCACGGGTGATTTTGGACAGCATGTTCAAATGTGGGAACAGAATTAAAATTTCTAACTGCAAATCAACCCACAAACAGATGGACCGACGGAAAGATTAATCATTTGTTGGAAGAGTACTTGAGGCACATGTGACTGCAATTAACGGAATTGGGTGGCATTGGTAGAACTGCACAGTTTTGCTTAAAATCGTATAGTCGTCTGCAACAGAAATGAGTCCTTTTGAAATCGTCTTAGCAACAGCCTATGACGCCACAGAGTGCTAAATCTAAAAACAGGGACAGTGCTCCAGCAACATAAAGAGTTGCAGGGACAGACTTGGAAGGTTATCTTTTTTATTATCGAGGCACAGATAGCTTGCGCAAGGCTCAGCAGCGCATGAAGAAGATGCTGACCAAACATCGTTCGCTCAGTGGAGTTCAAGGTCGGGTGAAAAAAGGTGTTGTTGATTGAAACTACCCCAAAATCTGGAACACATTGTGAGTAAAACAGGCATCGGGTGAGTCCTAGGTATGATGGTCCATTGAAGTTGTGAAACGAGTGGGCGAAGTTGCTTATAGAGTTGAAGCTGCCAGAAAGGTTAAAAACCATCCCACTTTCATGTAGTTTCTTAAAACCTTTACTTTGCAGATGCGGATGAACCGGAACAGAAAACAGGTCAAAGAGGCTCCTCAATCAGTACCTACTGTATAGGGCTGAATGAGAAGTTCTGATCACAGGGGTTTGGGGGCACAAGTAAGAAGATTACTAAGACTGAGTTTTGGGTTCACGGAAGGCAAGAGTGTGAGAAGAGGATGTTTGGAGAAGCAAAAGATCTATGGCAGGTTGATGCTCAAACGATGACTATCTCAAAACAGTCGCGATGAGTACATTCAAGTCAAGTGGTGCGGGTGGTCTGTTAGCCCGCAAAACTACTTGATCTAACTACGTGCAGACAGTCAAGGACTTGGGCATTGTCTTGACATGGATGATGGCAAAACAGTGCAACACAAGTTCAAGTGCTATGGGTGTTGGCAAGGCAGCGTGAAACGTGCATGACTTACGGTGGGGATAAGGGCGTTGGCAAGACAGCATGTTGGCTTGATGAAGCAAGGCGGTGAAGACTGGCAATGTCAAGGCACAAGCAGTTCACCCGAAATTGCTGAAATAAAAATAAGGTGAAAGACAGCTAAAATATTCTAGTGTTGTGGAAGCTGGCAGGATTATATAAGTGTTGGAATGAAGCCTGAAATATTCTAAGTGTATTAGAATATTAGTATTTGTGTAGATAGAATGTAATGTGAATAGATTCTATCTGTGGAAATATAGCTGTTGGAAAGTTAGTTTTGAACCCTGGGCTGAATGTGTCGGACAGTGTATTTGTAACCGCCCGCACTGTAACTCCATTGTGCAGAATTTTATTTTAAGGTGGAAATCGTCTAGGCAAAGGACAGAGTTGTTTGCTAGCCTTAGGAATAATTCGTGAAGCCTTCCTTTGTATTACTTAAAGGTTAATAAAGGTGGGACGGTCCTGTAAATTCTGTTGGTTGTTTGACGCTACTGTTTTAAGTATTTCTATACTTAGTCAATTTTCGGGGTTGTAAGTAGGCTGACGTATTACAGACAGCTGTAAGACTGCCTCAGAGTGTGTGTGCGAGAAAAATAAATGACACTCTTTCAGGTTCATGACAAATTCGAACCCAATCACATTGATCCTACCAAGGAGTCACTTGGGCTACTCACAATGGCAAACAAGAAGCTCCTGATGACTGTCCTAAGGATAATATGATGTCGTTTCCATCCAACAACGTAAAAAAGTCCATTCAGTCCTTTACTTTGAAGGATACCATTATGGCTTACACTTCAATCAATCGTAACCTTACCCTTAAGTCAAGGTTTGCACATAATAGACTCTCATATCCTTAGTTAAAGTCATATGTCATTCTTACATTCAAGACTAAGAGTTATAACACCCTAAATCAAAACATCAAACATTCATAATCATATATATATCAAGCAAGATATACATGTCAATCAAGACAAGACATCACATACTTCACTTTTAACACATAATACAAGTCTAACTAGAAACACCTAGAAACAATCTAATATCTTCAAGTCATCATATATATCATCATAAAATCATTAATGTACTCCACATAGATTCACAAAGATAAGTAAATCAATACTTAACTCTAACACTACACTCATAATGTCAAGTCAAAGTCTAACATGATCACTTAAGGCAACCTAACTAGAAGAATACATGTATGACTATATAACTTCAGATGTACATAGATAATAAAATGAATCACATAATCAAACTACACAAATAGCCACATAACTTCAACTAGTTTCCAATAAGGGAGTGCTATGATTTGCATAAAGTAACCGCGACAAAGGCACGTCATGCAAATAAAACAATAATACCGCCACATAAGGTGGACAATACCATCACAATAGAATCGAAGTATAATAACATCAAAATTAAGGAAAACCGGGGCAGCATACCTTACTCCCTTATCCACATTCAATTCAATGCTACATCAGCCAGTTAACATCAAAAGACCCGTACCATGGACATCACCAACAATGCACGCAATATCTAAAAATCCAATGAAATCTCTATCAATTCAATTATCTTTTACAAATCTAGGATATCCAATTGCTAACAATGAAAAAAAATTCTTAGATCTAATTAGAAGGCCCATAGAAACTCCTTAACAATTTAACAATATTGCGATTAATATCAAGTAACCCATTAATTATAAATATATATTCCAATCAGAGTATCATTTGATTACCAGATTATCATGGAATTCAGAACCTGCTTTGTATTCTTTAGTTCGTTGAATTACACATGCCTAGTCAGATATTCCGACCTTCAGATATACATGCCTCAGTTATAATGACTAATTACAGATTAATTGTTACATTCTAAATTTACATGTTCAGTTTCGATCTATCCAGTATTTACATAAACTCAGACATAATCAGTATATTTACAAAATCCATAGGAGTAACATAATACCGAGTTGGACTAGGGTTCAACATACACAAATAGTCCTAGAAATACTAACCAGGTAGGTTGTAAGTCCCCTCTATGGGAAATCAGTTTAGTGATCACGCCAGCATGCCTTTATACCTATGGCAGGGTATATTGGGTCCTCTCTATGGGGCGTATACATCGGACTCCATATTTAGCTAATGTGGTTTTATTATCAGTTATTTGTATCTATCATAGATCAGTCAGACTCTCTTCATTGACCATTTATCATTATATTCAGTATTCTTTTTCAGCATGTTATAAATTAGTCATTGCATCCAGTTAGCTCAAGATCTATAATATAAACAAGAAGAATACATCCCCAACTAGTGAATTATTCAACTATCTAAAACAAATACCGAAGTCCGGAAACATTGGACATTGACGAAAGAGAACTCTATGGCAGCCTGGAAGATGCAGCTCACCCTTGAAGTTGGTGCGATGATATCTAGTATCCTAAACAAGGTCTCTCAATAACCGCTTGAACATGTCCTGTACTAAAAAAATAGAGCAAGTGCAGAATCAGTACACAACCACAATGCACAAGTAAGATCATGCGGCTATCCCGTTAGTTCAATAAAAATAAGTCAGACAATATTATAATCACATGCATATATATCGACATATACAACATTATCAACATGACAATTCGAAAACACATTAGACATGCTTATAACATCATTGGTCCTCTCAAGAATCCAAACCCAAATAGTTAGCTTGACAAAACGTGGAAATCTGACCCCAAGTATGTCGGAACGTGCTAATCAGATCCAATATTGTGTCAAAATGTGACAACCTAATCCAATTTTATGCCAGAATGTGGAAACTGATCTAGTCTACTTGCTAAAACGTGGCAATTCGATCCCTATTCATACACCACAATCACAATCACAAATATATCATCAAGATTATACATTTACATCATAATTTTATGGCTAAATCATTCATTTTTCTCAGTTACAACAAGTGTGATAAAATATTGGAACATTCATATACATATAGGTATCGTAATGTAGCAAGAATATGTATACATCACTCAATCAGGAAATCACAACCATCACCTACCTCGAAATAATCTTGAACCCTAAGAGAATTGATCCTTTCCGTTTCGGATTCTTTCCACTTTTTGTGCTCTACAAAAATTGATAATACACGGGAATCAATAGAAAATCATTAATTACCCGGATTAGTAAAAATTCTATGAACTCTAGATCAACACATGATACCAACTAGTCAATTTAGTATTAAATTACACCATATAATCTATCAAAAAAAACATGCCCCATCAATTTTGACCCATTCTATTACGTTCTATGGATTAAAAAGTGAATTCATGAAGTGAAAAGCTTACCTTTAGCCTAATAAAATGGTGGGAAACGAGTTGGAAGAGCCTAGAGGTTGTTCTTTCGCTTTAAAAGTTTAAAGTATCAAATAAGGTAGTTTAGGGGTTTAATGAACAATCTTGTGACACCTCACAACTAGAAAAAAGTGTAAAAGAGTTTAAAATTTGAAAATATTTGTTTTTGGAGAGTATAGGGAAATTTTGAAAATTTGTCTAAGTTAGGAAAGTGAGTTTTGATCAACTTCAAATGAATACAATGCCTAGTCAGGATGAGTTAGGAGTAGTTGCATATATGGTTGTAAATAACTTAGAATAATCTATCCAATGATGTCGAGTTTGCGCAATTTCTATATCGTATGAATGAGTTATACCTTTCGGAATTAGGGTTGTTGGATTAAGGAAAGTCCAATCCAGATTTGGGAAGGGAAAAAATTATCTTTTCCTAACCTATTTAAATTAATTCGTTTTAGGGATTAAATTAAGGTAAAAACAAGACTTTAAGTGTAGGAAAAAGAGAATTCACGCTAGGCTTGGAGAAAGGAGAAGAGAAGAAAAAAGAGGGCAAGATTAGCCAAGATCGTCGAATTAACTTGAGAATTTCATCGGGGTGATCCATAAAAAGGTATGTGGATCTATCTCAATGTTGGGTTCGTTCACCCATGTGCCAAGCATGTTTGGTTCAGCGTGTTTTCATTCCAAAAATATTTGATTTTTGAATGTTCTTGAATTTCTTTCGCTCTTGAACATGAGTTGAAGTTTATGAATTTCTTGAGGTAGAAAGTATTGTTTCTTGAGTTCTTTGGGTTTGATCCTTTTATATATAAATTGGGTACATATATCTAAGGTGAATTTTAGAAAAGAAAGAGAATTAGAATGATTCAAGGTCAGGAAAATAAGATAAAAATTCAACAGGCATTTGGCAGGGCTAAGCGCGGCGCCCCCCAGATTGAGGCCTTTTAACTTGAGGCATGGCGCGGCGCGCCCAGAACGCCCATGAATTGGTGTTTTCTATCCAGTTTTTGTAATTTTATCCGTTTGAACTTTTCTAAAGTGTTTTAACACTTCCTAATAATTGTAACTACTCTAAATGACTTCTAATCATATAGAAATCATCTAGAAACATGAATTACAACCTTAGTTCCATAACTTCAAATTAAAGGAAATTTAAGAGCCAAGTTTACAAAGTTCATACAATTCTTTTTAAACTGTTTAAGCTTAAAGTCAGGTTAAGTAAAAGATAGGAAAGACGAAGATGTTCATTTTCAAGGTCATAAGTCTTTCAAAAACTTTTTAATGTCATTTTAAGACTTAAATTTGAGTAGAATTCATAGTAAGGTGAAATCGTTTCTCAAAAAGAGTATATGGGAACTAAGTATTCCCAAGGAAGTATAAAAATATTTTCACATTTAAAAAGAAGGAAAATTGAGATTTCCAAATAGCCTTTGGACTAGTTTTTCATAAAATAGTAATATCTTTATAAATGAAATAAGCACAGAAACTAAGATTTCCAAGGTAGCCTTGAGCTAAGTTTTGAGCACTAATATCAAATCACAGAAGGAAGTAGGTTTTAAAAACATTAAAGCTAATATAATGAGTATTTTTTGGAGTAGTATTGAGCACCGATATGGGGAGAGTTCAGATAACTCCCAACCCCCATAGACCATGTAGCCAAAATAAGTAGAAAAGGGTCATACTTTAGATAATTCCTTTAGTGACTTTTATCATAGACTAGTGGGTCCATTAGGTAGTTCAGGTTGGTGTAGGACGACCCAAGAAGTGTGAGGCTAAACCATGTATCATCAATCTAGTTGTTAAGTGATGGTTGTCAGTTAGAGAAAATCCCACACAATTTGAACGTATTTATATATCTACATCAATTTATTTGTATTTTTACATACATCTCAGAGTTATTTGTATCGTTGTATACATTCAAAATTCAAAGCATGCTTCGAAACAACTTTTCTTTATATCTCACTTGTGTTTAAATTGATTTATATTTAAATGAGTCAGTTATGTTGAGTAGAGTTGAGCCAGGTAAGTTCTTCGATTTCTTTCAGACTCTTTCTAGCACAAAATGTTTGGCATTCCAACTAGCATACTCATACATTCAGTGTGTTGATGCCAGTTGTCCTGCTTTTTATGATGATGCAAATGCAAGTAACGAGGATCGGAATCTGATGCACCATTGATCCAGTTAAGCACTCAAGAGTTAGTTGGTGAGCCTAATTGCACAACAGAGGACTCCTTTTATTGTTGTGTTTTTTAATACTTTCTTTATTAGGATGTTGCGGGGTCTTTTCCAATATCCATCTATGTTTTAGAAGGCTTCATAGATAGTCAGTCAAATGATAGTTCATTCGTCATTATCTTGTTATTTGCTTATCATCATATTTGAGTTGCAACTTTGGCTAAGTTAAATGTTTATTGTTTAAAAGTATTATGAGTTTAGATGAGATGATTAAGTTATTTAGAATTTGAATCCTTTTATTTATGCTTAAAGTCTTTTCGCTGAGTAAGTAAGTCATCCCTAGATTTCGGTTAGGGCGAATAATGGTTCTTGAGTGTCGATCACGCTTAGGGTGGAGGCTCCGGGCGTGACAAACTTGGTATCAAAGGACATAGTTCAAGAGTTCTAGGGAGTCTATGAAGTTGTGTATATAGATCCCTAGTTATCAATTTGAACGATGCCAAATCTATAATTAGGAGAGGGCAACGTTTAGGAAATTCTTTACTTCTTTCATATCCTTTTCGTGCGTTAGAACTTTTCTCTAAAAGTTTGTCTCTAACTCGTTCTTGCGCATGCTTTCAGTTAATCATGCCCCCACAAAGAGAAGGAAGAGGTCGCCTATCTAGGAGGAACATTAAGAAACAAGGGTACCCATGCACCTGAAGTGCAACCCCAGGGAGAAGTTACTAATGCAAAATTTTGAGAGGCAATTAAGATGGTGAGTCAGGTTATGACTAACCAGGTGTCTCATCAAAGAAGATCTTGACAATAAGGGTTGACACTTCGAGGGTTCATGTATTCTTTAGAATGAATCCCCCAAGTTTCACTAGTTCGAGCACTACTTAGGATCGAGATAACATCACTAAGGAACTGAAAAGGTGTTCAAGGTGAGCATATTCTTAACACTGTATGAGTTGAACTAATTGTTTGTCAATTCAAAGGTGTTGCTAGAACTTGGCTTGATCTGCGAAAAGAAGGTAGAGATGAAAATGCACCACCTGCGAGTTGGCTTTGCTTTTAGGAGGCCTTCTTGGGGCGTTTCTTTCCTTGAAAACTGAAATAGGCCAAGGTAAGTGAGTTTCTCACACTCAACCAAGATTCTCTAAGTATTATTGAACATGGGTTGAAGTTCACCCAACTATCCTATTATGCTTCAGAGATGATTAAGTACATAAGGAGTAGAGTGAGCCTGTTTGTTGCTATCTTGGCCCGTCTATCAAGCAAAGAGGACAGGGCTGCAATGCTCATTGGAGACATGGACATTTCAAGGTTGATGATATATGTGGAGCAAGTAGAGGAAGAAAATCTAAGAGATAGAGAGGACTTCAATAAAATGAAGGCTAATATAGAGAATGAATCCGGGAACCAGAAGAGCAATGCCAACCGTTAATCATTCTTGCAGAAATAGAAAAGACCTACACTATCAGCTGCTAGTGCACCTGTACATAAGAACAAGGGTGAGTACAACAATCAGAATTTCAGAGTTAAACCTTCTTATTCTCAAGGTAGTGTGGCTTAAGGGGTTAGTAAGCCTCCTACATGCCCCAAGCGTGGCAGAAACCATTTAGGTACCTGTCATGATGGATATACTGGTTGTTTCAAGTGTGGTCAGGATGGGCATTTCATGTGAGAATGTCCAAAGAATAGGCAAAGAAATAATAATGGGGGAAACAGTGCCTAGTATTCATCAGTTTCTCCACCAGACAGGGCTGCACCCAGGGGAGCTACTTCAGGTACTGGCGGAGGGATAAACGGATTGTATGCTCTAACTAATTGCCAAGAGCAGGAGGATTAGCCAGATGTTGTCACTGGTATGATTCATGTCTTTGACTTTACTATTTATGCATTGCTAGACCTAAGAGCGAGTTTATCTTTTGTAACTCCCTATGTTGCAATGAACTTTAATATTTTTCTTGAGCAACTTAGCGAACAATTCAGTGTTTCTGCACCTGTTGGTGAATCCATTATAGAAGAGAGAGTCTATCATGATTGTTCCATTTCCATCAATCACAAGAGTACCATAGGTAATTTAATCAAGTTAGACATGGTAGACTTTGATGTCATTCTTGGTATGGATTGGCTTCATGCCTGTTTTGCCTCAGTTTATTGTAAAACTCGAATAGTCAAATTTATGTTTTCAAATGATCCAGTCTTAGAATGGAAAAATAGTTTAGCAGTGGGGTGTGTTTATCACTTAGTCCGAGTTGATGACTCAAGTGCTGAGATACCTTCTATTCAGCCAGTTCCACTAGTAAAAGAGTTTCCAGATGATATTTTTGAAGTCCCTCCTGAGAGAGAGATATTTTGGTATAGATATTTTTCGAGATAATCGTCGTATCCATATTACTTCATATAGAATGACACTAACAGAGTTGAATGAGTTGAAAGAACAGTTAAAAGATCTGTTAGATAAGGGTTTAATTTGACCAACTATCTCACCTTGGGGCGCTCCCATCTTGTTTGTGCGAATGAAAGATGCTTCCCTTAGGATATGTATAGAATACCGCCAACTGAACAAGGTTACCATAAAGAAAAAATATCCTCTTCCAAGGATTAATGATTTATTCGACCAGCTTCATGGTGCTTTTTGCTTCTTGAAAATTTATCTCAGATCAGGATACCATTAGTTAAGAGTAAGGGAATGTGATATTCCAAAGATAGCTTTCAAAACCTGATATTCCAATGCACCTGCAACTTTTATAATCTTATGAAAAGAGTCTTCAAATCTTATTTAGATATGTTTGTTATCGTCTTCATTGATTACATACTAATCTAGTCCAAGAATGAAGAGGATCATGCTAGTCATCTCAAAATAGTTCTTTAGACTTTGAAAGAAAAGAGTTCTATGACAAGTTTTTTAACCGTAATTTCTGGGTTTCTGTGGCATTCTTGGGTCACATAGTTTTTCGTGATGTATTAGAGTTCATACCTACAATATTGAGGCAATGCAGAATTTTTCTAGACCCATATCTCCAATTGATATTAGGAGCTTTTAGGGGTTTTGTTGGATATTATAGAAAAATTTTAGAGGGTTTCTCATTTAATTCGTCTCCTTTGATGAAGTTTATTAATAAAATAGTTAAATTTCAATGGTTTGAAGCTTGGAGAAGAGTTTTCAGGAGTTGAAGAAGAGGTTGACTACTGCCAAAGTTTTGACTTTACCGAAAGGTACTCAAAGTTTTGTGGTGTACTATGATGCACCAAGAGTAGGTTTGGGTTGTGTATTAGTGTAGAATAGAAAATTTATAGCTTATGCCTCAAGACAGTTGAAGGTTCATGGGAAGAATTACCCAAGCCATGACTTAGAGTTGGCTGATGTGTTGTTCACCTTGAAAATATGTAGTCACTATTTTATGGTGTTCATGTTGATGTATTCACTGATAATTAGAGCCTACAATATATGTTCGGTAAGAGAAATTTTAATCTCAAACAAAGGAGGTGGTTAGAATTGGTCAAGGATTATGACATGAGCATTCTATACCTCCAAGGTAAGGGTAATGTAGTTACTGATGCCTTAAGCATGTTTTCTATGGGTAGTACCTCCTATCTTGAAAAAGAGAAGAAAGAACTAGAAAAAGATGTTCATAGACTTGCATGCCTAGGAGTCTGACTTATGGATTCCACATTAGGAAGGATAGTGATGACGAATGGGGCATTTTCATTAGTGTTAGAAGTGATATAAAAGCAAGAGAAAGATCCCATTTTTGTTGAATTGAAGGTAAATGTTCATAATAATGATTATTAGATTATGAACAAGGGGTAGTTGTTGTATTGAGATATCAAGGTAGATTGTGTGTACCTTTGGTGGATGGACTCCAAGAAATGATCATGGATGAATCTCATAGCTCCATTTATTCCATTCATCCGGGTTCCACAAAGATGTACCACGATTTGAGGGAAGAATATTGGTGGAATGGTATGAAGAAGGGCATTGTTGAATTTGTTTCCAAGTACCCGAATTTCAAACAAGTTAAAGTAGTACACCAAAGGCCTAGAGGTTTGTCTTAGAATATACAACTTAGGAGTGGAAGTGGGAGATGATTAATATGGATTTCATCATAGGTTTACCCATATCCTACAAGCAGCACGATTCTATTTGGGTGATTGTCGATAGAATAACAAAATCAGCCCATTTCTTGTTGATAAAGACTACTCATTCCGTAGAGGATTATGCTAGGTTATACATTCAATAGGTAGTAAGAATTCATGGAGTTTCGACCTCCATTATTTCATATAGAGGTGAACAATTTACTGCCCAATTCTGGAAATCCTTACAAAAAGGTTTGGGTTCAAAGGTGAACTTAAGTACTACCTTTTATCCCCAGACTGACAGGCAAGCAAGAGCGCACTATTCTTACCCTATAACAAATGTTAAGGTCTTGTATGATTGATTTCAAGGGGAACCAGAATGATCACCTACCTCTCATTCAGTTTGCTTACAACAACAGTTACGACTCTAGCATCCAAATGGCTCCTTATGAAGCTCTTTATTAGAGAATGTGAAGAGCTCCTATTGGATAGTTTGAAGTTGGTGAAGCAGGGTTGATAGGACCAGATTTAGTTCACCAAGATATGGATAAGGTGAGGTGATTACAGAGAGATTAAAAATGGCACAAAGTCGTCAAAACTCCTAAATTGATGTTTGGAGGATACCGTTAGAGTTTGAAGTAGATTACTTGGTGTATCTATAAGTTTCACCCATTAAAGGTGTTATGAGGTTTGGTAAGAAGGGAAAATTCAGTTCTCAGTATATTGGAACCTTATCGCATAGACAAGAGGATTGGCCATGTAGCTTATGAGTAAGAGCTACCCCCAACAATTAGCAGTAGTTCATCCTGTGTTTCACATCTCTGTGTTAAATAAAGGGCATGTGCGATACTTCATTGATCATTCCAAATTGAGATTAAAAGAAGTAGCATCAGTCAAGGTCATTTGGAGGAACCAATTTGTTGAAGAAGATACTCAGTAAACTAAAGAAGGACATAAAAAATATATGTCCACATCTCTTTGAACATGGAGAAAATGCATACCAAGGTACTAATTTTCTTCTTAGTACTCTTTAAGTTATGAGGAAGCATGTTATTGTTGCACATGATTGTTAGGTGTTTCAACTTAACGTCACTACCAATATTTTAGTAGGAATATCTTCATTTGATGATGAATATTCCCAAGTGGAAGATATTGTAACACCTCACAACTAGAAACAACTAGAAAAGCGTTAAAAATATGAAAATATTGGTTTTTGGAAAGTACAGGGAAATCTGAAAATGTTCTCTAAGTTAGGAAAGTGAGTTTTGGTCATTTTCTAACGACCATAAATCCTATATCAGGATAAGTTAGGAGTAGTTCAAGATATGTTCTTAAATCACTTAGAATACTCTTTCTAACTTTGTCGAGTTTGCTGATATACCATGGTTTTGCGGTATCATTAATACTTTTTCCTTAAGTTTAGTGCGTCCAAACGCCTTTTTTGGTGCTAATTTTTATATAAGTTTTCTCTTGTTTTACAGAAATCTTGTCCAAGCCAAATGCGGAGCTTTTGAGAGAAGAATGCGAAGAGACCACCTACGTAGTTGATGACTGTCCGTCGTGCTTGTGGACGGTCCCGTAGAAGGCAGTGTAGAGAAGCTCTGAAGGAAGATGGGGAATCTTGACCAGTGTGGATTCCGAAAGCTATGTGACGGTCCATTGTGGCTCTGACGGCTCCCGTCCTGCGGTTCTTCGTGAAGGTCAGAGAAGTGATCCCAAGTACCCAGATTCCAAGAGTTGAAGTATTTTGGAACGAGACCCCTCCGACGACGCGTTGTGCCTATGAGGTCCGTCTTACTTGCCGTTGAGGGGGAATGAAGAGAGCAGCAGAAGAAGTGCACAGTATGGGACGACGGAGTCCATGCGGTCCGTCATGACCGAACGGTCCGTTCGCATGGTCCGTCGACCCAGCCGCGTTTGGCAGATTTCCAGCAATTAGAATTCCTTGTGTAATTAGTGTTTTTTGTTTTTATATAATATTTCGAAAAACCTCATGTTGAGGTTAGACAACCTGTAGTTAGACTCTTAGATTGTAAAACTTCCGTATTGGTAAACATTGTATTGGGAGATTCCTGATATCATTAGACTTTTCGTGAGATTATTGAATTACTTTGATAATTCTTGCAAGTAATTTTTTTGGTGATTTAATCAAGCAACCTTTTGGATTTTTATTTTTTCTCATTGAAGTAGTACATGACTTCTTATTAATAATATTTGAATATTGTGTTTATGGTAGATGTAAACGAAACCTCCATAACTAGGTTGTGGGAACCATAGGCAAATAATGAGATAAACCTAGCTAAAAATAACAATTCTAGAATAGTGGTCCTTTGCATTATTATCATTCTTTCGCGTAAGAAGTCTTTTTAAAAAACGGCTTATCAACGTTAGAACTCGCTTAATGCTACTTGCGGACAAGAGGTAGATAATAGGAAAGAATTATTACATGAGATTTAGTGTATGTTATCTAATAGGCTAGTAAATTGATTGGTGTACGGAGGTAATAACTTAGTCAAGTCTCGAATACGTGCTCTAATAGGATGTAAGATACGGGTTTAGTAAAGCAAAACACGTAGCCCGGACCAGTGCGAAGTGATATTTTCTAGATCCCGGACCAAGGATTTAGAAATACATAACTTATCACTTTGCATGCAATATATTAGGATGAAATTGTTATAGTTAGAATTATCAGTTATGAACCTTGGTGGAACACGTAAACCCTAGTTTACTTTTATACTTGATTAAAATCCAACTTTCAAAACTGTTAATTAGTATCCCTCTTTCAAATTCGTTGTTTTTTTACTCATTTAGAGATTAAACCCCCCTTTTTTATGTTTTTTTACTTTTCCAAGGAAGTCATTGACCAACATTAGTAAATAATAAGGTTGAAGTTAAGTCCTAGACTATTTTCCTTGTGGGAATGATCCCCCCTCACTAGTTGGGTATTTTGACCCACCTCCGCTTTACCTTCTTATGCGAGAAGTGTTTGAGCGTATCAAATTTTGGCGCGCGCCGGGAATTTAGCTTTTTGATTAACTTGAACTTATTACTTAGTTTTAGTTGATATTTTCTTGATTTTACTTTGTTTTATTATTTTTGATTTTCTTTTCAGAACTATCCTCCTGTATGCCAAATACAAACGGAGAGGAAGAGAACGCGTGTTTTCCCTATGATCACAGTTAGAGCTCACCACGCAAATATGATCGAACTTTGGGAATAAATGATGAGATCCCGCACCAAACATCCAGCTCTGGTTGATGTTCAAGGTCAGATGTACCCGGTGCTCCGGGTGAACATCAACAGAGGGGACAAAACCCCGCTCCACGGCCCCAACATACTATAGAGGCTAGATAAACATGCAGATTCAGATGGGCACTGGTTTTGCCTCCCTAAACCAACAGCCCAGACTTTTGTTGGTAACTAGTAGTCCTGATGCAAATCTACTGCCCAGAGGTTTTTGTTTTAGGTGCTACCTTCTGAGAATCCACAATGCCCTATGCTTAAGGTACGGGCAGTGTTAAAAGTTTTTGTGGGGAGGCCTGATTTGGATCTGATGTATAGAGCTCAGAGTGTTCCTCTCTCCCTAGTGGGGAGAGGCGCTATTTGGTTCACTGAGCTTCCCATACACTCCATCTTTACTTGGAATCCACCTAAGGATGTCTTCTTCAGCACTTCTACTATCACATCCGATCTCCAAGAAACTAAACCACAAAACAGAGTGAAAGAACTTTGTGGCACTAACCAGGAGATTAATTAGTATTCTTGGGAATAGTTCACCTCAGTCTTGATAAGTGTTCCAAATCCCGGATAGATGAGTACTAAGGAATACTTTCTATCGGGACACTGTGATATAACAAAGCGGTGGTTGGACCTATCGAGGTGGAACTTATGGGAAAGCCCTTATGCTGATAATCCGCCGAAAAATTGGAAAATTCCCAGAATAACAAAAGCTTGGAAGTACTTAGTAATCTGATACAGGGAGAAACACCTTCGCAGTGCAGTCCACTCACAACCCAGCCACAAATGACATTCTGGAAGAATGGCGCAAGATGAGAACTGAGCTTGGGTGGTACTAAACATGTCACTCGTGGGTGCAGAAAAGATTAATGCAGTCAACTACTTGGCTAAACCACCACCGCCAATTGATGAGTGTTATTATGCGGAGACACTTAATGCATGATGAGCACACTTTGGTTTTCGACCAAGCGCCCAGGGCTTCAATCAGAATAACTAACTGGCCCAAAAGTCAAGGGACCAAGTCAAATTATGGTAACTACACCGTGGGGTCATTAGGTCCGTGAATGGAAACTACAACCGCGACAACAACTTTAAACAGGGGTACGATGCGAATAGGAAATGATAGGAATGGCCCTATGTCCCTCCTCAAATCATGAAGTTACTCCTAGGGATGGTGGAGATAATATGTGCACCGTTGAGATATGTTGGCACAAAATGATGAATTTCGATGCTATGATGACACATTAAGAGTTAAGGTGTGGCCTTAGCTTATTTTGGGCCACAAAGTTGATACACTGCAATTTCGATTAACAGATCGAATGCAAGTGGCCCAATTAATCTGCGCAGTGAACACACCGGCAACCGGGCACTCTTCCTATCAACACTGTCCAACATCCAAAGAATGATGCCCTGTATGGAAATCACTACCGGGTTGGTAGCAAACCATCAACCCACCTTACCATTTTTTTGCCATCTCTGAGGAAAATGTGAGAAAATGATAAGATAATGTAGTAAAAGGGTAGTGGGGAGCAGATGAAAGTAATGAAAAATACCGAAGTATCTATCAAGGTAATTCCCCTTGCCTAGGCCACCACGCACTTTTCCCTCTAGATAAGTGAAAAAGACCGAGGATGGTAATACCGTCGTTTATACAATGTTGAAGCAGCTTTCTATCAACGTCTCTTTGGTAGAAGTCTAGACACATTCCCGGTGGATGCTAATCATGAAAGATCTGTTCACCAAGAAAAGATTGGTCCTTTTGGAGGAGAATGATAGACTACAAACATTGTAGAGCTATTGCTACAAGACTATCCTCGTACAAAAGTAAGAAGATCCGGGTGCGTTTACTATTCCTTGTACAGTTGGGGTCATTACTTTTGCGAAAGCATTATGTGATATGGTGCAGCATAAATCTCAATGCCCCCTCTCACTTACAAGAAGTTGGGTTTTGGGAGGATCGAAAACCACTTCGAATGCGGCTATTAATGACGATCGGACATGAAAAGGCCTATATGGGATACTCCTGATGTGTCTAGTAAAAGTGGAATCATTCATCTTTTCCGCTGTTTTGTTATTCTTGATTATGAGGTCATGTTTTGAATGCCTATTATTCTTGGGAGGCCATTCCTTGCTACAGGTAGAGCCTTGTTGATATTGAGAGGGACAAATGACTTTTTTTCCGGTTGAATAATGAAGAAGAGACCTCAACATTTGTAAGACCATGAGCAGAGTGGTGGCTCACAATCGTATCTGTCATAGCCCACAAAGAAAAGATGAAGACGAGAACTGAACAAAAAACGCAAAAACAAGAGTTTTATGTTGGGAAATTTGGTCCTTGTAGTCCAGTTCGGGGTGCCTTGTCCTCCGTTCAAGCTCAAGTCATGGATAGGCCCTTATTTTGATTACCCAAATATTCCCTCTGGAGCGTTTGATTTTAAATCCCAGGAGGAGTGCGGTTTAAAAAGAGGAATAGAATAGAATAAACTCTATTTTAGGCCTAATCATCGGGTTATAAAGTGGATTAGAGTCATACCATCTTGATGACGTTTGAGTAATCGAGTGTCCCCAGTCGTGCCGCGACATTACATCAGGAGCTTGTTGGGAGGCACCCAATACTTATCGTCTTTTAAGTAAGATAGCAGTTTTTTCTATTAAGGGTTTTCATTTGGCAGGTCACATCACCAGGAAATTCTGCAGAAATTCTCTGCAGCAGTCACTGACGGACACCTCTCTCTACAACCGTTTCGCTTGCGACGGACCGCGTATTCATCCGTCGCACACAGGTACATTTTGCTGTCGTTTTGAAACTAGAGCACACACAACGGAAACAACTAAAAACAAAAGGGCCGTCACAATGCGACGACCGTCGTCGGGAACATCGCGTGGATTAATTACTTCTACTCGACCCGACCCGCTGGACCCTTTTCCAAAATATGACCGTTTCATAAACAACGAACAAAAAACAAACAAACCCCTCATTTACTCACCCCATTCATTCATTATATTCCTCTCATCTCCCCTCCTCTTTTCCAACTTCCACATTTTCCCCTTACTGACATTGCCCCCAAAATCCTCCAAGCCTTATCATTTATCATCTACTTAGAGTCGGTGGCTGGCTGCTGTAGGGTCTACCTACCAACTGAGTTCTTATCCATCTGCTTTTCCTCCATTTCTAAGGTATGTTGGTCCTCTAAAATTTTATACTATTTATCTTGCATTTTGTTTAGTAGTTTAGTATTAGCTTAGTTCTTACTTAGTCGTATATGTTTCCCTTTAATGATTGGTCTAAAACCTAGGCTCAAATTCGAATTTGCCATGTTGACAACCCTAAACATAGGGGTGATTTTGCATTGCAGTTTTCCTATGTGTTGGGATAAAATATAGTTCCTGCAACACTAACAACCATGTGGGTTTCGTCGGGGATGCATAGGATACCCCTTGCTATCACTGCTTATTTTAGAACGGACCCGATGATGGACCATCGCGCCACAACGACGTAACCGTCGTAGGTGTCCGTTCCAAAAGCTCTAGCAACCCTGTCCCAACGACACATGTGGACAAGACCGTCCTGCCCAACCGTTCTGGTTGTCAGAGACCCTGTTTCTAAGGGTCTCTCACTTTTTTCTAAGTGGCATTCCACGAGACTGTGACGGACCATCGTACCCACGACGGTCCGGTCCTGCCACTATACCGTCATGATGGGCAGAACCCATCTGCTAAGGGTCCTCCCAAATTTTACAATTGTCCTACGACGGACACTTAACGATGTCCGTCGTACCCACGACGCGGTTGTCCTGCCTCGCCATCAGGATGGTCAGAGACCCCTCTGTTAAGGGTCTCCCAAATTTTTCTAGTGTCCTACGCGGACACTTACGACGGACCGTCCGTACCACGCGTTCCGTCCCCTGCTCGACTCGTCATATACTCAGAGACCCCTCCTTCAGGGTTCTTTATTATACATAGACTAATGTCAAACTGACGGACTCATGACGGTCCCCGTCATAGCCACGATTAGCCGTCATCTGGCCCGTCTGTGATACAGTTTCAATATCACTGACACGGACACATATTTTTCAATTTCAATGTTTTATTTTCGTATGGGCCTTCCTGTCTTGTTTGCCACTACTCATACTATATTGATCCTTTACAGTACCTATCTACTATGGCACCCAAGCAAAGGACCGCACCTACGACGCGGGCGTATCTAAGTCCTTGCGCTCCGTCCCTGCCCGCTGGTCTCTCTCTGATGATGAGCGTGGACCCTGAGACGTGCCCCCAGGCACTTCCGCCCCTTCCCGTCTGCTCGGGCTTCCTAGAGCTACACCCAAGACGGTGGCGTCCTTGCGTAGTCACTGCCCTCCCAGTCGGATGCGGAGCGCACAGGACCACCGGCACCCCTTGGGTCCATCCACAAAGAGGAAGGAATTGTCGGCTCCTTAGGAGTATCCATGTCGAGGAAGCTTCTGTCCTGCAGAGGTTTGTCCCGCGCCCCGCACTGCTGGCAGCGTCGGCTCGTCTGATGACTGCTGACAGTTTCAGACTCTACATCCGGCCACCAGTTGAGGTCCCACCCCCGCCGCGATCAGCCAGACTGGTGGTGTGTCGACGGCCAATTTCAAGTTTACTCCGAAGCCAAGTTCCTGACCGATAAAGGAGTAAGACTCGAACACTCACCTTTGAGCGGGCGGTACTTACAGGAGTCTTCCCACGATGCCGGAGATCCATAACCTCTTCACCGCATTGCTTAGAGTGGACAAGCAACGACCGTTTGGGACGATACATCAAGGAAATGGGCTGAGAGTTCTACGCATCCTACGTATCCGACTCTCCGATCACAGATCGACAACAGCGGGCTTCTATCTCCCACTAAACAGGCCCCACTGGAGCTTCGAGTTCCTGGGGGCATGCAGGTTTGACATTTCCCTTCCACCTCCCACCGGTTTCCTATAACGGCAAGGAAGTGCAAAGCTACTCAGACCCCCATCACTTGCTGAGTTTTTTGACTACCGCTGTCAGATAGTAAAGGATGGACAGTTCTTGCCGGCGCGCCAGCACTAATAGAGACCACCAAGAGGTGGATGGGCCCTGCACCGCCGTCATCAGATGAAAGTTTTCCGATTGGGTCACCGCGCCGAAGGGGCAATCCAAGAAGCACCTCACGTTTTTCGGTCGCAAAGTTTCTTGTGGCTGCTCGTCCGTCCCTCGTGCCTTTCCCCCCACAGATGCTGATAACACTGTTACCTGGTATCGCGCAGTGTTGATGGCGGCGATGATAAACGACTTCGAGGTGGACTTCGCATGGCTTCTCCCCAGGCAGTCATGCACGATAGGGAATTCAAGGTTCACTATCTACCTACCCTTCCGTATGATCTTTGCCCTTTGTGACGCAGGTGTACCCATACTTAGCACTTAGATCAGCTTAAGGACCCCCCCGCAGGGCACTGTCCACATCGGCCTCAAATGAACTAATCGACTAACTCATAAATTCATAGAGATGAGGCCAATTGAGTTTGGCTCCACGGAGAGGGCCCCGTCTAGCTGCCCCCACTTGCTGATGATCTGGCGGATACGGTAGCCCATGCACGCACCCACATCAGGCGTCCCTGACACTACCCCCGGTCCGAGTCTACCCGGGTAGTAAGCACAGCCCCGAGCTCCTCTGCATAGGCCCTCTACCGTTACTGGTCCCGCTTGCTTATTGTCCAACACCTAGAGCCCAAATGGCCCCTTTTCTGCATCATATCCAGTCCGTGGATGCAGAAGTCGATTACCTGAGTCTGAAGCACAATCTAGGAGGAAATGCAGGCGTTTTAAAAAGAAGCGGAAGATGGCTGAGGTCAACCAGCGTCTAGACGCCTTTGAGTTGAGAGTGGTTGCCCGACCAGCCCCTCCGTGGATGTTCGTACTCTTCAGGCTGCATTCGCAGTCCATTCATTCAGACATCGACACGATCCTACAGGCAGGGTGCCGGAGTCTGAGGCCCCTTCTGTCGAGCCTGCGAGATACGGGCTGAGAGCCCTGTTTACTACTTCAGAAATTCAACCACCTCCCCCCGAGAGAGTCCCAAAAGCGTAGGGGTCTAGCAGAGGATGATGCGCAGCAAGGAGAATGAGCCGCTGGAGAGATAGAGGCTGCGAGGAGAGCTTCACTTGTTGAACGAGGCGGCGACCAGGATAGAGCGTCAGAGTTAGCGCTGGGGCGTCTGCTCCCTCACTGTAGATATGCTGGCGGCACTAATGATGGTGCCTTGTTTGCTGAGGACAACACTGAGGGTGTCCCAATTGCAGCGGAGACTGGGTTCTGGGGAACCAACCTGACCCACCCATCTTGCTGATCGACGGCGCTTTGGCGCACATGTTTTGCTTCACCTACCACTCTAGTATTTACCTTTTTTCTGCATTTTGGGACCATGGCAATGCTTTTTTGTTGGGGGTGGGGTAAATGGATAGTGGAGTGTTAGGGTGAAGTCTGAGTAGCCAATTCATTATCCTCTTTTGGGGGTTTTTCCTTGCCTGTTTCTTTTTTCCTCCCAAAAGACTGATTACTTTTTCTGTTGACCATCATGTTTTATATCTTCGTACATAGTTTAATTCTAAGAGCATGATGGCTAATGATATCCTGAAAAACTGGAAAATAATGCATGACTAGGCATAGTAAACTGATAATTGTGTGGCTTAAGCATGATAGAGATTACACCATTGCATTACCCTAAGTCTTAAATTGGAACTAGGTGGTCCTGACAATCTGGTAATAGTGATGAGATTCAAGTGAGTGGGGAGGGAAGGGGGGATAGTCCACGATGGGGTACTTATCGAGAACTTGCCGGTGGTCTCTGAAATAAGTTTTGAATAGACCATGAGGAAGGATCATAGGCCCTTTTTCAACAAGCCCATTTCTTCTAGTCCTAATAAAAGAAACAATGAAATTTTATCCTTCTTTGACCCAATAGCTGAGCTTAAATTAGAACCTTTCCTTTTTCATTTCACCCCTAACTATCTTTTCGGGAACAATGTGTTTGGCCCTAATCCCTCCTTGGAACATGTCACCTCAGCTTAGCAAAAGCATAAGTGTGAGGTGGATATGCAGTAAACCACCTTCGTTATGGCCCCTGACCCAACTTTGGGTATGGTGTAGCCACCTTGACTCCATTGCAAAGCCCATGATTTTGTGGGTGGGATATTATGAGAATACTCTGGAAAGTGGGTTGAAAACAAAAGAGAGAGAAAGAACAGAAAGTCAAGTGGACCTCACAAATTCGTTGAAAAAAAATAAAGAAAAAAGAAATCTAAAAGAATTACAAACCAAGAAAGACGAGAGTCACTCACACAAATTGAAGAAAGAAAAGAAAATATCAAGGTGAAAGAATATGAGAAATTCTGGGCAGATAAAGTGATAGAAATGGAAGGTTTAGTCGATATGTCAAGGAGGGCAAAAAGTCATTAACGTATAACCTAAATATACCTAGCTGCTGACCCTGAGCCTATGTTACAAATCTAAAAAGTCCTATCGTGATCCTAAGGGTTGTATGCGAACTTAAGGCATGAAATAAGGGCAAGCTTAATGCAATATATGAATGAGTGTGACTTTGTTTCTGAAGCGAGTGTTGAAAAGTATCCTTATACTCACACTGAATCATTGTGTGAAAATGACGATTTTGTTTCTAAAGTGAGACATTAGTTGCAATACCCTAATTGTTTAGCACCTTGGTGAGAAATTTGAAGATGATCGTTGTTAATGCATGGTGAGTCTGTGCTGTTCTGATCCACAAAATTCAAGCCTAATAGTGATAGCATGCATAGATTTATGAAAAAAATTAATCAGATTTTGATAGCCAAATGATTGCGAAGGATAAAAGTGGATCTATTGTACACAGATTGTGGTAGTTGAGTCATAGGGCGTCGCTTGAGGACAAACAATGAATTTAATTGAGGTGTTGATATACCACCCTTGGTTTCACAGTATCATTAATCCTTCGATGCTTAAGTTTAGTGCTCTCGAAAAGCCTTTTTTGCCTAATTTTTTATATAAGTTTCCTCTTGTTTTTGCAAAAAATCTGTCCAAAGCCAAATCGGAGATTTTGAGAGAAGAATGCCAAAGGAACCCCTACGGATTTTTTTTTGATGACGGTGTCTGTCCTTATTACTTGTGACGGTCCGTAGGTGGCATGTAGAGAAGCTGCTAAAGGAAGAGGGGAGTCTGCCAAGTGTGGCATGACGAAGCTATGACGGTCGTGTGGATCTTGACGGTCCGTCCTGCAGGTTCGTCGTGAAAGATCACAGAGTATAGCCCAGTACCCAGATTCCAAGAGTTGAAAGTATTTTTGGGAACAAGACCCCCGACGACCGTTTGTGCTTTATTAACGTTCCGTCATACTTTGGCCGTTGGAGGGGAATGAAAGAGAGAATCATTAAGAAAAGTGCACAAGTATGGGATGACGAGTCCATGGACGGTCCTCATGACCACGACGGTCCCCGTCGCAGGGTTCCTTCCGACCCACCTCGTTTTGGCAGTTGCCAGCAATTTAGAATTCTTGTAATAATCAGGTTTTTGTTTTTTATATAAAAATAGTTTGAAAACCCGTTTTTGAGGTTAGACACTGATAGTTACTTTCGAATTGTTTACAACCTCCGATTGGAACATTGTATTGGAGATTCTTGATAATCATTAGACTTTTCGTGAGATTTATTGATTATTACTTTGATAATTCTTGCAAGTAATTTTGGTGATTAATCAGCAACCTTTTTTTTTTTTTTTTTTGGGAAAAAAAAAAAATTTTATTTTTTTCTCATTGAAGGAAGTACAATGAAATTCTTTATTTAATATATTTGAATATTGTGTTTAGATTAGTGGGTATGAGTAACTAAACTCACATAAATAGGGTTGTGGGAACCATAGGCAAATAATGAGTAAACCCCTAGCTAAAAATCCATTCTATAGAGACTAGTGGTCTTGCATGTTTAAATAATTCTTTCCGCTTAGAATTCTTTTTAACGGCTGACAACGTTAGAACTCGCCCTTAATGCTACTCTACTTGCCGACCAATGAGGTAGATAATAGGAAAAGAATTATTAACATAAAATATTTATTGTAGCTATCTAATAAGGCTAGTATTGATTGGTACGAGGTAATAACTTAGTCCCAACATATCGAATACTATGCTTAATATGAGGTAAAGAATAAGGTTTAGGAAAGCAAACACACGTACCCGACGACCAAGGTGCGGAGTGAGATTTCTAGATGCCGGACAAGGGATTTTAGAAATACATAACTTATCACTTTGCATGCCAATACTCAGGAAAGAGAATTGTTATAGTTTAGAATTATCAAGTTAATGAACCTGTGGGAACACGTAAACCCCATAGTTACTTTGTTATTGATTTAAATCCAACTTTTCAAAACTTTTAAGTGTCTCTTTCCAATTCTTAAGTTTATTTTTATTTTACTCATTTAATAGAAACCACCCCCCTTTTTATGTTTTTTTTTACTTTCCAGGTTCATTGGACCAAACAATAGTAATAATAGGAGGTTGAAAGTTTATGTCTAGACTTTTTCCTTTGGAACGATCCCACCATCATAGTTGGGTTCTTACTTTGACAACATCGCTTACTTCTTATTTTCGAGAAGTAAAGTTTGAGCGTAGCAAATTTTGCGCGATTTCCGATATAGTAGATTGAGTTACACCTTGCAACAAGTTTGGGTTGTTGGATAAAGGAAGTTTCAATCAATCCGAATTTGAGAAGGGCCAAAACCTGTTTATTTCTTAACTATTTAATAAATTAGTTTTAATGGGATTAAATGAGTAAAAAAAAATCCTATTAGTTAGGAAAAGAGAATTCACACTCGGGGTGCTTGGAGAAGGAGAAGAGAATAAGAAAAGGGCAAAATCGCAAAGAAATTTTTGTCGAATTAACTTTAGGATTTAATCGGTGTCCCTAAAAGGTATGTGGGTTACTAAACAATTGGGTTAGTTCACCCTTTTCCAGCATGTTGCTTCCATGGTGTTTTTCATTCCACAAAGATTGGATTTTGAATGTTGTTCTCGAGTTGCTTTCGTTCTTGAATATGAGTTGAAGTTTATGAATTTCTTGAGATACAAGTGTTGTTTCTTGAGTTCTTTGGGTTAGATACTTGTATATATGAATTAGGTACATATATCTAAGGTGAATTTGAGAAATGAAATCGAATAAGAATGATTTAAGGTCAGAAAAATGAGATAGAAAATCATCAGGCGTCACCTGGGCATGGCCGGGCATGGCGCACCCCATCTATGCCAGGGGGTTGAGGTGTCCCACTTGTAGTGCACCAGAATCAAGCCTCAAAAACTTGAGGCCCTGCATGGCGTGCCCGAAATGGTGTTTTTCGCCCAGTTTTGGTAATTTTGTATATTTAAGCTTTTCAGAAGTGTTTTAAAACTTCCTAATTATTCTAACTACTCTAAACGACATCTAATAATATATAAATCATCTAGAAAATTAATTACAACCTTTAATCCATAAAATTAAATTCAAGGAAATTTTAGAACCAAGTTTTGAAAGTTCTTAGAGTCCTTTCAAGAAGTCTTTACAAATGCTTTTAAACTTCTTTTATGACTAACGATCAGGTTGAGTAAAGAGTAAAGATAATGATAAGAAGTTTATTTCAAGTTTCAAAGTCTTTCAAAAACATTTTAATATCGTTTTAAGACTTAAGTTTGAGTTTAGTTCAGAATAGGGTGAAGTCTTTTCCTCAAAGCAGTATATGGGAACTAAATATTCCAAAGGAAGTATAAAAGTGTTTTCACATTTAAAAAGAAGGAAAACTGAGATTTCCAAGGAGTCTTCGGGCTAGTTTTCAAAAAAGAGTAATAGCTTTCTAAATGAAGAAAGCAGGGAAACTGAAATTTCCAAGATAGCCTTTGATCTAAGTTTTGAACACTAATCTAAAATCACTGAAGTATGTATGTTTTAAAAACATAAGAGCTAGTATAATAATATATTTGGGAGTAGTATTCAACACCGATATGGGGAAGAGTTCAAATTACTCTCAACCCCCATAAACCATGTAGCCACTATGGGTAGAAAAGGGTTATACTTTTTAGATGATTCCTTTAGTTCTTTTTAGTATAAAATAGTGGATCCATTAGGCAGTTCAGGTTCTATATCGATGACAAGGTGTAGGACGGTTCGACAACATGAGACAAAACGTTGTATCATTTATTTGTATTTTACATACATCTTAGAGTTATTTGTATCTTTGTGTACATTTAGAATTTACAACATATCTTCAAATAGCTTTTCTTTATTTAGCGGCTTGTGTTAATTTTTTTTTATATTATTATTGAAATGAGTCAGTTTGTTTTAGTGGGGTTTGAGGACCAGGTAAATTCTTCAATTTTTCTCCAATTTCTTTTCAACTCTTTCTAGCCTATATTGTTTAGCATTCCAACTCGCATACTCATACATTCAATGTACTAATGCCAGTTGTCCTGCATTGTATCATGATGCAGATGATGTTAATGAGGATCGGTAATCGGCGCACAGTTGATCCAATTGAGCACTTCAGAGTCAGTTGGTGAGCCTCATGCATACCGGAGGACTCCTTTTATTGTTTTGTTTTTCAGTAGTTTTTTATGAGGATGTTGTCGGGTCACTCCGAACATGCATCTCAGTTTTAGAAGGCTTAATATATAGTCAGTCAGATGTTAGTTCTTTAGCTATTATATTGTTATTTGTATATCTTCATATTTGAGTTTCCATTTTGGCTAAGTTAAATGTTTATTTTTTAAAAAAATTATGAGTTTAGTTGAGACAGTTAAGTTATTTAGCATTTGAATCCTTTTACTTTTGCTTAAAGTCTTTCGCTGGCCAACAATGGTTCTCGAGTGTTGGTCACGCCTAGGCTGTAGGCTCAGGACCTGACAGATATATCACGCACTCTGCAGCAGAACCCATCCCATTGAAACGGCGTCGCTGAACCGGCTTTTTTGAGCCAGTAAGCCCACCATTAGGAACTACGGTTGTTAATCATGTTTTATCTGCTATAGTGGCGCTCATCCCGTCGTAGCGCACCCTCCCGCTACAACGGCAAAAATTGGAACAGAACCTTTTAAGGAAATATCTATTCCCCCTTTTTACAATATACTCATAACCTACTATGTTCAGAAAATATCCTTAACACTAAGATCGATTCCGTGATATCTACTTATCCAAATTAACTTTTGTAAAGTCATACGGATTTCTTAACGAGTTATCTATCCATTCAGGCAATTAAATTCATATTTACTCCACCCTATTGCTACTATATTTCCCTACACCTTGATGACTCCAATTTTCTCCAAATCTGGACAAGATTGAGAAAATCTTAATACTTATGAAATAGTTTTTCCGGTCCTGTTGACACAATTTTGACCCTTCACAATATAAATTAATCATCGAGCTTCTTCATTTTCAAAAATTTTTAAAATAATTAGTTTTATGAAAATTCATATATAATATTATATATATATATATCTATATATCTATATATATATATATATATAATATATATATATATATATATATATAATAATATATATATATATATTATATATATATATATATCTTAGTGTTGGTAACGTGCCGTTGCACGTTTGATACCTACTATTATACACATTTATATAAGCCTAACTTCCTAAATATAAAAAATTATTGATTCTGTTTACTCATTTAAGCTGTTAACCTTCCAACTCGATCGTCAAAAGAATTGATTTCAAGTCTCCCTTGAAGATTCCAACATGCCTTCTCTTATTGCAGCTCCATTAGTAGTAAAATTTGTACACAATATATTTTTTGTTTCTGTAAGCATCAAAGAATATTGAGTAACAAAGTGCTTAGTGTTTAAAATGAAGTTAAAAACTAATATAGTGACCGATAAAACCACAGAAATAGAGTTAAAGTTAGAGATGATTTTTTTTTGTTTCTTCCAAGTGGGGGAAAAGTCTCTTCAATATTGTATCAGACACCATTATAGGATATGAATTAAGTAAAATCAAAGAGTGTCTTAAATATGACATTAATTTCTTGAGAATGTGGAAAAGCTTATACAGTGTGGGAAGTTAGTCAAGGAGATAGTACGGTCTATTATTAATACCCATAATGAATAAAATTGGACCTAGACGTTATTGACTTGCAACTTTGAAACAATATAATTTACAATAACTCCTGTAGTTTTTATTTTGTAATATTTTGCATCTGATGAGAAATTGAAAACTTTTTTTAAAGGTTTTTTACGAATATTATAATTAATTATTGTTAGATCTCTTCCATTTGCGTTTATTATTCAAAAAGTATACTATAAATATCATATTTCCTTAAATGAAGAAAATGTAATGGGATGATAAAGGTTTACCGCAATATTTTAGTAAAGCTTTAATTAAAAAAAAGGCCAACATACAATACCATCTGAATTCAATTTTATAATACTGAGTTTGAAGTGCATACAATGACAAATAGTTTAAAGTGATTTACCATTATCATATAGTGATGACATGTTACAAATTATTCGTTAAATATTTTTTCCTTTTAAATAGTTTATAGGAGACACTCTTAGTACTCAATAAGACTACCTTAATAAATTAAACACTCTGAAAGTCTGAATTATCTCCTAGTTCATTATTTAGCCATTATTATAATTAAAGTAATGATGTGTCAACGTGAAAAAAACGTAATTAAGCTCACAAATAAAACTGTGACATAGTTGCTAGAACTTAAAAAATTAAAATGATCTAAATTTTAATCATCAGAAAATTTGTAGTGGTAATTTCAATTTTATCTATAAACCCTACCATTTTATAACATTTGATTTGATATGAGACAAAATAGCATCCATGAAGAATTAAAGTAAGCAATATAGGAGCAATTTAAAATAGAAATAGATATTTTTTGAAAAAATCAAGAATAAATATATTCAATTGTAATCTCAATACAAAATTCTTAATATTTTCTTAATGAATAATAAATGAGTATAAGGATTTGATTGTTGTAAAAAAAAAATATTTGTATTCGAAATATTATCGAATCACACCTGGTTTTGATGGGTTCGACTGATATTTAATCATTCTTTATCCATCTTTCCATATTAATTTAATTAAAATATATTGAATTCAAACGCATTCTCTTTCTCTATTTTCATATCAATATTTTACTACGTACTCTTGTCCCTTTTTTTTGCATTCTTACATCAGTTTCCTTTACATTGATAATAGTATCCACACAATCTAGCTAAAATAATTTATATGGTAAATAGCTGTGAAAATATAGAGAAACTATAACTAACTTGCATCGCCTCAATAGTCTTTGCAAGCCGGAAAAGCTTCAAGGTCCAATGACACAGATAAGAAATTTATCGTAAAATCCGTGGAAAGAAAGAAAATTAAAATAGATTGATTAGAGTGTGGTTTATAAGAAAAGAAGAAAAAACACATAAATTCACACAAAAATCAACAATTAAATAGTGGAATTGCAAGTAAACTACAACACTATTATCAGATAATGATTAATTTGGCAAACCATAAATTCTTACAAATGAAAGTCTATATACAAAAGACAACTATAAAACACGTCACATAAACTATAGATTGCCTAAGAAAGGAATTGGTTAAAGAGTTGGAGAACTCTAAGAGAAACGACTTTGAAATTTGATTATTTTTTTCTCTTCAAGTTTTGAAACTTTTTATAATATGATGCCAACTTTAGAGAACTCGAGCAGAAACATTCATTTGACTTTAATATGAAGATATATATTTTTTTCAACGATAAGAAATTAAATATATTATGAATTAAGATTTAAGAAATTTTTTTTACTTATGCTTACTTTTTTTAAATAATTGAAATTAAAAACTGAAAAAAAATAATTAAAGATAGAGAATTTGAAAAGGTATAACTTTTGAGTTATAAGATTTTCACTATAAATGACATATTAAGTTGTTTTAAATTTTTTTAGCATAATATAATTCCAAGAAATTTTAATTAATACTTTTTTATCAATGTCATATTGACTAATTTCAATCGCTTAACCTGGTATAAAACCTTTTACATGTTACAAAACTTTTTGATTTCCTTTTCTCATTTAAATTACAAATGTTCCCCCCCCATTGTATCTAGATTAATCATGTCCTTAGTGGGTAAGTTCTTCATTTTTAGAATATTTTTTTTTATTATAATCAATGTTGTATTTACATTTTTTCTTCACAAATATGTAATAAGAATAGTGTTTAAGAGAAAATACAAAATTTTTATTTATAAATAATGTACATTTACATTTTTTGTCCATAAATATTATGATATTATAGGATATTTTTGTATGCAACTTTTGACATAGAGGCTTCCCAATTATAGTAATATGCTATATATATAATTATATCCACATATTTTCCCACGACCCCGAGAAGGCACCCTTAGTCGGACATGGCGTACTCGACCTCTCATAGGTCTTATCCAATCTCTTAGCATAAATCATTGCATATATCATAGAATAATAACGAAATATTTAAAACTTTTACTTTGGAAGTTCAACTTCACTTCACATATGAAAATAGAATCTATACTTTGTCTCACAATACTATCTAGAAAAAGGAATTAAGAATTTGGGACTTAGACCTTACTTAAAATGGAAAGTCTATAATAGGAAATACAACATAGTCTTCAAATATGAGAAAAGGAACTAAAAGCTAGAACATAAGGGTATTATCCTCGAACATGAGGACTCACCAACTTGGAGAACCAAATCCAAGTGTGTTGAGAAATAGCCTTAAAGTCTCCTCAAAGGCCCGAACCTACATTATTTGGGAAAAGGGAAAGAAAATGTGGGTTTGTACATCACACGTATTAAGTATGGATACTTACATAAAAATCATTGATACATGCATAAAAGGATATTTTAGTCAAAACATGCTTTTTATCAAGTAAATCCAATGTGCACATAACTTAAGTATCATAAGCCAACCAAGCAATACTTGTGTCATCCAAATAATAGAATCTCATAGCCTTATCCAAAGATAAGTATCACATTAAGCAATCTACTGCATAGATACATTCATAATTACTTGCCATATTCATAAAGATCGTACATAGCTTAGCATACATAAGTCGTAATCAACATAATCACAAAAGAACACTACAACCATCTCTTAGTATCCCACAAGTATAATGTGATAAAGAAGTCACATACCCTCTCTCACACTATATAGGAACCCATTAAAAAGCCGTAGTGAGAGTTCATACGTTTCAGTTATTCATTAACTTTTCTATTAGGGAAAAAGGTTGCAATGACCAACATGAGACAATGAGAGCTACATGGAATCCTATGTTCTACTCCCACACAGAAAAGAGAGGGTTAACACTTGCCTAAGGTGTAACCTTTAATACATAACGGTTGATCCACTAAGCTAGAGTTCTAGCACATAGTTATGGTTCAAGGAGATTGTTACTAGAAGCCCTAAATTGCTAAACTTGGGGGTTCTCATCTCATGAGACGACACATATCTTGGGAAACCCGGACTCGCTAAATGTGAGGAAACCCATGTGGGGAGCGGGACTTACTAAACGCGAGATCTCCATCTCATTTACATGCCTTTTCGGTGCTAAGCATCTATTCCCTTTAGAAATCATATTAAGTCATCACATAAGTTCACATTAGCCTTTACTAGACTCTTATGTAATAAACATTTTATCATAATAGCTCATAGGTATTCATAAGTAAGAAAAATCTTTTCACCTTCGAAACACTAGAAAGTGAGTAAACCTTTCACTTAAACAATTAATTATTATAATCATGAGAACTACATTTCAATCATATAACAATCACATCGTAACATACATACATACTTCATAGATAATTCATGTGTATAGGGTTAAGGATGAGGGGACCTTCTCATCAACACCACAATAACACATTAGATATAGCATCATTACTATCTAAGTAATTCATTTTGCATACTTGAGTTCAATGAAGAACAAACATTCATAACTTCTTTCCCTTCATGGGACTTCATACTTCATTCACCCAACAATGCATAACCAACACATAATGTAAGGTAATTCATATAGCAATAACATAACTAACATCAATGTAAACAATTTATATATCCATCATCTTCAACCAATTCAGTATATCAAATCCAAGATTTATGAAATTGAGGAAGAAACATGGATCCAAGGGAATTTCAAGTAAATAACAATAATTATGTGTCATTATACATCTAAACAACCTAAAGTGATCATAATTCATCATAATGGAATCATAATTTTGTTTTTCAAAGAAGACCTATGTGAAGAGAAAACCCTTATATTTTAGGAAATTTTGAAAACATCTTTGGAGGGACCTCTTGGGGAAAGGAATTCCAAGAACGAAAGAAAACATACCTTATTGTAGACCTATCCAAGAAATCGAGTTGAAATCTTTGAGAATTTATCCACTTCTTGGAGATTCAAGGTCTTTCAATGGAGGTTTTATGTAGAGAGAATTTAGAGAGAGGTGAGAGCAATTGGGTTTTTAAATTGGAGATTTATTTTGGTGTTGGAATAGGTTAAAATGACTTAAAGTCAATATATACTAAGCCCTTAAAATAACCAAAACACCTCTTCACTTGTATGGACCTTTTAATTAAGTCAAACTTGACTTGTATTTTCAGAATTACCATCGCGGAACAAGTATGCGTCGCGGAGGTTTTCCCTCAAATTTTCCAATAATAAAATTTTAGATTAAAGGGTCCACGATGGTATCCACGTCGCGGAAACACTTTTTGGTCATGGAAGAAGAAAGTCCACGGCGCGGCCTTGCTCCCCCAAGCTATTGTCCGACTTTTTCTTTCTTTGTTTATTGTCTCTAACCCCTCTAAGCTTACACGATTTTTTCCCTAGCACAATTACCACTTTTTAAGTCATAATCCATTAGGTTAGGATCTAGCTTAGGTCATAGAATTTCTGGGGTATTTCAATACTCCACCTCCCCTTAGGAACATTCATCCCCGAAAGACACCTTAAACCTTTATAGGGAAAAAAAAAGACTCAAGACTAGCGGCCCAAGAACAAGCAATATGAAAAATGAGTCACAACTCATAAGAGTAATTCTCAACTCCTTTCAACAAATCATCATAGCATCAAAACATAAGAATTTAATCCACGACACATCATGTAAGGAGAAACTACCTTCTCCAATTCAACATAAGCTCGATATAAACATTAAACAGATAATATGCAAATTGTTTTCTCTCAAAAATACATCAAGCCTGTGCAATACAACTTTCATGAAGAAAAAATATTTTCACAACACATAGGAGTGCAGGTCAATTATGAGAAGCATAGTGTATGAAAACTTCAATACAACTACACATAAATTTTCACAAGACATGCACATACAAGGAAATCATTACAAGTTCATCAATACACATGACTCTTAATTTTATACTAAATTAAGACAAACTACTAACCTCAACCTTGTCTAGGAGTAAGAGGAAAGAGATGAGGATAACGGAATTTCATGACGGCCTCGGCCTCCCATGTAGCACCATTAACTAGGTGGTTTCTACATAGAACTTTAACGGAGGCCACCTATTTATTCCTCAATTTCTTGAGTTGACGATCTAAGATCTCAACCGAAACCTCTTCATAAGAAAGGTTCTCTCACCTGCAAACCTTCATAAGGGAGAATAAACACCTTGTCACCGATACACTTCTTTAGCATACAAACATCGAACATCGGGTGAATCGGGGCAAATTCATTGGGAAATTTTAACTTGTGAGCGACCTTCTTGACACACTTCAAGATATCATAAGGTCCTACATACCGGGGACTAAGTTTCCCCTTTTACCAAACCTCATCACCCTTTTCATGGGTGAAATCTTCAAGCAGACCCAATCACCTAGTCACAACGGTCCGTCAAGGGTCTTCGTTCCAAAATACTTCAACTCTTGGAATCTGGGTACTGGGATCACTTCTCTACACTTCTCTGAACTTTCACGAACAAAACTGCAGTCGGACGTCATGTCGCACCACGGACCATCAGAAGCTCGTAATCCCCACACTTGGTCACGACTTCCCCATCTTCCTTCCAGCACGCAGCACTACACGCTGCCACCTACGGAACCGTCACAAAGCCACGACGAACCGTCATATGCTCCGTAGGTGGTCTCTTCTGCATTTCTGCGCTCAAAATCTCCCCGATTCAGCGTTGGACAATTCCTACAAACAACAATAAAGTATAATAAAATTGCACAAAAAGTCTTTTGGACACCTAAACTTAAGGAAAATGTATTAATTATACCGTTAAACCACGTATATCACACCCTCAACTTAAATTTGTTGTTTTGTCCTCAAGCAGCCCTAATGACTCCCTACACAATCTGTACAATAGTAACCATGTTTTATCCTTTTGCAAAGCATTTGTCTATCAATCCCGATTTACTCTCTTCAAATCTATGCATTTATCACTTTAGGCTTGAATTTTGTGGGTCAGAACATGAACCCAGACTCACCATGCATTAACACCCATCCTCTCAAGTTTCTCACACCGAGGTCTAACAAATCCGGTATTGCAACTAGTGTCCTCACTTTTAAAACAAAATCCTCATTTTTCACACAATGATTTCAGTTTGGTATAGGATTTAACTTTTCAACACTCGCTCTCAGAACACAGTTCACACCATTCATAACCTATTTCCATAAGCTTGCCCCTTATTTTTACTTCCTTTAGTTTTTTATACAACCCTTAGGATCACGATAAGGACTTTCTTAGCTTGTAAACAATAGACTCAGAGTCCAGGTAAGGGTCATATTTGGTATACTTAGTGACTTTTGCCCTCCTTGACAATATCGGCTAACCCTTCCACTTTCTACATTTTTAATCCGCCCAGTGCTCATTTCTTTCACCTTGCATATTATATTATTTTTATTGTGTAAATGACCTCTCTTTTCTCCTGCTTGTAATTTCTTGTATATTTTCCTCTTCTTTACGTTTTTCTTTCAACTAATTCTTGATTCACTTTTACTTTTATATTCTTTCCTGTCTCTCTCTTGTTTCTTTCACCCCATTTCCCGAGCAATTCCTCCTAATGTAGCACCCCTCAACTCACATGGAATTTGCCATGAGCAAGGTACAACACAATACCAAATTGGTCAGGGCTATAACAAGGTTTTGTTTCATTGCATTATTCCACCCCTCAACTTATTGCGTTTGGGCATAACCTGAGGTGCACATTCCAAGGAGGTGACCCAGGGCCGACACTTTGTTCCCAGAAAAGATCAGTTGGGGGTGAAAAAAGGTCTAATTTTAAGAGCTCAGATTAATTGGATCAAAGAAGGATAAATTTCATTTGTTTCTCTTTTTTTATGCTAGAAATGGGCTTATTGATAAGGCCTATGATCTTTCCTAATGTCTATTGACCAGCTTAATATAGCAGGACTAACCAGGGCAAGTTCTAGCTCAGTATCCATAGTGGACTATTCAACTTTTTCCTCACAACTCACTTGACCCCGTCATCACTATACCAGATTGTCAGACACCTAGTTCAATTTAAGACTTAGGGATAATGCAATGGTGTAACTCTATTTTTATGCTTAGAGTCCCACAACAATTATAAGTTTACTAATGCCTAGTCATGCGTTATTTTCCAGTTTATCACAATCTCATTTTAGCCATCATGCTTCCAGAATTAAACTATGTACAAAAGATATAAACATGCCGGTTTAGAACAAAAAAAAGTAATCAGTCTTTTGGGGGAAAAGAACACAGCAGAAAACCCCCAAAGAGGATATGACTTGGGGCTACTGCAGATTTCACCCTAACACTCACTATCCATTAATCCCCCACCCCAACAAAAAAGCATAGAAATTGTCCCAATGCTAAAAATGTAAATACTAGAGTGTAGTGAAGCAAAACCTGTGGGCAAAGCGTCGTCGTCCAGCAAATGGTGGGGAATCCCGGTTCCCCGGAACCCACGTTCTCGCATCTGGACCAACCCTCGTGGTGTCCTCAGCAAACAACCCGCACCATCAGTATTTGCCTCTCCAGCGATATCTCTCAGTGCTGGAGCTAGACGCCCCAGCCGCTAACTCTCTGACGCTCTCATCTGGTGCGCCTCTCTCGTCAGCAAGTGAGGCTCTCCGCGCAGCTTCCATCTCCCTCGGTGCCTCCTTCTTCCTTGTTCGCGCCTCGTCCTCTGCTCGACCCCTACACCTCTTGGCACTCTCTTTCGAGGGGGAGGTGGTGGAATGTCAGGAGTAGCAAAAAGTCCATAAAGGGCCGCCAACACCGTGTCCTCAGCAGCTCACAGGAGGTGCCGTCAGACTCGCCCCTAAGCCTCTAATATCGGTCGATGTCCGTATGAAGACTGTTGAATGCCTCCTGAAAGTCCGCCACATCAACCTGAGGGGGCTGGTCGGGCTAGCACTCTCAACTCAAAGCGTCCAGGGCCGTCTGGTTACTCATTATCCTTCCCGCTCCTGTAAACTGCAAACTGCAAACCATTTTCCTCTTCTAGGCGCTCTTTCGGACTCACGCAAATCGACTTCTTCTGTAATCCACAGGCTAGATATGATGTAGAAGAGTGGCCATTTGGTTGCCTCTAGTTTTTGGACCCTTGCAAGCCGGGCCCAGTGTTGGTAGAGGGGTTGTGCTGAGGAGGTTGGGACTGTGCTACTACCCGGGAATGACTCGACCGGGAAGTAGTGTCAGTGGTCCTGTGTAGCTGTCGGGCCTGGGCTACCGTATCATCACGATCAGCATCAAAGTGTGGCAGCTCTGACGGGGGCCCATCTAACTTGGGGATAACCTCTTAGCCTTGTACTCGTCTCGAATGAGGCCCAGAACGGCAACGGTGCCCTGCGGGTCCTTCAGCTGATCTACGTGCCATCTGGGTACAACACCTGCGGACCTGCAAAGGAAAAGATCATGCAAGGGAAGGGGTAGGTGGGGAGTGTTGCCCTCTCGTGCATGACTGCCTGGTGAAGCCATGCTAATCCTAAAAAAACCTCGACCTTTCGGCTATCATCCGGCCTCCCTCAACACTGATCGCTCTAGGTAACGATGTTTCCAGCAAGCTGTTGGGGGGAGAGGCGTGAGAAACAGGAGCAAACACCAGCAGGCCCAAGGCATAAACACGGATGTTGTTTGATCAACTGTAAAAAAAAGCAGCGAGACGTGGGGTGGGACCGGATCTATAACTATGGACTGACGTCGGATGACTCTCAGAACACTGCCTAGTTCGTGCTCAGTCACCCAATCGTCACCCTTTCCAGCTACTGACAGTGTCAGGGCCATCAACCTCTTGGTCGTTTTCTCAAGTGCTGGCTCACACAAAAATTTGGCCACCTTGACTATCTCAGCGTAGTATCAAACTCGGCGGTAAGGGGGTCCCGAGAAGCATCACTCTCTCGCCGTATAGAACCCGGCGATGGCGGCAAAAGATGTCAGGCCTTTAACACCCCACTCGTACCTGCTCCAGTGGGGCCTGTTTAGCGTGGGCAGCCCCGCCTATCGATCTGTGATCGGAAGGCTCTACGTAGGATGCGTAGACTCTCGGACCATTTCTTCCTGTATCATCCTAACGAACGTGCTGTCCACCCACGAGACTGGGAGCAGTGACTATGCGGAAGCCACCTTTTTGGGTGTGGCCTTTGGGTAAGCACGCGAGCATGGGAAAGGGCGGAAGTGCCTGGTTGGCACGTACTCAAGGTCATGCTCATCATCAGAGCCGATGACCATTCGGGCAGATGGGGCGACAACTTTCGATCGCCCTGCGTGCGGTAGGTGCGGCTTGCTGGGTGCCATAGTAGATATTACCTCTAACGGATCAATATTAGTACATAAGTGCCACACAGACAGGCAAAACCATACGAAAGAAACATTGAAAATAGTGTGTCATGAGCATTGAAACTGTAACACACGACGGTCCTGGTGACGGCTCGTCGTGGCTATGACTCACCGTCATGAGTCCGTCGTCGTTTTACTTCAGTCCTATGTATAATAAAGGACCCTGAAGGAGAAGTCTCTGATTAGTAATACGGTATATGCCAGGACGGACCGTCACAGGTACGCCGGTCCATCGTAGGTGTACCCTCATAGGAAACTTGAAAAAAATATGGAGACCTAGCAGAGGGGTCTCTACCCATCATGCCCGTGCATGACCGGACCTATTGGGTTAATGACGGTCCGTACATGTGTCCGTTAAGGACACTTAGAAAAGTGAGAGAACTCGTAGAAACAGGGTCTCTGACAACTACTGTTTTTGCAGGACGGAGACCGTCTTGAAGACGAAAGTCCCTTCGCATGTGTCCGTTGGGAAACCTTTGAAGAAAATGAGAGACCCTTAGAAACAGTGGTCTGTGACAACCGGACGGTTGTGCAGGATGTTACCATCGTGAAAGACGACGGTCCCCCCCCTGTCACATGTGTCCCTTTCAGGATCGGGTGCTATGGCTTTTGCAACGGACCCTACGACGGTCCGTCGTGGGTAAAGTGGACCGTCATGGGGGTTCTCGTTCTGAATGACGTGATAGAAACTAAGGGTACCCCTACTCCTCCCCCGATAACCCCATCCGTCAACCTTGTAGTTGTTTTGGACTACATGTGTACTACCCAACTACCTAGGAAACTAGCAATGCAAAAGCAACCTATTTCTAGGGTGGTAAGACATGGAAATTTCGAACATTTGTAACCTAGTTTAGACAAAGAATTGATAAAGAAACAAAAGACGATGAGGGACTAATGCTTAATATACTAGTAAGCAAAATTCAAAGCCTAAATGAAGTATCAATTAGAGACACATACCTTAGAAATGGAGAAAAAAATGCACAAGTACATCAGTTGCCAGATAGGCCACTCACAGCAGTAGTTTCGACTAGTAGATACACTTTAGGGCTTTGAGAATTGTGAGAGTGCAATGATCAGTGGTTGGTTTGAGATAGATTGTGGAAGTTGAGAAGGGAAAGAGTAATGGGGAGAAATAATGCAGTAATGGGGGTGAAATGAGGGGTTGGGGAGTTTTAAATGGTCCCCTGATTTTAGAAAAAACGGGGTCCCAAATCCGTGGTCGTGTAATGTATACCTCATTGTAAAATCACGTGATGCTAACCCGACGACGGTTCCTCGCATTTGTGAAACGACCCGTCGTTGGTTCCGTCGTGTGTTGCCCTAGTTTCAAAATAACAAAAAAACGTACCTGGGACGATGAATCATACGACGTCCGTCGAAGGAACAAACGGGGTCCGTCGATGTGTAGTCAATGACTGCTGCAGAGTATTTTCCTACAGATTTCCGGTGATGTGCTTGCAAATTTAAAACCCTTAATAGAAAAAGTGCTACCGATTACTAAAAAGAGAATAAGTATTGGGTTTTCCTCCCAACAAGCGCCTGATTTTAATGTCCCGGTCACGACTGGGATACTTGATTACTCAGACTTAATCATCAAGATGGTTGCCTCTATCACTCAATCACTTCATTCGCCGATTCCTCAATCATGCCCCAATAGATTTTTATGCGTTTGTCCATATCCCTTGAAAACGCACAAGCCCCTCCTCCTTAGTTTCCTTTCCAACTCAACTGCTCCATGAGGGAATAGTTGGGTAAACCGTGTAAGGACCAGTCCCCTTTTGGACTTGAGCTTTCCTGGAAAACACAGCGCAATCTGGAATTGAATAACAGCACCAAATCCCCGCCTCACATAACATCTCATTTTTCAATTTGTTTCATGGTACTTATTCATCTTTCTTTGTACAGGGCTGCGCTTTTCCAATATAGGCTTTTCAGGCGAAATTCATCATCATTCTTCAACCCATTTAACTGTTGCTCTGCACTTCGCTTCTCCAATCCATTTTTAACTTCTATCCATTGTCCCCCATGGCTTTTGCTCTAACTCAGGCCGGAAGATGACAAGCTTTCCCATATACAATTTGGTATGGAGACATACTCATGGGATTCTTTATATGCTGATCCGATAGGGCCCCAAAGAGCATCATCAAGCCTCCTTGAACCATCCGTTCTACTAGCGTTCCCATGTTTTGGACATATTCTGTTTGAATTCCCGATTCGAACACTATTCAACTTGCCCACTATTTTTGAGGGTTGTAAGGAGTGGCCACATTATGGCGAACCCCGTATTTCCTCTCCAATAACACACTTGAACAATCGGTTTGCAGAGTGGGAGCCCCCATCCACTAATAAGTGCCCTTGGGGTGGCCCAAAACGATAGAATTATTCTTTTTCAAAAATGCCTTGACACTCTCTCTCTTAACCCTTCCTGGTTTGCGAGGTCTATGGCTTCGCCCCATTTAGATACATAATCCAAATGCTTAGGTCAAAGAATGTACTTCATCCCATCAGAACTCACGAAAGGGCCTATACCGCACTTCCCCAGACAATCAAATCTAACTCAAATCACAGAATGGGGTTTTATAGGATCTCTTGCCTTTTCTAAATACCGCCATCCTCGTTGGCACTCTGTCACATGCTTTTTACAAACCCATAGCATCTTGATGAATAGTTGGCCACTAGTAGCCACATTTAATATCTTATGAAGCGGTTCGGATACCACTGTGATGTCCACCAACGGGTGAGGAATGGCATGCCTCCAACAACAAACACTCAAAACACTCACATTCTGGCACAACCCCGCCGAATACTCTCGTCAGCACACTCCTATACAAGTAATGGTTCATCCCAAAAAACTTCTTCACATCGTAACATGAACTTGTTTCTTCTTTTGATGAAGGACAAGTCCTGGTGGAACATATCACTAGCCAGTAGTTCCGCAAAAATCCTTCGAACCATGGGATCATCTTTGACGCAGCCAATAAATGTTACATCTGTACAAGTATCATCAATGTCTGTCTTATCCCTAACTCTCTCATAGCTTCAATCCTCTAGACGAGACAAGTGTCAGCAACTTGATTTTTAGTTCCTTTTCTTCCATCACTTCAATCGTCAATTTCTGTAGCAGTAATACCCCAACGATCAGCCTATGTTTCGCCCCTTCTTTTCCCCTCAATATCTCAATGCTTAGTGGTCCAGTAATGCACTCTACTCTACGTACTTAGCAAATAGGAGCGAAATTCTCAAAAAAGCCCAAAAACTACTTGCAAGGAGTCTTGCTCAGTCCTGTTTAGTTCTTCTGAGCTTTTCAATTTAGGGCTTACTAGCATAGTAATGGGGTGAAGGATGTTGTTTTTTCCTTGTCCAGTGACTACACCCAAGAGCCACCCCAACTACATCGCACGATCACCATCAAATGGACTGTTCCAATCCGGAGAAATAATGATAGGAGGCGGACATACACCATTTTTCCTTAGCTCATTGAATGCATTAAGACAAGATTCATCACCAACTAATTTACAATCTTTCTCCACTAGTTTTGCAGCTAATGGGTGTGCCAATCTTTGAAAAGTCTTTGATGAACCTTCGGCTAAAAACCTGCATGTTCAAGAAGCTTCTCACACCTTCACAGAGAGATCGGTGGGGGGGCCGTCTCATCTATTTACCTCGACTTTAGCTCGATCAACCTCTATGCCCTTTTCCTGAAATGCTATGACCAAACAATACCCTCTTTCAACCATGAAATGACACTTTTCCCAGTTTAGACTAAATTGCAAGTCTTCACATCTCTCTCTTAAGGCCTGCAAATAAAATTGGTCAAACACCCGCTCGAATGAATCACCAACCACAAAAAAAATCAATCCATCAAGACTTCTATAGTAATCCTCCACCATGTCAGAAATATCCGACACTCATACATCTCTAAAATGTTGCGGTGCATAGCACACCCAAACGACATTCTTCTGAACGCAAAGGTTCCATATGGCCAATGAAAGTAAGTTTGCTTTAACTTCTGTGAATAGAAATCTGATTATACCCCAATCAAACCATCAAGACAATAGTACCCACCCTTTTTCGCAGTTCTATCCAACATCTGATCCATGAAGGGCATGAAAATGGTCTTTTCAGTCCCTGAGTTTGTTATTTACGGTAATCCATACACACCCTTCCAACCAGTAAACGGTCTCATTGGAACAATTCATTTTTTTTTTCGTTGGGACCACAAGTCATCCCACCTTTCTTAGGACACACTGAACCGGGCATACCCAAACTACTATCTTCGATTGGGTAGTTCCATTACTTCCGGCAGTCCAACCACTTAATGATCTGCCTTCTTCATCGACTTCTTGCATAGGAGAATGGAAACTCCTGGTTCTCATACCGGCTTATGATCAGAGCATGAGTTGGGAATTTTATGAGAGCAAATACTAGGGAGGGATCCCAATAAATTTTCCGCAATAGCTCCCACCCAATAGCTCGTTTGAACCTTTTTTAGTACCTTTTACCCAAAACTTTGAACTTTTGGTTTTTTCATCCAGGTCTGATGTACTGATTTTTTTATTTTTTTATTTTTTGTTTTTTTGTTTATTTTAAACATTTTTTTTTTTTTTTTTTTTTATTTATTTTGTTTTTGTTTATTTTTTTTGTGATTAACTTATAGTTGTTTGATTAGGTTGGTTTTTTCTTATTTTCACGTATTTGTTATTTGAATTTCCCCTTTCCATTTTTTTTTCTTTTTTTCCTTTTTTTTTTTTTTTCTTTATTTTTTTTATTACTTATTTTTATTTTTTTTATATTTTTTTTTTTAAAACGAGGAAAAATAAAGATCGGAGTAATTTATTATGTATTAGTGATTATTGAATTTATTTTATCTTTTCAAATGTTCTAAGGGTTTTTTTGTTATTTCGTTTATTTATATGCTATATTATTTTTCAAGTTTTTTTGTTTTTGCTCTTTTTAGTGTGTCTTTTGTGTCATACTTTGAATTTTTTTGTCTGTAATTGATTAGTAATTTTATTTTTGTTATTGATGTCTTATGTTTGTGTCTTTTAAGGGTTTTATGATTTTCGAGGGTAAGTGAATTTGTTTTATTGTATTATTACAGTTTGGTTAGTCTGTCCATAGTTAATGGTTATGACTTGTATTTGTCTGGGTTTATGTCGTTTTTTTGTGCCTTTTTTATCTTGTTTCGAGTGGCGTTTTTTTCTTCAAATTATCAGTTATTAATAAAATATTTTTGATTGATTTTTATTTGTTTTTTTTTGGTTTACTTATTATTATTTCATTATTTGTTATGTTCTCTATGTTTATTTGGGTAGATAGTAAAAATGTTATTGCACTTTTTTTTGGTTTTAGAGACAGTTTTGTTAGTTTATTTTAGTGTTTATAAGTGAAGAGTTTATTAACGACGAATTTTGATTTTATGCTGATTGGATGTTTCATTTAGTTATTTTTATAGGTATGAGATAAATTTGTAAAAGTTGTAGAGGGAGTGTTCATCCTAGGGAGTAGAAAAAAAAGCTGCGCTGAAGAGAGAGTACAAGAGGGATTGCGAAATAGGAGAGGGGAGTGGATATAACGGAGGGAGAACGAGGTAGTAACATGGAGTGGAAATAGGTAAGAATAGTTGACAGACTGGATTAGATGTAAGGGGGATACAGAAGTGTGGAGGGTGGAGGGGAATGGGGACGTTCGAGCTAGAGTGAGGAACGTGTAAAGGGTGGAGGTAGGGAGGTGAGACGGGGTGTGAAAGCGAGAGCTGGAATCGTTGTAGGGTTGGGTCAAGTGGGGATAGGGGGGGTAGAGAATGAGTAAGAGGGAACGAAGTGGGGTGTAGATTTCATATAAACTTTTGATCATAGAATTATGTCTAGTTTCGTCCGATTATTTTATATCATTGCGATGGTGGGATATTAGAGTTATGAGTGTTCCTCCCCCTTTTTTTCCCTTTCTTTTCTTTTTCTCTATGTGTGCTCTCTTGTTTTTTTGTATTCCGTTTTCTTTTTTTTTTCTTTTTTTTTTTTAAATTTTTTTTTTTCCTTACATCCTGTTTTTTTTGCTTTTTTTTTTTTTCTTTAACTATCTGTTTTTCAAATTCTAATATGGTTTGTCATTTTTTCTGCCCCTGACATATCGCTTTTGTTTTTCTATTTTTTCTTTTTTTTGTTTTTTTTTTCTATGTCTTATCTGTCTTTCTTTTTCTTTACTTCTTTTTCTTTTTGCTTTGCTTTTTCTTTTCCTTTTTTTTCATCTATTTTTTTTTTCCTTTCTTTTTTTTTCTTTCTTTGCTTTTTATTCTCATTTATTTTTTTTCTTTTCTTTTTTTTTTTTTTTTTTTTTTGTAAGTTTTTTTGTGTGATTATGCAATATTATAATATTAGAGAGTATGTTCTAGTATTTTCGTAGCTGTTGTTTTGGTTGTTTTTCGTAGGACATTGGTTTGCTGATTTAGTTTTTATTATTTTTTTTTTGTTTTTTAGTCTTTTGGCTTACGATTGGGTCTGGCTTTGGTTTGTTCTAGTTAGTTGTCTTTTTTTGTTGGTTGTTCAGTTTTTCTTGGTCCGTTGTAGGAGTTTTAGATTGTTTCCCTATTTGTGATGTCGCTTATAAGTTAATTGTTCTGTATCTTGGGGAGTAGATTTTTTTTTGTTTTGATGTTTTTTATGGTTGCTTTGGTTTGCTTTCTTTCCCTTTTCTTTTTATTAGCTTCGTATTTTTTTTATATTTTTTTTTTATAATCCCTTTTTTTTTATTTTGTTTTTTTTGATTTGTTTTTGGTTTTTTTTTTATTTCTTTATGCTTATTATTTTTATAGCTTTTGTTTTTTTATGTAATTTATGTATTGTTTATATATTAAAGGTTTGTATATTTTTTTAAAACTTTATTTTTATGGTTATATATTTGCTCTGTTTTTTTTCTTGTATACAATTTTTTTTTTTTTCTTTTTTTTACCTTCTATCCTTATTTTTTCTTTTTTTTTTTATTTTTTTATTTTTTCATCTTTTTTGTTTACGAGTTTTTTTTTTTTTTATTTTTTTTGGACAGCTTATTTTTCATTATTCTTTTTATTTCATTTTACTCTTATTTGGTTATTTATTTTTACAAAGAATGACTTCTTGTGCTTGCGCATGGACTTTGTTGTAATTTGCTTATTAAGATATTATAATGTTTTTACTTTTTTACGATATGTATTATTTTCTTTTTGTCAGTTACTTATTTTTTTTTTTTATTATTTATTGTTAGTGGAAATATCGCATATGTTTATATTTCACTGTTTTTTTTTTTAAAATCTAGGCTAATGAGCTGATAGGGTAGATGGTGTTTGGACTGGTCGTAAATTTTTGGGTTTTTTCTATAAGTTTATTCGGACTTGGATTGGTTATTGGTGGTGGACTATTATCCCCCACATTTTTTTGAATGTTTGTATTTATTTTCTTATTTGTATATTTATTTGATCTTTCTTTTTCTTTACCCTTTTCCTTTTCTTTTTCTCTCTATTAGTTGCCTTTTGTATTTTATTTTTTTTATTTTTACTTTTATTTTTGTTCTTTTTCTGTTGCTGTTTTTTAAGGTTTCCTTATTTGCTTTTTGTGTGATCTTCTTTTTGTTTATTTTTATGGGCTTATGGATTTTTATTTTTTATCAAAACAGACCCTTTATGTTTGTGGGATTGGATCATGTCAGAGTAAATTAAAGCTTTTATTTGATGATCGTTCTTGAACTGGGAAAGTATCCTTATTTGGGGAGAGTGAGAGTGACCTTGTAATACCTAGATAACTTTTGGTTTCTGCGTTTTTTTTTGTCCTTCTCCCTTAGTTTTTGGGTTCCTTAATATATCTTCTTGTTACTTACAGTGCCATTTGGCTGGGTTTGTTTTTTATGGGTTAGTTTTAGTGTATTATGGTAATTATTGACTACGTTTTAGGTCATTAAGTCTTTAGTGTTCTATTACCCTGGGATCTATTTATTTTTTTAATTTCTTTGTTTGTTTATTATTTGAGGACTAAAGCTCTGAGATAGGTGTCAGTAGGTTAAGTTTCTTTTTTTAGTTTCGTGATTGTCAGTATTTTTATTTTTGGGATGTTGTGTTTTTAATGAAGTAAGTATGTTGCGGTTTTGTTTTTTTTTGGTTAGTTTGGATTCGTTGGCTTTTTTTTTTGTATTGGGGTATTTTTCTGCCGTACAATGGTTTAATTTCATAGTTTTTGTCTAAGTAGGGTATTTGTCTGGGGTGGTTGTCTGAGTAGATATAATCAAGGGGTGACTGTTTTATGAGATATTTCTTTGGGAAGTTGTGTGTGGGGTTCGTATGTTGTTTTTATTTAGTTCTATAGTGGGATAGTATAATTTGATGCGTTGTATCTTTAGGTGTTGGGTCCTTTGACGGTTGCTTGTTCGTATGATTAGGGGGGGAGGGTTGATTTTTAGCGTTTTTATTTTTTGGGGGATTATTTTTTCTTTTTAATGGTGGAGTATTTAATATTTGGAGCTTTGTTCATTTACTTGAATTGAGCGTTTGGGGGGTGGTTATTTTATTCTTCATATACTTTTTGACGATGTCGTTTGTTTATTGCATTTTGGTTTGTAGTTTTGTTTGGCGTGAGTTGGTTTTTTTGCAGGGTGTGTTTGGGTTGGAGTGGAGTGTGGATGGGCGAGACAGTCTTGTTATTTGAGGATACCAATAGGTTTTTTGATGGAAAGTTTAAGTTTTTTTTCTTTAGCGCAGTTTAGTAATATAGGGATTAATGATTGGGTTTTTATAGTTTTGTGAAAATTATTGTGGCACTGGTGCTGGGATATTGCACTGTAGGAATCATAACGTTTTTGTGTGCATAATTTTTTTCTTTATTGGACTTTTTTGCGTGATGACTTCCTGGTCTGACCTTACATATTTATATTGTAGTCAAAGTTTTTTCGTTGGTTGTAGTCTGTGTTTGTTGTTTATTGTGATTTATGATTTTTTTTTTTTGTTAGGATACTGGTTTTTGTAAGGCTTTGCATTTTACCGTTCTGTGTTTTTATGGATGCTTTATGTTATTTGTTGGGGTTTATCGTTATTACTTGTGTATATGTTGAGTTGAATCTTAGTTTTGCTGTTGGTTGAATATTTTGGGTTTAGTTTCCCCTTCCGGCCACTTATTCCACCATTCCTAAAAATTCAATTTCATAACTTGAGATGAGGTGGGAGAGCTTTTAGTTTCTAATTTTGGAGCCTCCCTCTATACGATGGTTTTCGCGGTAGGGGGGACTCGCATTCTTCATATCAAGCTCTAATTTCCTTCGGTCAACCCGCACATCACTCTGTCAAGACCGCAACTAATACTTCATACTCTTCAAATACAAATCACCATCAAAGTTCATTATTATGTCGCTAATGCTTCTACACTTAGACATCTTCTATTTGTTCTCCTATGTCTCACCCATGTTGTATGGATAATAGCGATGGCCGATTGGATTCTCCCACTCTGTCCTCATGGACCTAACAAAGTATTAACTGGAGGTCACTCCCTTCCTCATTATTCAATCGAAATTTCATCTGCCCCTTTTTCCATGTCTACTAATAAGATAGCTCTTTCCGTAGCTAGGATGGCCTCCAAGGATACATAGAGCAACTTCAAAACAACCTCACAATCAGAATGACAAAATCAGCCGAAGTGAATGACTTCCACTTTTACTAAGCATATCCATAATATCCTATGTGCCGTTTTTACTGTTCGATCGCCATCAGTACCCGCATCGCAGTGGGCTTTTTGTCACCCAAACCCCAACTTCGTTGGTTATAATCGAGAGGGCATGATATTTTATGCTGCCCCAGATCACATAATGCTTTCGCAAATGTGTGCATAGCTCTTGGGGTTGGTACCACATCATACAATTGTTGTGGGGGACTGGGTCGGGCTCGGGGTCTCGGGGTGGTCAGTGTCTTTGCTTTGTGGTTTCGTGTGGGTGGTTTTTTTGTGTTGTTTTCCAGGTAGATTTGTGTCTGTAGGGGTGTTGCATGTTAGTTGATGCCATCTTGATGACATGTGTGGTTTGCTAGCTACTGTGTGTGTTTTTGTCTTACTTGTGTATGCGCGCAAGTGGGGGGACCGAGGCGGGGCGGGGGGGACCGAATGCGGGCAGAAAGGGGGGCGAACCTGGGGCAGTGGGTGCGAAAGCGGCGACCAAGGGGGACAGGGGGGAGTGGTGTTGTCGGGGGTTTGTTGTTGTTTTGGTGTGGGGTGGGATTCAGGGGTTTGGGGCGGGCAACAGGGGGGGAGAAAACGCCGACTGTTGGGTTGGGCCAGTCCGCGGGCCGGGGGCAAAGAGCGGGGAGGGGAAAGGGGGGGGGGGGGGGGGGGGGGCCGAGCAGAGGGAGACCGGGGGGAGGAGGCACGGCAGCAGCGGGGGGCAGGGGGGAGCCGCGAAGGCAGCAGCAACGCGACACTTATCAGATTCTTTGTCAACTTTGTCTCATTAGATGGCATAGGTGGGTCGATGGTTTGCTGTTCCACCGCGAGTAGTAATTGCCATACCATGTCCATCATTTTTTGGATGTTGGACAATGTTGCTAGGAAGATGCCCGTTGCCGTGTGTTTCACAGTTGCAGATATTGAGCCCACTTGTAACTCAAGTTGCTTAATCGTAATTGCAATTGCTATCAACTTTTGCCCATACCCGCACAATCATTCTCAAACTCTTTATTGTGCTCATCCACTAGCAATCGAACCTACCTCCTCATCATTTTATGCAACATATCCGCAACTCGCGACATACTACCGTCACCATCCCTAGGAGTAACTTCACTGCTGTTGGAGGATGAACATAGGGTCCATTCCCTGTCGTTTCTATTACCATAGTTCCCTTACACCCTATTGAAGTTGTTGTCGCGATTGTTGTTTCCATCCGACAATATGACCCCTCACGATTTGTAGTTACCATTATTTCCGAGTTCCCGACCTTGGTTCCCTGTCCTTGGTGGCGCCAATTTGGTCGTCCCTGATTAGGTAGACTGGTTTCTGTGGTTCCCCATTTGTGGTGCGGGGTGAAAGCTCCGTTGCGTGTCCCTTTGTGTTTTCTGGTTTGTGGTTGGTGGGGGGGTGTGGTGTATCTTGGCAGTGGTGGTAATTCGCTCCTCTGTTGGTTTTTATAACGATTGGGATAGTGGGCGGTTTAGGGGTGTGTGGGGGGGGGGTGTTTGTTGGTGTGATGGGGTGTTTGTAGGGTTTTGTTTGTGTTTTTTTTTCGTGCATGGAGGTCTGGTTGTGTACTTGCATTAATCTTTCTGGGGGGGTTCTTCTGCCCCCCAGTGACATTGTTGAAGTTACATATACCCAACTCAGTTCTCATTTGAGATACATTTCTTCACTAATCTCATCTTTGGCTGGGTTGTTAGTGGACGTTTCGGTGCGAAGGTGTTTCTTGTTTCCTTCTGTCTTTCTCCCTGTATCAACTTCCTAGTACTCCCCAAGCTTTGTGTATATTCCGGAGATTTTTTCTAATATTATCAGTAATCTCAGCATAGGACATTTCCTCCCATATATCCACCTGGGCTTTTGGGGTAGTGGTCCACACCGCTTTGTTGTTATCAGTCCTTGTCCCATATAAGGATGCGGTCAGGGAGGCATCAGCTGGGGTATACGGGGGGATTGGTGAAACACTGCTCAAGAATGGGAGTGAGGGGTGGCGAGCCCAAAGTCGAGTCTGTATGTTTTTAGGGCGGGCTCCGGGGGTAGGGGTTGGCGTGCTGAGCATAGGTCGGTGGTTGGCACGGGTGGGTGGGGTGGGGGGGGGCTGTCTTGGTGGGTGAGGTGGCTTGGGGGAGTGTGACACGCCAGACTAGCGGGGGCTAGAGAGACGGGGTGGCGGCGCTTAGTGTAGGAGCCGGAGAGGAGTGTTGAGAGGGGGGTGATGGTGGGGAGTGTGGTGGGAACCAAACCGTAAACAGAGTGAAGTGTGAGGGAGGAAAGCGAGAAGACTGGCAGACCGCGACCGGTGGTGGTTCGCAGTAGGAACACGGGTGTGGTGGTGTCGGGGGGGGAACTTGTGAGACATTGTAAGATTGTCCAAGCAGGGGGGGGGGCCCCGCACGAACCGGAGGGAGCGGTCGTCAGTGCGTACGGGTGGCCGGTGCGTTGGAGTGGCCTGGGGGGTGTCAATTTGGGGGCTTTTAGTGTTTTTGATGCCGGTTCAAAGGCGTGGCTGACACGACAACGCGTTGTCGTGTGGGGGGGGCCGGGGAACGTGGGGGTGGTGGGTTGGGGGTGGGGTGTCCTGGGGCTGGAGGTGGCACGAACGGTGACAAAAGCCGGGTTGTGTCGGGTGTATTGTGAGAGTTGGAGTTGAGACCAGGGGGCGTGCCAGCCAACGGGGTGGGGGGGACCCAAGCGGGCGGTGAGTGGGGGCATGACCGCGGGAACGGGCCACAGGGGGCCCCCGGATGCACCCCAGCGAACAGCAACCAGAACACAACCAGCGGGAGGGCGGGGTCGAGCCTCCCCAGCAGGAGGGCCAAGTGGCGAGAACGGCGCAGGACGCGAACACTCGGGAGCGTAGGAACAAGGGTTCGCTTCCCGTCCGGTATGGGCGACAACTGATTGTGAAAAAACTCAAAAATAATAACATACAGTACAATCAAGAAAATTCCTAAACTAAAATACTTCCAAGTTACATCTAAAAAGCTATAATCCCCCCGCACTACCGGCACCAAATTTGATACGCTCAAACTTACTTCTTCACATAAGGAATAAAGCGGTCGTGTCATAAATACCCCACTAGTGAGGTTGTATCGTTTCCCCACGAGGAAAAAATAGTCTAGGAAAAAACTTTTTAACTTCAACTCGGTATTACTATTGTTTTGTCAATGACTTCCTTGGAAAGTAAAAACAGTAAAAAAACAGGGGGGTTCAGTTCTAAATGAAGTGAAAATAACTAATGCATTGGTAATAGACACTTAACCAGCTTTGATGTTTGGATTTTATCGCTTAAATTCAATTACACTAGGGTTTACGTGTTCCCCACAAGTTTCTCCACTTGATAATTCTAAACTTAACCATCTTTCCTAGTATCCAATATAGAGGATTAAGAGGGGGGTAGCAAACGCTGAGTTGAGATGGAGTGAAAACAATTGCATGCAAAGTGTAAGTTTAATGGTATTTCTAAATCCTTGGGTCCGGCATCTAGAAAATCTCACTCCGCACCTGGTCCGGCTACTTTGTTTCTATCCTAACCCTTATCCTTACCTCATATTAAGCATTGTTTCGATATTTGATAGTTATTACTTTGTACCAATCAATACTAGCCTATTAGAATAGTATACACTAAATCTTGTTAATTTATTCTTTTCCTATTATCTACCTCCTTGGTTCCAGCAAGTAGCATTAAGGCGAGTTCTAACGTTGGGCCATCCCGTTAAAAAAAAGACTTCTATGCGAAAGAAAAATTATAATCATGCAAGACACTATTCTAGAATTGTTTATTTTTAGTTAGGGTTTTTTATCTCATTATTTGCCCATTGGTTCCTCCCCACAACCCTAGTTATGGATTTTAGTTCTCATGGCACATAGACACCATATTCAAATATATCAAATACAGGGGAGTTCATGACTGTACTTATACTCTTTCAATGGAGAAAGAATACAATCCAAAGTTTGCTTGATTAATCCACCACAACTCACCAAATCGATGATAATCCAAAGTCTAACACTATTACAACGAAGTCTAATAATAATACTATGTTTCTAACTATCAGGTGTCCTACCTCAAAAACGAGGTTTGTTGAAGTATTTATTAAAAAAACAAAAACCTAATTAAACAAGGTGTTCCTAATAGCTGGAAATCTGCAAAACGGGCTTGAGCGACGGCCACGTGACGGACCGTCGTAGACCTCCGTCATCCATACTTGTGGCATTCTTATGCTGCTCTCTTCATTCCCCTCAACGTAAATATCACGGACCGTCATAGTCACAATGGTCCGTCGAGGGCCTTCGTTCCAAAATACTTCACTCTTGGAATTTTGGGTGGGGAATTGGGATCACTCTCTGAACTTCACGACAAACTTCAGGAACGGACCGTCATGGCCCACAACGGAGACGTCATAAGCTTCGTATCCCAGACTTGGTCCAGCACTCCCCATCTTCCTTCAGCAAGCTGCAACTACACTTCCACCTACGGACTTTCATTCACAAGCAAACTACGGACCGCCATATGCTCCTTAAGGTGGTCTCTTCTGCATTTATCGCTTCTCAAAATCTCCGCATTCAGCTTTGGACAATTTCCTGCAAAACATAGTATAAACTTATATCAAATTACACAACAAGGCTTTTTGGACACACTAAACTTAAGGAAAAAGTATTAATTATACCGTGAAACCACGGTATATCACTATCTTCCTTCACGCTCAAACCCCCTTGATAAAGATTGATAAATTCTTGCATTTTCCTCTATTCAATTCCAAGGGGAAGTGTCACAACCTGAAAGTACCTCCTAGAAGTTAGGGAGAACCCTTGGGTCATGATTGGGCGTACTTGACCCTTTGGGTCTTGTACAAGACCTTAACTATCGTTCATTACATAACACATGAAAAGTAATGCGGAAATAAAACTGACATTAATAAAAGCTAGTCTTTCATAAATATTTAGAGAATCTCATCGTCACAAGCCAACTTAAAGACACGATATAAATCTTAGGGACATAACCATTTACATTGAAAGGAAAATACATAATAAGTATTAATATTAAAACTAAGAAAACATAGACTATGTCCTCAAATATATGAGTACATACCAAATCTTGAGAGAGTAGATTTCCCAAGCTTCGCCTTCAAATCTTCAAACCTATACTTATAGAGTATAGAAAAGTATTGTGTTAGTACAAAACAATGTACTAAGTATGTCATATGCAAAAACATGCAAAAAGGGACATTTTTGTAAAAAAATATTTTCATGACAATTTAGTAAAACATTCAAGAATATAGAAGTAAAACAACATAACAATCATCATTTAACACTTAGAGAAGAATTTCCATTATTTTAACAGTGAACTTCCAAAAATATTACGGTGAGTTCATTTAAATATTTACAGTGAACTACCCTAGTTTCTAAAGGAGTACTTTCCAAGGCAAGTAAAGAAGAAAGTGAATCATTTCTGTAGGAGTATTTTCCCTAACTAAGGTTATCCTAAGACTCACCACGTAGACCTGAATAACATTATGCATATGCCTCCATCAATTACACACCAAGCGAGTCTCTCAAGACGACCCCTTTTTGATTCCTCCCTCGGAGAACAACCCCACTCAAGACAAGACATTAGAAGAACACCCAAACAACCCACCAGGACTGTCCCTTTCGGAATGCCTCTTTAGGGAAGGTTGGTGTGGGTTATATAAACGGCGTCCATACCACCACCTACCACCTACCCTAAGTAAGACACTTTTTAGAAGGCTTGGCACCAAGACTTCCCTTTTCGGAAGTCTACTTAGTGCAATGGATAAGACTCACCAAGGTAAGACATGAAGAAAGTAGCATATGCCTCCTCAATACACACCCAAAGCGATCCTCAAGACTACCCCTTTGGATTATCACCTCGGGAGAACAAGCCCCCACTAATGACAAGACATTAGAAGAACACCAAACAACCCACCAAGACTTCCCTTTCGGAAGCCTACTTATAAATGAGGTAAACGGGTCCCATACCCACCTACCATAGTAGACACTCTTTTAGAGGTTTTATTGCGCACCAAGACTTCCCTTTCGGAAAGTCTACTAGTTGCAAATGGATATATAGTGTCCATTCCACTACCGACCCTAAGTACACAGTCTTTAGGGAGGACTTAGTTCATTCAATTCACATAAGGCTCACTAAGACTCCCCTTTTGAAATGCCTACCTAGTGCAATGGATAAATAACGTCTCATTCCACTACCTACCCTATGTAGTACACTCTTTTAGAAGACTTAGCATTTTCATTTCTTTTGTGTGAGCTAGCTTAACCGACATAGACCATGAGATCTAGACATGGAATCCCGACATTAACCCCTATTAGATGAGGGATCCTCACTTTCCTAGAGTAAGGTCATTCTCTTAGCTTCTACATGGCTTGCCCAATAGCTACACCTATGCCGAGGCGAATGTTAAGGATAAGACAATAAAGAAGATGCTACTCAAGTAACTCATTCTCTACTAAGAGGAGTACTCATTCTCAAGAGGTACATTGGAATACAACTCTCAACTCATGAAGTGTACACCTCGTCTTCTTCCTCTCGATGCTAGACATAACCCCCAAAGATTATAAACATTTAGGTTATAGGTGTAAGGAAACTACTTAAAACCACATCCAACTCAAGATGGGCATTCATCCTGCGACCTCTCAGAAAGCTCTAGAGTAGTGCGGCTGCTACTAAAACACTTCATCTTCATCCACGAAAAGTGTCCACCTCAAAAACTCCTTATTTAACAACTTAGCTTCTACCTTTATTTAAGTGTGTGTGTACTTTTGAGCACCATATTGCATCTGAACTTCATTCATGTATATAACGTCTATAACATTGCTTAGGCCTTCATTCATCAAAAGCACACACCTTACATTTCACATAAATCATATGCTTCAGTTAGCATCGTATAAAGTCAAACATGCAATTCAACTTCATCTACACCCCACCAGAACCATCGTCAGTATAACTTAATTTCACGTATTAGGCCATCAAAGACCACTCATAATATATACTAAAGATAATCAATTCCTCAAGTAAACATGCCACCAAAAAGGTGGACATACCACTCAAGACAACATTTATCAAAAACAATTATACACTAAAAACAACTCACCATAACCAAGTTCACCACCTCTAACACTTATTAATATTTCATCTAATAAGTACTTATGGAAGTAGCGAAATCATAATAAAACAACACAAGAAAACAAAAGTTTCATACCCTACACAAACAGTTCATTTTACCATTTCTTAAGATAAAAGTTGAAAATATGCATAAACGTGAGTTCACTAGGGTTTTTTTGAAATTAAAATAATCAATTAAACTAGAAGAAAACCCATTTGAATATTAAAACATTTCCAAAGAAGACCATTACTTAAAATCAAAGATAGAAGAGGGGTTTTGTGTTTTTGGAAATGAGGTCTAAAATTAGGTCTTAGGGTTTGGAACTCTTTAATATACCTGAATAACCCTAAAATAAATGTCCAAGGTCCTTAAAAGACTTGGGGTGAATTTAGCAAACACCCCAAGAAAGGGCATCCCCTTAACAACTTTTGCAGGCAGCACCAACGGAACCAACCAACGGACCTTTGTCCATCGATGGTCCGTTGATGGTGGCTCATGGATTGAACTTGCAACTTCCAAACATGAATGCCTTTCAATTCCAATCAACGTACCAAGTAGATGGGTTGTTGGTTGAACCACTGGCCGTCGTATGGTCACATTGGTGGACACTGCCAAGGCAGTTTGGGTCCAAGTCTTAGGCCCTTCTCTGAGACCCCTTGTGGGGGCCTAGGGGTAGTGAACCAGATATTAAAAACCCCCTAACATATTCGTATAGGGTATTAGACTATCCACATCATTCCAACACAATGAAATGTAAAACCACTCAAAAACACATCAAGATACACAAATACTTTCTACGGCACACCTTCCGAATGTCATGGACATTCTTGGTCGTTTGACCTCCAAGCTACCAAACTTCACACACTTCCTTATAAAACTAATTTAAATAATTTTGAACTAAAATTATATCACAAAACAACCACGATGCTCTAGTTCACCTTAGTTTATTTTAGGGCGTTACATGAAGCACCTGTCAAAAAAAGTCGTCTTGAATTTTTCCCAACTAACCGGAACTTCTATAATAGTCCTCTCCTCCTTCCATTGTTAATACAAAACTTGAGACACATATTTGAGTGGAATAAAGTGGGCTTAGTTCCACTTTTGGCGAACACACACCGAAATCTAGCACCCTTGAACACGCATCAATTGAACCCTTGCTGTCCTCTTCCACTTTGAAGCCAAAGAAAGTAGGGGGATTCATCATTGTAATATTCCTAATCCTAGAAGTGGTAGTACTAGCATTGGGGTTACCTTGTACCCTAGTGTCTCTATCCACTTGAGTTGCCAACACTTAAGTCAAACTATGAATAGCCTCCCTTATCTCAACATCAGACATAGCCCTTTCTTCAATAGGAACTTGAGGAAGAACTGCCTTATTCACATTCTCCACATCGCCCCTCCTAGCATTGGTCCTTCTTTTATTCATTGCCTATAAGCACAAGAGAAGGATTAGAAGAAAGGACTAGATAGAGTTAAGACTCTTAGGCACGACTAATGAATATCAAAAGAGTGAATGTTCCTGAGCATCTCATAGTCTCTCATTCATAAGTGTGGTTCATTTCACACCCATGAACAAGACTCTACTTGACGTAGTTTCATGAGACATAAATTCAAACATTATTCTCAACCTTATGCTTTTATACCAAGTTTTTAACAGCTCAAGAGCACCCCTTAGTCAGACATGACGTACTTAACGTTTTGGAGGTCTTATACAAGCCCTTAGCACACATCATTCCCCATATTATAGAATAATAGCGGAAAATTTAAAGCTTTTACTTTTGAAGTTTAACTTCACTTCACATATGAAAACATAAATCTACATTTTTTTACAATACCATCTAGAAATAAGAATTAAGAATTTTGGACTTAGCCCTTACATCAAATGGAAAGTCTACCATATAGAAATAGGAATTAAGAATTTTGGACTTAGCCCTTACATAAAATGAAAAGTCTAGAATAGGAAATACAACATAGTCATCCAACATAAGAAAAGGAACTAAAATCTAGAATAAGGTTCTTGTCCTCGGACTTGAGGATTCACCAACTTGGAGAAGCAAATCCATGTGTCTTGAAAAATAGCCTTGAAGTCTCGTTAAAGGCCCGTACCTACATCTTTTGGGAAAAAGGAAAGAAATTGTGGGTTAGTACATCTCACCTACTAAGTATGACTACTATGCATAAAAACCATTGAAACATGCATAAAGGACGTTTTAGTCAAAACATGATTTTTATCAAGTAAATCCAATGTGCACATAAGGTAAGCATCATTAGCCAACCCAAGCAATACTTTAACAATTAATTATAATCATGAAAACTACCTTTCAATCATATAACAATCATACTATAACAAACATACTTCTTTGATAATTCAAGTGTATAGGGTTAAGGATGAGGGGACCTTGTCTTCAACACCACAATAACACATTAGATATAACATCATTACTATGTAAGTAATTCATCTTGCATAATTGAGTTCAAGGAAGGACCAACATTTATACCTTCTTGCCCTTCATGGACTTCATGTTTCAATCACCCAACAATGCATAACAAACACATAATATAAGGTAATTCATGAAGTAATAACATAACTAACATCAATATAAACCATTGATATATCCATCATCTTCAAGTGATTCACCATATAAAATCCAAGATTAATGAATTGGGGAAGAAACATGGGTACAAGGGATAACAACACTAATTATCCATCATTATACACCTAAACAACGTTAAGTGATCATAATTCATCATAATTTATTCATTATTTCATATTTCAAAGAAGACCCATGTCTAGAGAAAACCCCTAGATTTTGGGGAATTTTGAAAACATCTTTGGAGGGACCTCTTGGGGAAAGGAATCCCAAGAAATAAAGAAACCATACCTTATTTTATACCTATCCAAAAATTTGAGTTTAAATCTTTGAGAATTTATCCTCTTCTTGGAGCTTCAAGTTTCTTGAATGGAGATTTTTGTATAGAGAGAATTTAGAGAGAGGTAAGAGCAATTGGGTTTTTAAGTCGGGGATTTGTTTTGGTGTGGGAATAGGTTTAAAATGACTTAAAGTCAATAAATACTAATCCCCTTAAATATAAAAATACCCCTCACTTGGATGGAACTTTTAATTAAGTTAAATATGACTTTAATTTTTGGAATTATCGTTGCAAAACAAGTCCGCGTCGGGAGGTGTTCCTTGAAATATTTTCCGAAATTAAAATTTGAGACAGAAGGGTCAATGATGGTCTCCGTGTCGGGGAGACACTTTTGGTACATGGGTGGAGCAAGTCCGCAACACGCCCTCCTGTCTCCCAAGATAGCTGCCGAAATTTTCTTATTCGTTTTTGGTAGTTCTAAACCCTTAAGTTCCACGTTATATACCCTAGCACTTAAGATCATAATTACCCCTATTAAAGTCATAATCTATTGGGTTAGGCTCTAGCTTAGGTCATAGAATTTCCGGAGTGTTTCATATATCATGAGAATTAGGTCAACCTACCCTTCATCCAAGACATGATCACCATTACTCTATTCTCCAAGAATTCATCATCAATAGGTATATATAACAATAAAAATCAACAAAACAATTCAATCTAAACATAATTCAATCATCATTCAATCATAAGCATTAGCCCAACTTCAAAGGCCAAATTTAGAAATTTGAGGAAACCATGGGTTCATGGAGTTTTTCATCTTTAAATATCAATTAACCATTAACAATATCATACTTAGTCATTTGAAACTGTTTCATGCAAGAACCCATGAATTTGAGTGAAAATGGACTTTTGCATAAACATTGAAATCACTTTGAAATTGTATGTAAGGTGATAGCTAGTCGTAGATAACGGACTCACATACCTTAGTATAAGAAATTCCATGAGAATTTAAGAAGAAATCCATTTAAATCTACAACCCTAGCTCCATCTTGGCCTTGAGCTTCCATGGAGTTTTTAAAGAACTTTTGGGAGGGAAGGGTTTAGTTTTTGAAGAAATTCTAACTTGGGATTTTTGTGTTTTAATTATCTTAAAATACCCTAAAATTAGTAAAATAACCGTCCTCTATTTAATTAGAATATGGGGTGAATTTACCAATCCACCCCTCAAATGGCCAAAACATTGCAGAGTTGCAGGTGACCATTGACGGCCACCATCCACAGACTGTGGGTGGATTGAAGGCCCGTCCTGGTCATCCGTCAATTAGTTCAGGGAGGGGGGTGGGGAGGAGTTTGTTGAGGAGACTAACTCTCAAATGATCAAGCCAATCCAAGCCTGTCAAACCATTGAATGTCCATCAATGTGGGTCTTGGATGCCTATTGTTTTTTACAACTTTTTTGCCAACCTTTGGTTCCTCCTCAAGGATCCCTAGGGTGTTCCTTCGGGATCTGTACCCAAATATTTTGACTCTAAACAATAAAATATAGATCTTAGGGTTACCTACAATCATTTTAGACTCCAAACGGCTCATGAAAGCATAAACAACACACTAGCACACAAAAGACTAGTTTCTAGACATCTTGGTCGTTTCTTGACGTTTAGACTCTAATACTTCAAAACAAGGTTAATTAAATTATTTTAGGTATAGAAACATCCTTTTAACCATTTTAAATTCATTATCCATAATGTGAGGATCTAGCTTAGGTCCATCGATTTTCGGGGTGTTTTAATAACCATATGGTTGTAGTTTAAACTAGAACACTTAAATCAAATTACGAAAGGTAAGTTAAACCTTAAAATATTCATAAGGAGCTAAAAGTTCTTAACTGACTATCTATGTATGTTTTCTTAGTCCTTTGTTAAAGAATGTATTTCAGAATAACCCGCACTTTAGTAGTTTAAATTTATGATTTATATTTAAGAGTTTTGGAGATTGAAACATTCTTTTAAATTTTTTTCAAAATAAAAATTAGCGAGGTAGGAAGATTGGTTTTAAATTCATATTTTTTATCCCTAATATTTTTAAGATATTAAACCCAAAGAGGAATAAAACTTGTATACATGGACCTATAGTAAAGTGAATCAACATAATAACATAACGACATCGAATACCCTATGGAACCGAACGAGTGGATTAACAACATAATGGAGTCACAAAAATACGCCAGCTACAATCTCAATGCTCTAGAAATATAGTAAAACAATATTTGACTAATTAGGATTCCAAAATTTGTTCTCAAAAGAAGTACAATGCTTAGCCTTAACTTACTTCAACTCTGGGTTTTGTTGTATCAATATAGATTGTATCCCTTCCTTGAAGTATGTAGTGTATAGAAAATCATGTAACACAATGATACATTAAAATTACCATCCTAAAGAAGCATAAGTGATCTTTATCAAGTAGAGAACACAATTAGTAGGTTGAGGTGGATCCCACGAGCAAAATGGTTTAGACATAACTTTAACTCACGATTATATCTATTTTGTCAAGGTCTTTCCAAAGCAAATAAGTAAAAGAGGGGGGGAGAGTTTGTGAAACACATTCTATAAAGAGTGTAAGAAGCAGTTGATAAAAAATAAACGTTGGTTTTACAAGATGAGAGAGTAACTAGGGTATATATGTTCCCCACAGGTTCATAACGCAGTATTTCTTGCAATAGCAATCTTTTCCTAGTGTATTACATGAAAAGTAATAAGTTAGGTATCTCTAACTCCTTGGTTCGACATCTAGAGAATTTCACCACGCACCTTGGTCAAGCTTCGTGTGTATAATCTACTAAACCTTACCTTTACCTCATATTAGACATCATAATCGATATATGACTTAGTTATTACTTACGCACCAATCGACACTAGCTATTAGATAGTATCACCCTAAATATATGTTTATAATTCTTTTCCTATTAATACCTCTATGGTTCAGAAAATAGCAACATGGCGAAATCTAATGCGTGAACGATAAAAAGACTTCTAGCGAAAGAATTATCAATGCATACAATAACACTATTCAAGAATTTCTTAATTACTAGGATTACTTTGTTAATTACCCTGGTTCCCACAACCCTAGTTGTGGATTTAGATACTCCTGCTATCAAGATCACAATTCATAGTTTTGAATGAAGAAATCATGAACTTACTCAACAATAAGAAGAAACCCAAAATTTCAACTTGAAATTGCAAGAAAATCTTTCAAAACAAATCCGAAAATTGATTAATTGCCCAAATGTGCAACCAACAAATCTCCAATACACAGAATAGAATAATTGTAAGTAACTGACCCCAAAAATGTGGTTTTAATGCCATATATATAGAAATCATAGTTTTAAAGAAAAGTGAATTAAAATAAGGAAAGCTTTTTAAGTTGGCGCGGCTTCGGTCTACGGACCAACTGACAGACCGTCGTTCAATCGATGGTACGTACACTGACTTCGTCAATCATGAATTATAAATACTTTTGCTCCACATGATAGTACCTTCTATGAATCATTCAACGGACCAATATCATGGTCCATCGATCCATCTACGGCCCGTCAATCCTTTTGTAGCTCCACACTTAGATTTTTTCCAAACTCGGGTACATGAACCTTATCTGAACCAAACAACAGTTTACCAACGGAACGTCGTTACCTATCGTAGTTACACACTTGGTCAGACTTCCCTTATTTTCCTCCAAAGTCCTGAACTGCTCATCTACGGCACCAACAACGGTCCGTCGATCAAACGACAAACCGTCAATGGACTCCGTATGTCCTGTTTTGCACTTTTTCAGTTGTTTTCTTATATTGCCACCTAAACATATTTCCTGCAAAACAAAAACACAAAACTTATAAAAATCACTACAAAAAGGCTTTCACACACAACTGTTAACTGAAATGCATTAGAACTGTTGTTAAATCACAACATATCAACACCCTCAACTTAAATTTGTTATTGTCTTCAAGCGACACACTATAATCAAAACGACACTTGTACAGAAGTATCATATTTAAGCTCTAGCAATTACATGAGTATCAATCCCGACTCTTTATTATTGAGTGCAAGCTTACACTCTCAAGCTCGACAAACTAACTCATATGGATCACATCATGACACAAATTCACCATGCAACAAAAATTTCTATTGTTTTTCCTTTCATTAAGGTACCAACTTGCTCATAAAGTGACTAGTGCCCTCACTACAAAAGAAATCCTCATTTTCACACTGTGATTATGAATTATGGGTACAAGAATATTTTTTTCAACACTCCCTCTCAAGAACAAGTTCAAATACATTTAGTACTCTAAGCCATAGGTTTGTCCTTATTTTCACTGCTTAGGTTCAGCACACTAGACTCTAGGTATATTGTAGGACTTTCTTGTTTTGTAATGTAGGATAAGGGTCAGGTGTGGTAAATTTGAGTACATTTTTAGTGATTTTTTTCTCTCCTTGAAATTACCACTAAGATTCCTACCTCTTTTCATTGTCTTTGACCCCCTAGTTCACTTTCTCTTCTCTTCCTTGCCTTGTTTCCTTTTTGAATGTGACTTTCACATCTTTGCATCTTTTTTTAAAAAAAGCTCTTTTATCTTCTTTCATTTTTTTCTCAATCAATTGATAATTTCAACAAGTCAAATATTTTGCTCACTTAAGATTTTCTTTTCAACATCCAACTCTTTTCGTGCACAGTTTTGGGTCCTCGCTCATAATAGCCATCCTCAACTCATGACTTTTCCATGAGTTGAGGTATACAATACCTGAAGTTAGGTCAGGGTCAGGACCAAGGCGAGGTCACTTACTGCATTAGCCACCCTTAACTTAGTCTTTGTCCTAAGTCAAGGTGCACATGTCCAACGAGGGACTGAAGGCTTTGGCCTAAGTCAAGGTGCACATGTCCAAGGAGGGACTGGGGACAAAATATTAGACCCTGGGGAGGTGAGTTGGTGGATCAAAAAAATTGATCTATTACAAGCTCAACATATTTGGATTGAAAAGGGACAATTATTTCATTTGGTCAACTTCTTTTTAAGCTAAATATTGCTCATTTTGAACAAGGACCTATGATCGCTTCCTAGTTTCTAGATTTGATTTCCTTCGAAGGACTAACCAGGCAAGCTCTAGCTAGGCACCAATTTCTTGAACAATTGAATCTCCTCACACTCTATCGGCACATCATTACACTATCATATTATCAAATTTCCTAGTTCAAATTTTAGTTGAAGATCATGTAGTGGGTGCCTATTTATGTCATTCTTAGAGCTCACACATTCAATTTATCATAACCTATTCATTTAAGCACAACAACAGACGGGGTATCATTTTATAAGCCATCATGCTTAATTTTTTCATGCTACTGTACTTGTACTTCCTAAGACATACTGGTTCAATAGAAAATTAAGCAGTCTCTTGAGGAAAAAGAACACAAGCAAGAAAACCCCATGAGGGGATTTTGAGTTGGGTAACTCAGACTTCACCATACCACTCACTTTTAATTTACCCCAACCCCAACCAAAAAAATTGCAATTGTCCCCAATGCAATAAAAATAAAGAAAATGGGTGGTAGGTGAAGCAAACATATGGGCACGTAGCGCCTAAGAACTATCAACACGTAGGTGTTTTCGGTTTCCTGAAACCCACTGGATCATCAATTGGGCCACGCAAAGTAGTGCCCACACCAACATCTGCACCACTAGTAGTGCTCCTCTCTCCGCTCGTTGGTACATAACTAGATGCCCCACCAGCCATTTGTAATGCTCTTCTCTAACGTATATCCTCATCTACCAAGGAGGCCTTCGTATCCCGCTCCATCTCTATCCTTTATCTTTCTCACACGGGCCTCATCACCAGCCTTAGTAGTGTAGCTATAGCGGTGCTTATGCACGCGTTGCTCAGATTGTGGCTCAGTAGGGACCTTGAACTCATGTCCTCTTCTAGCTTAGTGGGAGCACACTTTGGCTCAGTCCCCTACATCTCGAAGATGGCGTCAAATTCAGCGATCAGGATGGCCAACTTAGTACAGATAGAAGTGAGGTCACTGGTGGGGGATGGACGTGCTATAACTCACAACTCAAAGGTGTCGAGGCGTTTGTGAACCGCCTGAATCTGCTGCTCGTCCTATTTCTGCATCTACTTCTAAATGTGGTGGAGTAGAGTGGCCATTGGTGACTTCCACTTCTCGAATCGATCTAGAGGGACAAATGCCGCAGATGGGGATGTCGATCTAGATAAGCTGAGGGTCCTACTAGCTGTATGTGAGGAGAGGCCGGAGTGGAATCTGCATGCTCTGGTATGGTAGGTGAGCCCCTTGGGATAACTCCCCCGTGTCAGCAAAGTTCTCGCTCAGTGGGGAAACCTAAATCCTGGGCCCTTTGTGTGGTACTGCCACATTGGCCTTATCCTTAATGAGACCTATATCAACTGTCCCCACAGATTGGCGGAGTCTATCATAGTGCCAAATTTGCACTCTTACATCCCTGCATAGCTGAAAGATTAAGTAGGGAAAGAGGTAGGTGGTGGAGGTCTTTAATGTACTCTCATGGGTCACTGCCAATAGCAACATAGCAAAGTCAATCTCTAGCGCAGCCACCATCGCTGCCACTACTATCCCCCTATACCAAGTGAGGATATTATCCGCCTGCATCACTTACACTCTTTTTTGAACCAGAAACCAGAAGAACTTGGACACAAAATTCAATGTGGCCTTTCAAATGCTCATTCAGAGTGCTATGACCTAGTTTACTCTTTCACCATCTGTAGCTATACGTTAGGCCAACCATTTCTTTACTGCCTCTCGCTGCTCTGAACTCCTCTGAAATGCACCACTGTTAACAATTTACCACCTGTAATCGAACTAGGTGTTCAGAATCAATTGTGAGCTGGTGGTAGAACCGTAGATGAATCGACAGATAGGGGTGGCCTTTGATATGATAACACGACAGCCCCAGACTAGTGTAGAGGTGAGTGGGGACTGTTCTGTAGGCTTTAACCGCCTATTGAAAGACCCTTAGATATTGGCGACAATGAGGCGTAGAACTCCTGCACAATCTCCTCACTATAAGTGTCCAATCCTGGGCCAACCATCCACAATTTTGGAGCTCAAAAAGTCGGTGCATCTCCGGCACTGTGGGAAAGCTCCCAGTGAGGACTCGACGATCCTCTGTAACCAACCGGGTCATCACCCCCCTTTTTATTAGACATCTTCGCATCCCTATACACATGCCACTAATTCTCCATGCACCAAGGTTTGGTTATCAGCAACCAGAGTAGGGTCATTCATTTTGGGCGTAGATGCAGACTCAAAACTAGTAGCCTCATTAGATGAGGCTTAGTGATCGTCATCCCCAGATCGAGTGGCTCCCTTTGAGTTTCAGCCTGAAGAAGTGGTCGTCTTGGACCCTAAAGACAAGGCCGATTGTGAAACTGTGGCATCCTCAAAGCTCGATTACGAGCTCCCTTCTGAATCGAAAATAGTCTTGGTCTGTGAACCGATCATTGTGCACCTCTCATCAGACTGGAAGGCAGTGACTACATAGAAACTCACCTTCCGGGGTGTTCCCGTAGTGACCCGTTATGCTGATGTCGCTATTGTGGAACCTGGAGAGACATAGGCTGGGAGTCTCTCATTATCAGTGTCTTCATCGATCAAGTGATGAGACGAGGAAACCAACATCGATTTACCCCTATTGGTGCAGACAACGTCCTTCTTGGGAGCCATTGGTATCTGCGAAGTAATTATTAGTATCATAGAAACACCATAACACACTCGATAAACAACGGAAATAAGCAAAATTGAATATCAGAAATATAGATCCTTGCTGCAGAGTCAGGTCGACAGATACTATCAACGGCCCGTCAATCAATCGAGGGTCCGTCAATCGCGTCCATCGTCTGACACTTAGAATTATTTTTAGGATGGGTTTAAAATATGTTCTCTTATGGAAATGACGGACGTGCAGAACGGATGGTCGATGAATCAATGAATTGTAGTCCACTTCTTTCATTTTGAACTTGAGCATTTTCTAGGCGTTTCAATTGATGGACCCCATCAACGGACCATCAATTGATTGACGTTCCATAGATGGGGTCTCATATTGTCGGTCTTGGCAGTTTTTAGGCCTTCTCCAAATTCCATTTTTTGTTTTTTTGTGACCCCTTTGTAACACATGCAGGTTTTAAACATGCTTATTAACACACTAACACTAGTTCGTCATTCCTAAAGTCCCAATTTCGTACAATTTTTAGCCCAAATCTGTAAAAAGAGGGAACCCTAAGTCAAAACTTTCATACACATTGAGACACACAACATCTTAGATTGTTAAGTTTCAACACTACCACTGTCTATCATTCCAAGGGAATTAACTACGTGCTATTCACATGCAAATTCAGTTAATTTAGTCTCAAGGTCAAGACCCACTTCGAGATTCCTATATTTAACTATCAACGAGAATTCAAAGTTTAAGGGAAATCAAAATACCTTTTATAGTAGTGTGGAGTGGTATGGCTGTGATGCTTGATGATGTAACCTACTCTTCCGAGCCCAATCACCGACCTGATTCGAGTAGCAAAAAAGAGAATTCGGGAGCGAGAGAGAGAGTTGGGAAGTGAGAAATATGATAGGAGAGTGATTTTTTTGATTGGGAGGGTTTGGTTTGGAGTGAAATAGGAAGGAAATGATGGGATGAAACGGTTAATGTAGGGAATTTTAATAGAATTTGAAAGGGGGAAGCAAATTAAAAGGTATGTCTCTTAATATTATCGACCGGGTTGGGTCGGATCATTGGTAGAATTGGATCTACAAAACCCCATTGATCTGTCGATAAATTTAGACTTAGAAAAATTGGAAACATACCTAGGATCTATGGACATTATCGACGGTCCTTCGATGAGGTCCGTAGACCTCTACACCAGACTATTTTTTGCAGATTTGGGCTTTTGCTTCATGCACATGTAGCACCAATTAAGCCATTTTTTGTGATTTTCTGGACACTTTTGCGACACAGATCTATAGTATTCTCTAGCCAACACTAGAACACAAAAAAATGAAATAATGAGAACTAAACAAGACTATGACTAACTCTTCAAAGAAAACAAAATTTATAATTGGCTAGAGAGTACACCTCGGGTTGCCTCCAAAGAAGAGTTTGATCTAGCAACGTGGCACGACGCATGCCTCATGATTACTTAGACTTTGTCAAGATGATAGGCCTCAACTACTTCATGAACATTCTCCGCATGCCCCAAATAGGTCTTTGTCCTTTGTTTGTTGATTGTGAACCTTGTGCCTTCCTTATTCTCTATCTTAACAACTTCATGCGGGAACACTTCGGTAATGAGAAATGTCCTAGTCCACTTGAACTTGAGTTTGCCTGGAAGCAAGCTTAACCTAGAGTATAATAGAAGCACTAAATCACCAACCGCAAATTCTCACTTTTTAATTCTTTGGTCGTGATACTTCTTCATCTTCGCCTTGTAGATGGACGAACTTTCATAGGCCTTTATGCGAAACTCATCAAGCTCATTCAAATCATTAATACTTTTTTCTGATGCTTTGCCCACATCGCCTTTTTCTCTTGCTCGACCATTAAGTGATAAGTGTTCCCATATATAAGTTGTTATGGAAACATACCTATGGGTGTCTAATCTGCAGTGGTGTATACCCAAATATCATCATCTAACCTCCCTGACTAGTCCATTCTATTGGCATTCACCATTTTTGCCAAAATCAGATTGATCTTCTAATTGGACACTTCTACTTGCCCCCTAGTGTGTGAGCAGTAAGGTGTAGACACATTGTGACGAACACTATATTTCTCCAACAACCCTTTGAACAATTTATTACAAAAGAGCGAGCCGCCATTACTAATAATGGCCCTAGGTGTACCAAATCTGGAGAAAATATTATACTTAAGGAATGTGGTGACACTCTTTCCTTAATTGTTGGGGAGTGCAATTGCTTCCACCCATTTCCACACATAGTCAACCGCCACAAGTATAGATTTAATCCCAGGATAACTCACAAATGGGATCATGAAGTCAATGCCCCGTTCATGAAATAGCTCAATCACCGGGATGGGATTCAAGAAAAGCTTGCCGCTTTGAAATTCTACCATCTCGTTGGCACCGATCACATGATTTGGCAAAGTTGTGAGCATCTTGGTGAATGGTTCGCCAATACTACCCACACTGCAAGATCATATGGGTAGTCCAGATACCACTATGGTACCCACCCACAGGCGGAAGTGACACACCTTCAGAACACTGAACCTCTCTTCCTCAGGTACACAACGATGAATTATCCCATCGGCACAACTTCGATATAAATAAGGCTCATCCCGAAAGAAATTTATCATATCATGCATGAACTTTTTCCTTAGGTGCAAAGTCAGATCTGATGGAACCACATCACTTGCCAGTTAGTTTGCAAAGTCTGCGAACCATGGGATCAAATCTTGAGAAGCGGTCAAAACATGTTCATTTGGAAGTGCATAATCAATTTCAGCCTTTTCTCCTAATTCACGCAAAGCTTCGTCCTTCAATTTATACAAGTGGTCAGCAAATTGATTCTCAGACCCCTTTCTATCTTTCACCTCAAAATCAAACTCTTGTAGAAATAATACCCATCTGATTAACCTTAGCTTAGCATCCTTCTTTTCCATGAAATATCTCAAAACGGAATGGTATGTACACACTATCACCGTCGTGCCATGCAAATAGGAGCAAAATTTCTCGTATGCAAACACCACCATAAGAATTTCCTGTTCAGTTACCATGAAGATTATTAGGGCTTGATTCAGGGCTTTAATCGCATAGTAGATGGGGTTAAGGATTTTATCTCTTCTCTGTTCCGATACTACGCCAAGGGCAACCCCACTAGAATCACACTTCACCTCAAGATCCTCACTCAAATCAGGTGAAATAATAATGGGTGCGGACACAAACTTCTCTTTCAACTTTCCTAATGCTTTAAGACAAGATTTAACAAAGTAGAACTTACATTCCTTCTCGAGCAATTTGCACAAGAGAAGTGTAATTTTTGAAAAATCCTTAATAAATCTCTGATAAAAGCCAGCATGCCCATGAAAACTCCTCACACCCTTGACGAAGATGGGTGGAGGAAGCTTCTCTATCACCTCCATTCTGGCTCGATAAACCTCTATCCCCTTCACTAAGATGAGATGAACTAACACTATACCTTCTTTTACCATAAAGTAAAATTCCTCCCAATTTAGCACCAAATTACAACCCTTACATCTCTTGAGCACATCAACCAAATCATGCAAGCACCGATCAAGGAGTCGCCCACCATAGAAAAATCATCCATGAACATCTCTATACTTTTTTCCACCATATCAGAATATCGACATCAGACAATGCTAGAAGGTACCTATATGGTGTTCATCCGGTATTACATGTGTGTATGTTAAAAAGGTACCGTGGTGACAGAGTGTATATCATTAAGTGGGACTCAATTGTGCTTGATAAAGACCTTCAATATAAGAAAGAACGATTGTCATTATCGATCGTGACGTGAGTAAGATAAGGACCATGGATATAAAGTATGTGAAAGTTCAATGGAAGCATCATCCAGTTGAAGAAGCTACTTGGTAAACCAAGAAGGATATGCGAGACAAGTATCCCAATTGTTTGTAAAATCTAGTACTACTTCGTTCTTTCCTTAGCCTACTTTTCATTAGTTTTGTCACTCGAGGATGAGTGATGGATAAATAGGTATCTATTGTAATGACCGTGTCCCCTTGCTATAGAAAGTTCAACAAGCATTTGAAATTTTTCCAACCTTTTCCAGATTTGGAGGAAATCGGAGTCTTTAATGTGTAGGGAAATATAGTAGCTATCAAGAGATTAATCATAAATTTTAATTACATAAGGTCTTAGATAACTCGTTAACAAACCCATATAAATTTACAAAATTTAATTTGAATGAGTGGATCTTCGTGAATTGATCTTGGCGTGAAAGATATTTTCTGAGCGTAGTGTGTGGTAAAAAGGGGGATTTAAATTTCTTCTGAGAGCATTCTGTTATAAATTGTATAACTGTAGTGGGATTATGGCGCCGCCGCTACAACGGAATGAGTGTCGATGTAGCGGGATAGATGCGAATTAAGTCATTAATAAAATGCCTAAATGGCCTTATTTGACACTTTTTGACTTTTAGAGCTAAGTAACGAACAACAAGTGATTCTAACTCGTTTCCCACCATTCTTGAGGCTAAAAGTAAGCTTTAACTCCCGCACCTATCCTAGCATTACCGGTGAAAGGTAAGGATTGTATAGTTTATTATGATGCTTCTCATTCGGGGTTAGGCGTTGTGTTAATATAAGATAAGAATGTGATAGACTATGTGTTGTGCCAAATGAAGTTACATTTGAGAAATTATCCAACCCATGACATGGAGTTTACAACGGTGGTATTTTCTTTTAAGATTTGGCGCCACTATCTTTATGGTCTTAAGTGTGAAGTGTTTATTGATCATCATAGTTTGCAGCATGTGTTCACTCAAAAGAATATGAATTTGAGATATAGAAGATGTATAGATTTAATCAAGGATTATGATGTGACCATTCAATACCATTGGGCAAGGTTAATGTTGTGGTAGATGCTTTGAGTGTAAAAGCGGTAAGTATGGGTATCTTTGCTTAGTTAATCATTACCAAGCTACCCTTAGCAAAGGATATTCTTACCTTAGATTCTAAGTTGATGAATTTGGGCATCTGTGAAAGAGGTGGGGTGCTAGCTAGCATGGAAGCTAAGGCTACATTCATTGAGAATATCAAGGCTAAATAATTAGAGGATAAATATTTCAAAGAACTCAAAGATAAGATGGTGAATGGTAAGACACAAGATACCAGTCTTGATGTCAATAGTTCTCTTATGGTGAAAGGAAGAATTTGTGTTCCTCGAGTTGATGGCGTGATTAAAGTTATTGCCAGAGTCTCATAGTTCACGATATTCTATTCATCCAGGTGTGACCAAGATGTATATAGATCTGAAATGAATTTATTGGTTGTCGGGCATGAATAAAGTCATAGCAGAGTTTGTGGTGAAGTGTCAAAATTGCAAACAAGTGAAGTACAAACACTAAAGTCCTGTGAGTTTACTTCAAAGAATGCCTATTTAGGAATGGGAGTGGAAAATTATAGTCATGGGTTTTGTTGTATGTCTCACCAAGACCTTGATGAAGTTTGATTCTGTTTGGGTAGTGGTCGATAGATTGACTAAGTCAACCTATTTTATTCCATTAAGGATAGACTATAATAATGAACAGTTGGCTAAGGTATATGTGAAGGATATAGTGAGGCTGCATGAAGTGCCCCTTTCTATCATCTCAGATCGTGGTACCTAATTCAATTCTAACTTATGGAGGAAATTACATAATGGATTGGGCACCTGACTCACTTTTAGTATATCCTTTCATCCACAGATGGATGGACAATCCGAGAGGACTTTCTAAGTATTGGAAGACATGTAAAGAGAATGTGTGATTGATTTTTGAGGGCATTGGGATAAGTTCTTACCTTTGTGCAAATTCTCTTATAGTAATATCTATCACTGCATTAATATGGCACCATTTCAGGCATATTATGGTAGGGGGTGCAGATCACCCATAGGTTGGTTTAAGACTGGAGATGTGAAACCTTTGGGGGTTGACTTAGTGAAAGATGCTCAAGAAAAGGTTGAGGAGTATTCAAGAAAAACTTTTAGCAGCACGAAGTATATAAAAAAAGTATGTAGATCATAAAGTAAGAGACATGAAGTTTCAAATTGGAGAGAATGTCCTTCTAAAGGTGTCACCCATGATATGGGTGATGAGATTTGGTAAAAAGGGTAAGTTAAGTCCTAGATACATTGATATCTTTGAGGTTATTGAATGTGTAAGGTCGTCGGCATATAGTTTGTCTCTACCCCCTAATCTATATGGTGTTCATCCGGTATTACATGTGTGTATGTTTAAAAGGTACCATGGTGACAGAGTGTATATCATTAAGTGGGACTCAATTGTGCTTGATAAAGACCTTCAATATAAGAAAGAACGATTGTCATTCTCGATCGTGATGTGAGTAAGATAAGGACCATGGATATTAAGTATGTGAAAGTTCAACGGAAGCATCATCCAGTTGAAGAAGCTACTTGGTAAACCAAGAAGCATATGCGAGACAAGTATCCCAATTGTTTGTAAAATCTAGTACTACTTCGTTCTTTCCTTAGCCTACTTTTCATTAGATTTGTCACTCGAGGATGAGTGATGGATAAATAGGTATCTATTGTATTGACCGTGTCCCCTTGCTATAAAAAGTTCAACAAGGGTAAAATTAGGCGCAGAAATTTTTTTGTGGTATTTGAAATTTTTCCAACCTTTTCCAGATTTGGAGGAAATCGGAGTCTTTAATGTGTAGGGAAATCTAGTAGCAATCAAGAGATTAATCATAAATTTTAATTACATAAGGTCTTAGATAACTCGTTAACAAACCCATATAAATTTACAAAATTTAATTTGAATGAGTGGATCTTCAGGAATTGATCTTGGCGTGAAAGATATTTTCTGAGCGTAGTGTGTTAAGAGTGTCTGGTAAAAAGGGGGATTTAAATTTCTTCTGAGAGCATTCTGTTATAAATTGTATAGTTGTAGTGGGATTATGGCGCCGCCGCTACAACGGAATTAGTGTCGATGTAGCGGGATAGATGTGAATTAAGTCATTAATAAAATACCTAAATGGCCTTATTTGACAATTTTCGACTTTTAGAGCTAAGGAACGAACCACAAGTGATTCTAACTCGTCTCCCACCATTCTTGAGGCTAAAAGTAAGCTTTAACTCCCGGAATCCATTTTCTTATCCGTAGAACGTAATAGAATGGGTCAATATTGATGGGAGAGAGTTTCTTAATAGATTATATGGTGGAAATAGCCCTAATCTAGATATTAGAGATCATGAGTATGATCTAGGGTTTGTTAGAATTGTTAGAAACCCGGGTAATTAGTGATTGTTTATTGATACTCGTATGTTATTTATTGTTTGTAGACCAAGAATAAGCAGAACAAATTTGGAAAGGTAAAAATCAAGTTTCTTAGGGTTTTAAACTTCTTTCGAGGTAGGTGATGGTTGTGATTCTATGAATGTGTGATGTTTGTTTGTTCTTGTTTATTTATGATACTTGTATATGTATGAATGTTGCAATATTGATCACATTTTTGTGAATGAAATAGTTGAATGATTGTTGCCATGAAATCATGATATAAATATATGATCTTGATAATATATTTGTGATTGAAATTGTAGTGTGTATTTTTGGAATCCGGTTGCCATGTTTCGGCACACTATTTGAAAAGGCTGCCACGTTCCGTCACAACTATCGGATCAGGTTGCCACGTTCCGACACAACTATGGGATCGGATTTCCACGTTCTGGCAAGCTATCTATTTGGGTTTGGGTTCCGTGAGAGAACCAATTATGTGCGATAATTATATGTTAATAAGCATGTTGATAATATTGTAAATATGGATATATTATGCATGTGATTCTAATGTTGTTTCACTTAATTATGTTACACTAGTGAGATAGTTGTGTGATCCTACCAGTACATTATGGTTGTGTACTTATTCTGCACTTGTTCTTATTTTTGTTGAGTACATGACATCTTAAAGCGACTATTGATAGACCTCGCTTAGAAGACTAAAAATTGTCACATCAAATTCAAGGGTGAATTAAATCTTCTAGGCTTCCATGGGATTATATTTAGTTTATGCCCACCATTTTAGAACTTAGACATTCGCTTTAGATTACTGGATTAGTTAATTAGTATTTCTTATTTAGACATGGATCCTTGTTAGATGTTTTGATACATTGACTTTCATATTCTATGTTTGTCTTCCTCACTGTTAGTAGTTAGATCAACTGTTTAAGTTTCTGGGAATTTCAGTTTAGTATTATTTTGTTTTTGTATGATAAATGCCTTAGCTTTTAGATTATTTGCTTAGTTGGATGGTAGTAGTGGTTATACTATGGAAGGGTTAGTGTGGGTTCCAATCCTGACGGTCTGGGTCGTGAGAGTCTATCTATCTATGAACCCTCTAATAATATGAGGTATGTCAGGAAAATACCCTGATCATCCTAATATATAGAAATAATGGAAAATAAACACGGGATCCTTCGAATGAAATAAAGCTCAGCAAACAAATTTTGCCCTTGACTGGATCAACGAAGTGCTGGTTGATGATCGTTGTTACATAAGCCAATTAACATTAGTACATGCAATGTATGAGCATGCAAGGGGAAATATCAAACAAGACAACCTTGAATGGGAACGAATGAAACATACTCACCTCAACTTAACTCAAGGATACTCAGTCTTACTCAGCTCAGTTCAATATAAAGAAAAAGTAAAGATGCAATATAGAGAAAAGCTTTTAAATTGTATATAACAACTCAATGTATTGAAAAATATAATAACTTAGTTTGTATAAAAATACAAAATAACTCTATGGGAGATTCTCGAACCGAGAATCATCACTATGAGTTATGTGATGATAAACGTCTAGTTCACACTATCAGAATTGTCTTATACTTTGTCGGTGAATATAATTACTCACTAAGTGTATCCACTAGTATGTGCTTAAAAGGAATAAGGAATCATCTAAAAAAAAATAACCCTTTCTAACCATGTTGGCTACATGGTTTATGGTGCATGTGAGTTATTTTAACTCTCCCCCATATTGGTGCCATATACTACTCCCAAAATATACTTAACTCATATGTTATATTTAAAAACATTTCCTCATCCTCAATTTTGATGTTATTGCTCAAAAGATTTATCTTGTAAGAGATAGTACTCAAAGCTCCTGATGAACTCTTTCGGAAATTGGTCTTTCCGTTCATCTTAAACGTGAAAATATTTATTCATGGAAATACTTAGTTACCAAATATCATTTGAAAGAAAATGAACTCAACTCTACTCATCCTCAAACTCAGGTACTCAAGTCTTAAAACAACTATTAAAAGATTGTAAAAGACTTTTCAGAATGACTTTAATGATCTCTAGCTCTTAACTCTTCATGGAATTGGTATTATGAATTTAAGGTTTATGCTTTGGAATGTAGGACCTCTCAATGATAGGAGGTTAAGATAGTTGATCATAAGAATGGACAAAGAACCAAATATAAAGAATACCAACGTGATGCGCAGATAGAATAAATTCTTTGGTCGCGAAAATATTTTTGAGGGAGAGGACTCCATGCGGAGAGGGGAGTAATATCTCAGGACTGAGATTTTAGGCGCCTTTGTGAGGCTGTCTTGGGCACAAATAATTTCCTGATATTTTCCTCTCCTCCCACACTCGATTCAACTTATTCCCATTGCAAATCTAAGGTCAAAAAATTAATGAATTTTAATTCCTCAGAAAAATTCCATCGAAACTCACACGGAGAACTATCAAGTAACGTAACTCATTCCCAAACGCTCGCCTCAAGAACTCCAAACAACACTAAATTACCAATTCAATTAAAAAACTAAGAACAACACTTCAAGAACACTTGCCAAGAAGTTAAATTCCTCCATCTTTATGAATGGATTCGAATAACACTATGAAAATAGACATACCTTAATTTGTCGAAATCCCTCGACAAATCTCCCAAGTCTTTGACGAACGCCTTGAACTTTTCCTCCTCATCTTGGACTCATCTCAAAACCCTAAGCGTATTTAGGATTAATAGAACTTAGCCAAATTAGATTTGACTCCAAAAATATTACTAAATTCGTTTTATGTTTACAATGTAAGCAAAATACCAAAATACCCCTTATTAATTTGGGTGAACTAGGAAGGCAGACTTCAAAAGGACATATCTCCCTCATCTAAACTATAAACGTAGAAAAATTGGTGGCGTTGGAAAGAGTATTTCATATCTGATGGTTCACCTAACTCATCCTTTACTAGAGTTATGCTTGTTTGAAGTTAACCGAAAACTCATAACTTGCAAAATTTTCAAATTGGATTTTTCTAAACTAGATCTTTCTATATTTAGATTTTTCTAAGCCAAGATGTTACAGGGAGGAATACAAAAAATACGGTTATCTATACCCACCATTCATAAATTATATAATACACAAAAATGGGAGAAATAAGGAAAACTCGCAAAACTTAGAATGACTACGAAGGTTTTAGATATCTAGGTTACATGATTTGATAGATTAGACAACGCTAAATTTATTTTAAAATGATAATTTCAAATGATGAATACACACCTATTTTAATGATTAATGTGATTAGGGATGTTTACGATTTGGTAAAAATCCATCAAAAAAATAAATCGAACCAATTAAATCTCCTAAATATTCCTATGATATGTTTTGTAGTTGCTTGAATGAGTTTAGTTGACACTTGGGGTTGTATAGGCAGGGGAGGACCCACCCTATGTCTAGGGGTGTCATCCATCTCTCCTTCATCGAATTTTTTAATACCATATAGATAAAGATGAAAAACAAATACTAGTAAAATTAATGTAGAGGACACTCCTTAAACAAATGTGTTTCTTGGATTGTTGGTTTGGCATGTTGTGCACAATTTTAATTGTCCCTATTTCCCGAGGGTGAACCCAATAGGAGCATATTATTGTTTGATTTTAGATTTATAGTAAATATTTTTGCATAAAATTTAATATTGTTGAGATTCGTACCTCCATCCTTCAATTCCTAATTATATAAGAACAAAATTGACCAATTGAAGTATAATATAGTTTGTGTAGTATATTAGTAATTTAATCACTTGTTCGAAATGAAACTCAACATAACAATAAGTTATAAAGTTAAAAATAAGTCATCTAGGAAGTTGTTGGTACACTTTACACAATTTTATTAATTTAGTGTTACCATATCAATTATTCATTTATTTATTATTATATAGTGATATCGCTTAAAGAAATCATGTGTACACCACTGTGTATAGGTAGGGATAGTTTTTTCTTTAAACTGGAGAAAAAAATCTATATTTAATAATCACAAAAATTGTTATTTGGTCATGTATATTTAATATGATAGACCTACGTTTAAATTACATAAATATCCCTAAAGATTTTACTTTTTAATTAATGAAGTACAACAAACTATTCTATCTTGGATTTCTGATTATGAATATGTTAATATACTTCAGTACACAGAT